>JAPWTK010000054.1:925000-1345000 GCA_029963805.1 Aromia moschata | reverse complement strand
AAGGCGCCGCCGGGGGGCGTCACCGGTAGGGCAAAGTTGGAAAGCGAACGGTTGGTTTAAACCACACAAAAACAGCTAAAAGGCAGGGTAAACACACCACACATTCACAGTTTATAGTTTCTATGTAAGCAAGCTGTGATAAATTAACTATGCGTCTTCCAACAGTCATTGTCATTGCATGATCCAATTACAGAATGAGTGAATACACAAAAGTGAATGTCACTGACGAATTAACGGAACATAAACAAAATTCCAATATGTTTGGAAATACTGAATACATAAAATTCTTCCACGGCAAATGTAGGAGGAAGTCTCACCTAAGTTAGGCAAACAGAGCTGGTAGATATTTACAAATACTTGGAGAAATTTTTGTGTACATTTGAGTAAGCCAAAGATCTGACGAGAAAACTGTTTTCAGACGACGCATTCCAATTTTGTTTACATTTTTCTGTCCAACAATTCCAGCACATTCCCGTTTGCATTGTGAAAATAACTGTGCAAACTATAAAAAACTCAAACTGACAGACTAATCTAGGCATTTTTATTAAAATATTAAATCGTTAAAGTTTCAAGGTTGGACGAAAACAGTGAAGCAATAGAAATAGTAATAAAAATGCGAATAATGCATACTTATGCGTCCACTAAACTGAATCAAATGAACTTATTAAACTAAATCAAGCTGAAAAAAAAAACATTTATAATAATCATATTGAAAGAGGTTTTGAGGAGTGAGTAACAATTACTTACTACAAATTTGAGTACTATTAAATTTTACTTATAAATTTAATGATATGCATAACCATAGAACCAGCATCGTATTTTAGGTAATGATTATTATTAACTCTAAATAGGTAGAGAATTATAGTAAAAAAAATGTAAACTATACCTAAACATTAACCAAATGTATAAAAGAAGTATTAGATATAAATGTATAGGTAAAAACCATACCTATATTGTAAAAAATTGGTTTTGATTTTTACAGAAAAAATTAAAAATTTCCTAATTTCACACCATAACACTAAGTAGGTATCATGAAAAGTAATTTTTTCTACGAGCGTGCCTAAACACCACTTTCCCGCACGCATTTCGGTATATAAAAGATGCACTTTCCCACACTAGTGCCGGAAAATATTTACAACTCATTTAATAGAAAAATCATTTACCAGTTGCGTAGCTACGGTTGGATATAGGGGATATATCCCCCTCAAGAGTTAGGAAAAATAACTTCTTGAAGTAGCATAAATGACATCAGTGAATCTGGAGGTCAAAATGAGTGGATTAAACTAAACATACCTTAGTCTGCTGTTGCACTGCTGAGATACAATCCTAAAATTTTACAGAGTCCTAAAATTTTACGGGAATTTTATGTGGAATTTTAAAGGAACAAACATTAATAAATCGGAAAATAAAAATTGTATTAAGTTCATATTTGGTATGGGTACTTTCGTGGTTGCAGTTAGTACTTCTAGGTAAAAAAAGCATATTTGGTTTAAAGAGGGCGCCACAGTGACCATGGCAATTGTTCCCGAAATTTTATTATCGCGCAAGCTTCGGATTCTATTTTGAGAAACTTGGATACACCTAATTCAACTGAAATTTCTTGATAACCTTCCATTTTTGTCTACAATCTTCGAGATAAATGTAAAATTGTTAAACCCTGCCATCCATCTTGTTTTAGGTGATAAACTTAATTTATTTTAAATATTGTGAGATATTATAGAATATATATATATAGTACATACTTCTATTGTATATGTAGAATTTACTTATTTTCACATATACATACTGTTAATTGGATTTTAGACTCTTTATTTATTAATTTAAATGTATATTTACTTGTAAATTTTTATAACTGTATCTCAAGAGGATACTATTGATACATCATGGATGCTCTTTCATTCGGAAACACCCTGTAGAAGAAGTCATTGGTAAAAATAATCAGTATAGTCCTCTCCCATAAATCAGTTTTGGTTACGACACTGCTATAAACAATTATTTAGGTCTAATAACTACCCCGAAGAGCGTCACATTTTAATTTCTCTAATCCAAAAACCCATAAACAACATAAAACCCATAGGAACATTTCAGACCGTTCAGAAACCCCTGATGATTCGCGATACACGGCGCACACCGACGATTTCAAAGTAATCAGTAATCACAATCAGTCGGCGATAGACGCCGCAAAATTGCCAATCTAGATTTGCGACGCATACCCACACATAGCGCCGCTAACGGCTGAATGCATAATCCAGCTGCAGTGAGGATTATTTACGCGAATCGTCGCCGTTTCGCAAATGGATACGTCACAGCTTGGAATGGCGGGAAAACAATGCATCCGCCTGCCAGACCGCTTTGCACTTCGCACTGTGATAAATCAGTCTTAATTACCAGGTGATGCATATCATACATTAGCGACTTCCGTACAGCTGCTGAGACCTGTAATCGCATTTTCACACCTCTAGGTGTGTTATTGATCTAATATTAAGCGTCTAGATCTTTCTTCTCCATTATTTCTGTTATGTCTATATTTGAACTTTCCTTGGTCTCCCTTTTAAGTTATCCTCTGGTGGTTTAATTCTTCATACCTGTTGGGACAGCTTGCTTGTATTCATTCTTCTCATGTGGCAGTATTAGAAGCGTTTCTTTTCATTGATGTTTTCCAAAAGGGCTTTTGTTATCTGCATTCTCTCCTCTTATCTGGTTGTTGGGCAATCTGTTCATATATATTTTTTTTCGTATAAATCTAATAACACATATTACTTTCTTCTCCATTGCTTCCGTTATCTTCACACTTAAACTCTTCTTGGTCTCCCCTTTTCTCTCTCCTGTTATGATTTCCATTTTCGTAACTGTTGTTTCTACTAATTCTACTAATTCTTCTCGTGTGTTCCTACCAGAGTTATTCATTTCTTCTATATATATTTCATTGAAAATTTCGTCATCTGAATTGTCTCCCTTACCTAACTGGTAGGAAATGTGTTCATGATTCTTTTCGTCTAATCTTTCTTCTACATTGCTTCTGTTATCTCCACAGTTAAACTTGCTTCTTTCCTCTTCTATCGTGGTTTTAATTTCTGCACCTCTTGGGGCAATTTAATTTTATTCAATCTGCTCAGGTTTTATCAGTATCAGAAGAGGTTCTTTTCTGGATGTGTTCATACATGTGGAGTTTATTCTTTTATGATCTAATCAGAATGTGGTTACCTGATTTATCTCCCTTACCTATTATTCTAAGTAGATCTAGTATTATCCTCAAGTCTTATCATCAACCGCCTATTATCATATCAGGATTACTGTCAACGGAAAAAAGCAAAGCTTTATATCATCAAGAAATATGAAGGACAAAAAATACCTTCTGTGGATATTTAAGTAGCGAATAACTATCTACTCCTGATGCTGAATCAAGAACTTCGACATTCTAATATTAATATGAAGATTAAAATTATTCAGAAAAGAGAAGACAGCACTGATTACATAATAATTGACGAATACATTATTAATGATTACTTTGATACATATACGAGTTGTGTAAATTAAGTAATGCGACTGTTTTTTTTTTAATTTTTCTATTCAAATTTAATTACAATTCAGTATTGTCTCTTTCAAAATAACATCGTTGGGAAGCCACACAGCGCTGGAGACGGTCCTTCCATTCCTCGTAGCTGTTCTGGAACTCTTATATTGGAATAGCCTTCAGCTGGTCGGTTACAGCCATTTGAATGTTTTTTATGGTCTCAAAATGACGCCCCTTGAGGTGATTTTTCAATCTCGGGAAGAGAAAAAAGTCACAAGGACTCAAGTCAGGAGAACAAGGAGGTTGAGGAGCCACAGGAATGTTTTTATGGGCTAAAAACACATTTACTGAAATGGCTGTGTGACAAGGCGCATTGTCGTGATGCAACATCCAGTTGTTATTGATATTTGGTCTCACACGCATGACCCTTTTTTCGAAGTTTTTCAAGAACCGCTCTATAAAAGTGTGTGTGGTGATTTACTATTTGGCCTGGAGGCACAAACTCTTTGTGGACTGGCTATCAAAAAAATCAAATCAGCATGCATTTGATCTTCGACTTGCTCATTCTTGCTTTTTTTGGGTCTTGAAGAGCTTGAAGTGTGCCATTCGATGCTTTGGTGCTTGGTTTCCGGGTCGTACTCAATCACCAGTAATGAGACGTTCCATAAAACGGGGATCATTTTCAATCGATTCCAAAAAGTCAAGACATATTTCTCTCCTGATGTTCTTTTGTTCCTGCAAAAGTTTTTTTTGGAACCATTTTTGCGCAGATTTTTCTCATTCCCAATTCGATAGTCAAAATCTGGTGAAGAGTGGTGTGATTCAAATTTAACTCTTCTTCTATCACTCTCATCGTCAACCGACGATCTGAACGCACAAGATCCAGTAGTCTATCGACATTTTCATCGGTTCCTGAAGGGAAAGGCCTTACGCTGCGTGGTTCATCTTCAATCGACTCTCCTCCTTCTGAGAATGCCTTAAACCTTCGAAAAACCTGGGCTCTTGAAAAAAACACTGTCTCCGTAGGCGTGTTGAAGTTTTGCAAAACTATCCGTTGTGCTGTGTCCAAGTCTGAAGCAAAACCTGATAGCATACCGTTGTTCAAAATTAATATGACTCATTTTGAAAACGCACTAGAAAAAAAAACCGGTTTACGAAAACAGTCACAAATAACAAACAAATGACTAACAAGTTTAAACTTGTACTGAAGGTGCACTACATGTTAACCAACCGCCCTTCCAAGTCCCGTCTCTGCAGTGTTGATAGATCGGACGCTACGTTGTCAGTCTCATTACTTAATTCACACACCTCGTACATATTAATTGTGAATTTGCTCCTTTGTAGTAGTTCATACTTTTTTTACCATCGATAATTAAAAAAAAACTGTAAATATCGAATCAAACAATTTGGATAGACAAATTATATTTTTAATTCGTTGTCCTCAATCTAAGAAAAACCCAGAATACGCTGTTGACAAAAACAAGTAGATACAAAAAAATAGAGACAAAAATGATTTCTTCAACCTCTCGTGCCAAGACGACTTGTAAATAATACTATTTCTGGTCTCTGGTGACTGATGGTCCATCGCAAGGCATCACTTTATACAGAGTTTTAAATAATTTTCGACTGGAAAACAGATCCCTATTTGCTTTGTTTTCGTTGTGTCTGCTTTAAAATTATCGTGAAGTTAATGAGAGCTCTCAGACGACGACATCGTTAGGCCAGAGATTAAAATATGCCACTGTATCAGTCGGAATTTCCAACAGTAAAATAGCATAAACAATCGGCGGTTCATTCCTCCATTCATACTTGCGGCCGGTAAAAGTAGGGATTCCCGACAGCGTGAATGTTGTTGACTAAACGCAACATAAAATTCCATATATGAATAAACCGACATAAAAAAAACGCTTGAACGTTTGCACGATCAAAACGGAAGGTAGTTTAATTTATTTACCTTTTGCATCGAGTGGATTATCGAAAGATCAACAAGTCTATTTATTGGCTTCCTATTCATCATTCGTGATAAGGCAAGTGATTAAAAAGGATTTAATGTTACTGTACCAACCAAAACGAAACACTAATTCTGAAAATGGATCCATTATTTATAACCACGTTTATTACATAACATTCTAAAAAACTGTCAGCAAATATTCATAGTAAGAAAAAAACACCTGAAGGGAGCACCGAGCACATATATTTTCTTTAAAACCAAATACTACACAAAGAAAATGTAAGTTCTCTCCAACTTAATTTTCCTTTTCCATTTCTGGTTCTGTTCAACGTGACTCAAGAAAACCAATTTTTTACAATTTGACGATATGTCAAGGAGTTATCCTTCACACTATCATAATCAATATCTGTCGACTGATGAGTTCAAACAGATGACACACAAAACGCGTCGCTATACACTGAAAGTTAATAGGCAATAATAATTACGTCCATAAACGCTATTTTAACTACAATTTTATTTGCATAATTAGTTGACTAAACTCAAGGGAATAGAAAATATTAAAGCCGATGTGCTTTTTAGAAGTGAATGACACTGGCAGATAATAAAAGACCTTGAATGTGCGACCAAATTATTTTGTCAAACATTCACTACTCAATTTGTTAACATCTTTATGAGTACATGTAATTATTGTAATATGGATTTTTTTCTTTATAATAAATTCTATAAATTGTTTTTTTATATATGTATACCAGGTAGGTATCAACGGAATCATTCGACAAACAACAACAGCCATAATTTTTGGAATATAGTGTTTAAATTTGAGGAGGGTAACATATATAGGAAAACAAAAGTTTTGCACTATTTTATATGTTTTCGTCACTTCCGACTTCACTGAAAGTAACGTACTTATGTGTTGATGTGCGCTATGACTATTTAATTCTAGTCTAATAATCCTAGTGAGCCTAGAAAATCCATAAACCATGAGCAACGCATTGTCAATAAAATTGAAGAAATTAATGAAATGCAGTGGATACTGCAGCACGTTAAAATAAGAGCTTGAATGTATATATGTATGTATGTATGTAAATATGGGCGGTCGTCAGTTTCTTTAACAGTCTTCTTTCATTTAAGTAAAGTTTTTTATTTCTATTTTTATGTACCCAGTATCCTATTTTCAAGTACCCAGTATCACACAATGTGACAGCCTTGACAATTCAATAAGGTTATAAACTTAAGATTAAGAATAGAAATACGTCTTTTCTTGCTCGGCCAGCTTTGATTACATTTTTTTTAATGTCTCGTTACTAATATCATAAAACGAAATAAATATGTTTACAGAATTAATTGTTTAATATATTTGTTATATTTAAATACAGGTAAGTATTAAACTGAAGTTGGGAAAAGCTTCTATTAATCAAAATTATAAATTCCATAACATCTAAAACCTAATTGCTATATATTAATGATAAAATTAACTCACTTAGAGAAATTAATGTTTTCAAATTATAATACAAATTGGCGAATGTGATTTATAAGAAATAAAGCAATTTTGTATAAAAAAAATAGAAACAGTAAATTAACAACCTTCATTATCAACAAATTACAGTCAAAAAAAGTTAAAACACCGGTGTCAGGTAACTCCACAATGTGCTCTGATTCTTTTCAGGAGAAATCTAGTTTTTCTTGTCGCTAATAACGTCGTATAAAATTATATTTCACACATCACATATGTTTTTTCTAAATTTATGTAAAGTTTATTATTTTTTGTTAGATTTTTTTACATCATGGCTATACTTTTATGCTAACTTTCTCACGTTTGTTTTTATGGGATCAGCTGACAAAACAAATTCGAATGGTTACCATGAAATGATTCACATAAACATATTAAACTGACATCAATGCAACACAAATTGGAGGTTATATTAATTTTATTTGTTCGTAATATCCAAAAATAAAGTGCTCACCGACTGAACGTTCATAATATGGATGCAAGTAAGATGTTAACATTGATAATTCTTTATCACAGTCACTTTTAAAACATTTAAAACCGGCTGGCAAAAAGTCGACGTCAATTTCAAGTGCGTGATGAAAAAATTCGTCAAATATTAAACACCATCTAAATAGTTAAGTGTTTCTTAATTTTTTTAATGACAACCACAATTCTTTTGAACCAATTGTAAGAATAAATTTGACACATTCAATATGAGGAAGGTTTTTCAATCGTTTTTCACTCAGGTTTTTCACTGAGGAATCACGAGGTTTTTACTCGTGATACAAAATTATCCTAAATGTTTAAGAGACTAAATTTTCCCTGCGCTGATAATGCGTTACCAACATTATGAAATGTTTGCAAGCGAACTACTGAATTGCCAGCTAGATCTCCAGACCTTACTCCTCTACACTACTTGTTATGGATTCATTTAAGAAGCCAAATATACCCACAATCACCCTTGAATAACCCAATAATTTTACTCTTACTGAACTAAGTTAATATTGTCTACTAACATACATTGTGTTTAGTAACATAGTGTAGCATATATAGCGTAGACTTACATTTATGTAAATATATCACACGGCAATGACACATTTAGGTATAAAATGGCAATTTGATGACGACCTTTCAAAAATTAAGACAATACACACATTGGTATGTATTACATTGCTGGTTAGCTATTTACGTATAATATCTCCACATGGCTTAATGTTTCTCCTCACAAAAAACATAATTGCGAATAAACTGCGTAATACGGCACATCTAGGTATTGATTACACAGCACTTACTTACACACAGAGGACATACAGAGAAAAAAACAGTGACACCAATATGCTACATGCCAATTAAAATCTTATTAATGATAACATAAGATTTTTCTTAATATTTCATTATTTATATATGTAGTTATATAATAATGTACGTATTATTTATTAAGTCTAGTCCTGGCAAAATTATAAACACTTTGTTCCTGATTTATCAGTAGGATTGGCTGATCTTGCTGCAAACAGCGGAGCGCGACGGGCAGGTCATTGACTTCAGTCGATTCGCCCGACCGTCTGAATGATTTTAACATTCTAAGTGTGTTCGAGGTGTTTATACCGTCGGCGTCGGTATTACATTAATAATAATATGTTACACGTGCAAACGTCTAAAAACTACCATTTGCTGACAAGGTGAATAAATACACTGGTGATTTCGAAGATTTATTTTATGACGGCGCGACAGTAACGTGTAGAGTCTGTAAGGAAAAAACTACTGCATAAGGACAAACGCGATTGTAGCCGTCACATAAAGTGTGAGACATAAAAATAAAAAAGAGGGTATCCCTTGAGCACTCAGTTTAAGTTCGACTTATTTTTAAAGCTAAGTGCCTGTGATGTACCCCTGAATGTATTCGATAAACAACCATTTCGTGAGTTCTGGAACAAATACGTTCCAGAGATGTAGTTATTAGGTCGCACAACGTTACGTAACTACCAACTGTACGCAGTGACTTAGTAAAATGGATTAAAAGTTCATTAAAAGACACCGGTTTTATCAAATTAAGACCAATTCGTGACGGTGCATCTATAGATCCGTTGAGTGTAAACAGTATTTTAATTATCCCTTATTATATTAGTAGATGTCGAATGGCCGTTCTCAAAATACAAGCATATATTTTCACCACAGCGAACAAGACTCTCCGAGACAACTATGTATTTGTACATGTAATACGAACATGTACTGTTTTTTCATACATTGCTTCAAAGTTACAAAGTTTAAGCTAGGTTTTACAGAATTCTAGTTTATATCTTATTGAGAAGTGTATTGTACAAAGGAAGACTTTGTATATATATATTGGAGAAACGCTACAGTTTTTTTTATTTTCTTGCCTGTGCGGATAATTGACGTGCGGATGATTGGCGTGCGGATAAACAACATTCTACTATGTATGTATTTAGATAGATTGTGTCCAAAATTCTTAAAGCCGTTATGTAACACAGGACCACAAAAATTTTTTTCATGTGCGGAATACTACACTATGCCCATTATATGTTTTTTTGTGTCGCTGATTACGAATCCTGGCTTACTTTTGCTTGATCAGCTAACCTAACTTCAAAAAAACGCTCAAAAACTCAAAAAATCGAACGGGACCTGGATTTTTAAACTTTATAGCCCCTTCAACTGAACTCTTGCATCTCAAAATCTCCGAATCCAAATTTTCAAACTCCTAGCCTCTTAACCTAACCCCCAAAAAAACATCAAAATCTCCGAATCTAAATTTTCAAACCCCCTAAAACTAAATCCCCAAAAATACTAAGAAACACGAGTCTAAAAACTCAACAGCACACTGGACCTAAATATTGTAAAACAATAGACTATTCAATTTATGTCTTTAACTGATGCAAAACGAAGCCTTCAAACACTAACCCATAGCCTCTTGTCCTTGAATGATAATAATAATAATAATAAAATTTGTTCCAATTGACTATGTTACATAACAAAACACAATCACTTTTAATTTTACAAGTACGTAGACACAGTTAAATATAATAAAAGTGAGCAATCATTATTGTAAAATAATAAGCATTAACGAATGATCCATATTAAAATAAAATAAAATGATACAGCGATTTAATGACTACAGTAATATACATTAACATAATTTATTAAATGGGAAGTTAAAATAATATCAAAAATTAAGAAAATCGGACCCACTATAGAAGACATTGTTTAATAAAAACGTTTGTAACTATTTTTTTGAAAGATTTGATATTTCTAATAGTTTTTAATTCAGGGGTTAATTTGTTAATAATTTAATACCGATATACTTAGGACTTTTTTCATACAATGACAGACTGTGTTCAGGAATTGCTAATAAGGCTCTCGATCTTGTTTCATAATTATGAAACTCACCATTTAATGTGAATGCATTTAGATTATTTTTTACATATATTAGTAATTTATAGATGAATATGCAAGGTACGGGCAGTAGTTTAAGCTTATTAAAATAAGGTTTGCACGATGTGCTTTGGGATATACCAGCTATTGTTCTAATTCCTCGTTTTTGTGCTTTGAAAACTCTATGTAAGTGACTAGATGATGTTGATGATATGTATCTTCAGTCGTCGTTTCTAGCGATAAATTGGTGAATAGTATATATTGCTTCGCCAGTAACTAGCGACTTTATGAAAAAGTACCTCTAAAATCTGAAATTCCACCACCCTGAAAACAGTAATACAGGTATGCTGGTGGATTCGTTAAACACCATTCCTGAACCACGTGGAGGCTACCACTTCTCCAGGGGGTTTTTGAGGTTAAGTCAGGAGGCTTGGGGTTTGAAGATTTGGGTTTGAAGAGTTTGAGGTGCAAGAGTTCAGTTGAAGAGGCTATCAAGTTTGAAAATTCAGGTCAAGTCGTGCTGTTGAGTTTTTAGACTCGTTTTTTTTAGTTTTTGGGGGTTTTTGAGGTTAAGTCAGGAGGCTTGGTGTTTGAAGATTTGGGTTTGAAGATTTTGAGGTGCAAGAGTTCAGTTGAAGAGGCTATCAAGTTTGAAAATTCAGATCAAGTGTGCTGTTGAGGTTTTAGACTCGTTTTTTTTTTGAGTTTTTGGGGTTTTTTGAGGTTAGAAAGTTAAGAGGCTAGGAGTTTGAAAATTTGGATGTGGAGATTTTGAGATGCAAGAGTTCAGTTGAAGGGGTTATATATTTAAAAAACGCAGGTCCGGGGTGCTATTCAATTTATCAACTCGATTTTTTGAGTTTTTGAGCGTCTTTGAGGTTAGGCTACAAAAAACATATAGTAGGCATACTGTAGTATTCCGCACATGAAAACAAAATTTTGAGGTCCTGATGTAATTAATTACAGTTCATTTTAAAATATTTGGTCTAAAGGATTTTCCAGTACCAAAACGCCAAAATTAAAATGTCCTAATTATTCCCGGAATATCGCGATGTTCTGGGAGTGCGAGCAAAATTAGAGCCGTTTCGAGATTCGTCTTCGTCAACGTCGCTGAAATAACTTTAATGTTAGATCGCGATTATCTAAATTAATAAAACTTTGCAATTTATCACGGACGAAGTGAACGTATCATTAGCGGGTGCCTTCTTGTAAAACGCGAGAGTTCTCTCCGTTGTCATTAATTTTCTCACAACAAATTCTCCCGCTGCTTGTTCAGTAATAAACGGTCCCAGGTACGGTTTATAACCAGCTTCCTAGCAAACCAGTTCATCGTGAAATTGTTATCATTCATATTTTTATTTTAACCCTTAATTACTAACATCCGTCTCTCAGTCGGCATCATGTACTTACCAAACTTATATTTTGATAAATGGGCATATTCAGATGTCCTTACTTTGTGTAATTTCAATTTACGTTAAAATACGCCTGCAATCCAAAAAATCACGGTTCTGTGTTGTACTGTTTAATGTCGCGAATCAAAGTGCTTGTGCCGTCTGAGAGACGTAGGGTTAGTGTGTATGTGATAGATATTTAATGGATATGGAGTAACTCCAAAAAGTGAAATAAGATGAGCCCCGATATAAGGAACATCTTTTAAAATGGTATACGAAAGAAGATATTGGCTGTAGTGACATTGATAATGACTATGAAGAAAGAGATGCCATACATAGCGACCATCAGATTGATTTAGAAATTGAAGGCAAGTAATTCTTTGTAAACTATTGAAAGTACATTGTTATTTTTTATATTTCAGGGAACACTAGTCAAGAAGAACATTAACACGAAATTGAAGAATACCCTATTTATGTCAATACCCAAAAACTAATTTGTCTGGAATCTGACAAAAAAAATGTGTAGAAATATTATGATTATTCTCTGTTGCACATTTTGACATATTGAAAGTTTTGTTGCTTATATTAATATTTCTCATGTAATTCAACTGTTTTTTGTTGGTTTTGTGCATGTTTTTATATAAGAATAAATATTTTGTGTTTGCAACGTTTTATTGGGTAATGCAAATATGACATTATTCATACACTATTTCCGTATTTTTTATACATCATCATTAAAAAAACATTTTCTACAAAGTGACTTTGTTTAGAAATAGTTTATTATTTTAAATCATACTTAAAAAAAATCAGGATAATCATATTATCTTTAAAGAAAAAAGACATCTGACAGACGAGGGATTAGTGTCTAGCGATAGATTTCAGGTGTTAGTAATTAAGGGTTAATATCGCTTGCTCTCTTATACACAAGCGCGGTCTTGTCGAAGCGTTATGCTAATGCGATTAAAATAATTCCACGATTATATAGGGTGCTAAAAAAAGTGTCACAAACCTTGACGATTTTTATGCCGAAGCTCATCCAAATGGCCAGACTCCCCTTGTTCGTGGTTTGGAAGACTACCAAGGACCGTGATACCAACCGGCTGATTTGGGAAACAGTCCGATAATCGGTACCGGTAGATCATGATCTGCTCTGAGGCAGAAGAGGCAATTTTTGCACGGATAGAGCAGAATCTGGAGACTAGTGTGCGAAGAATAGCAAGGAAGGTAGGAATTAGTGCTCCTCTTATTTAGAGTTCTTCACACATACCGAGCACATGTTCAACGAGTACAGCCCCAAATATACCTGAATATCAAGCACGTCTGTTATTGTCCCGCTGGTTCCTAAGACTTGCTACCTTTGTTTTTTGTTCATTAAATGACCGTAGTAATAGTAAAAATAAAAGTAAAAGGTCTCGTATTCATTAAGAAATTTCCGCATATTTTGGACCATATTATCCACCCTCGAGGTATATTGACACTTTCTTTTTACACCCTGTATAAGAACAAATCATTAAATATACCTATTTACTTACGAGGTGTGTAAATTAAGTTAAACCGGTTTCTTCTAGTATGTTTAAAAAATAAGTGACTAATTTTGAGCAACGGTGTAGTATCAGGTTTTGTTTCAGGCTTAGACACAACGCAAAAGATACTTTTGCAAAATTTCAACACGCCTACGAAGACAGTGTTTTTTTCAAGAGCCCAGGTTTTTCGGTAGTTTAAGACATTCTCAGAAGGAAGGGAGTCGATTGAAGATGAACCATGTAGTGGAAGGCTTCATCTTCAAGAACAGATGAAAATGTCGATAGAATACGGGATCTTGTGCGTTCAGATCGTCGCCTGACGACAAGACTGATTGGGGAAGACTTAAATAAATTCGAATCACACCACTGTTCATCAGATTTTGACTAACGAATTGGAGATGAGAAAAAATCTGCGCAAAAATTGTTCCAAAAAAACATTTCGCAGGACAAAAGGACATCAGGAGAAAAAGGTGTCTTGACTCTTTGATATCGATTAAAAATGATCCCCATTTTATGGAACGTGTCATTACTGGTGATGAGACTTGGGTGTTCGAGTACGACTCGGAAACCAAGGACCAAGGCATGGAATGGCACAGTTCAAGCTCTCCAAGGCACAAAAAAGCCAGAATGGGCAAGTCGAACATCAAATGAATGCGGATTTGTTTTTTGATAGCCAGGGAATTGTCTATAGAGTTTGTGCCTCCAGGCCAAACAGTATAGCAACACTTTTACAGAGAGGTTCTTGAAAAACTTCGAAAAAGAGTTCCATAGAAAATATTCAAACGGTTGCAACCGACTAGCTGAAGGCTATTCCAGTATATGAGTTCCAGAATTGCTATGAGGAATGGTAGAACCGTCTCCAGCGCTGTGTAGCTTCCCAAGGAACTCCTTTTGAAGGATACAGTAGTGAATTGTAATTCTATTTGAATAAAAAAAAATCAGTCGCATTACTTAATTTACTCACCTCGTATGTTTTACGGTACCGAATGCAAAACTTGCAGCCTGAGCAAAAGCTTTGACAATCTGATGGGTAAGGCTCTTTGATCATTTCTTCATATACAGATATGTCATTTTTGTAATGTCGTCAGTAAGCATAACCCTTGTTCTGTCAAATAAAACGCTTCATAGAGTCAGCGTAATACTTATGACGTTTTGTAGATAATCCCAACCATATCTCAGTCATAATTTAAGTATGCTTTTAAAATAGATACATATTCATAACTGGCAATTTTTATATTATTCTTAACTGACCAATTTTCTAAACTGTCCACACTCAACTGATCTATCAAACCACAAGTTTGTTTTATTTGTGCAGGTATAAAATGCCAAACACAATTTTCCAATTATCATTTTTTTATGTTTTAAATTATAACTATAAAATTTAAAATAAAATGTGGAATTCCCGAATATTATAGAAATATATCCGTAATGAGGAAAAAAAACGCATTTCTGTCTGTATTGACCTCTACACATTATATTATTTCAAACCGGTCAGAATAAGGCAATGATGGAGGTCTTAGTGGAATAAGGTAATTCTTTTATGTTTACCATTGCGTTAAATCTCCATTTCCAGCATACGAATTGTACAATATACAAGTATGAAAACTTTTGGGTAATTGAGCGCTGACAATATTACATTCAGGGAAGTGAATGGAGTAACAAAGAATTTGAAGAAGTCTTGATTGCTCACACTACACATTTTATTATTTGAACTGCCATTGTAATGCCCAAAAAAATTCCATAAAAATACCAGTACATTCGAGTATATGAGTAAACACTACTACATTTAATAATTAATGAATAAAAATTATTCTAAAAAAACTTAATCAAAATTACTCATGAATGAGATACTTATACTTCATACAAAATAAAAACCGATGCACGTCATCAAACACGTGTTTAAAATATACACGGTGGCTTCACTGACACATACATATATTACGTTATCTTACAAGTGGTTCGAAAACAAACAGTATTAGGGGTACAAGTACTACTCTACGTAAAATCGGGTAGCGTTCGACGAACGTCACCGTCTCTCTAGTCCGCTTGCTCTCCCGATGTCGGGCGTTGCCTCCCGGTCCTGCTGGTGTCAGCATCTTTTTGACACACTGGCGGCACTCAGGGGGCATGTTTAAGTTTTAGGGCGCACTGATGCCAGATTTTTATAAAATGATCCAGTATTTAGAAATAATTTTGACTAGCATATGGATGGATTCTTTTTGTTTGTTTGTTGCTAAATAACTTATTTTTTCAAACATAAAAGAGAAATAATTTTAAAAATTTATATTAGTAAAGATGCTTTTTTAAATGGGAGGAAAAATTAGTAGAACTATTAGTTGAACCATTCGGTAGAATTAGGGCAGTGTAATATTTCGTACACAAATATCAATTATTATAAATGTTACGAATAGCACTTGTATGCAGTGCTACAGTATTTGAAATCCTCTTGATAGGATTACGCGTTCTAGGTGATTTTAAAAGTTCATTGTTTTTTGCTTTTTGTGAAATATAATTCATAGAAACATTCAAGTTTAAGGCTGCTGCTACACGCTAAAACATACAACTGTACAACTGTTGTTTTAATTAAACAGCTGTTAAGGGTATCAATGGACCATTATTGTATAGTTCTTTTTCAAAATAGCATATCAAAGATGCTACTAACTCTTGGCAGCAGCCCTTTAACTGTTTTGGTATTTTGGTATTTCGCAAATGGAAGTTTGAAACTATAACACTGAATGTCTGAAAATAAAAATTTGAAAATCTGAAAACATCACCTTCATGAGTTATATTATGTGCATTTTTTCTCTAGTTTACCCGACCTCGTACATATTGCAGTCTAGAAGTTACCAACGCAACAACATCGAAAAACTGGACGCTCTGCATACATCTCGTTTTAAAGTTATAGTCAAGTGAATCGGGTGCTAGTGGAACAGCAACGAAGATACAACGTCACTGTCCTGAAAATGGAAATTAAGTAATTGAGTAGACCTCAAAGTTATAGTAGACATAAAACCCATTATTTGTTGCATTTGCAACCCATTGTTTACCCAACCTACGTGAGGTAAGAAACGTTTAAAAAAATACAAAGAAAAACGAGGACAAAAGGCGAATACAGCCTGAATACACCGCTCATCATTCCTTTTATAGTTTGCGCTGTGCAATTCGGTATTCGCTGGCCGGGTAAAATGTTGTTCGGGTCTTTTTTATATGTATTATAATATAATATAAGGGGTTTTCCAAAAGTGCCTTTAGGATTTTAAATTACTATAACTACACAGTGTTAATTTTGTTTCAGGTGAAATTGTATGTGTGTTAAGTTGAGTCATATACAAATCTAACCATGGCACCGCTTTCAACAGAACAGCGTATTGAAATAAAAATTTATTATGGAAATGGTCAGTCAAAAAAAAAGAAACTCATCGCAGAATTCGTAGTTTTTTTCGGACCTTTCATCTTCGGACCTTGTCTCTTCACGACAGACCACTTCAGGAAGACCAAAAATTGCACGATCTGCTGAAAACATTGCCCTTGTACGAGAAAGTATCGCAAATGATGCACCAACATCTATTCCACGGGGATCTCAAGAATTACGCATTACGCAAACCAGTTTATGGAGAATTTTACACAAAGACTTGCATCTACAGGCGTACAAAACCCAATTATCTCATGAATTGACGGGACCATTAGCAACACAGAAATTTTGTTACTTAGATGTTAGAACAAAGAGCAACAGATCCACATTTTGCGCATAAAATCTTCAGTGATGAATCGCATTTTACGTTAAACGGTACAGTTATTAAACAAAACTGTCACATTTGGGGGGAATAAAACCCTCGGAAGATTCACGAACGACAACTTTATGCACAAAAATGTACGGTTTGGTGCGGCTTATGGTCTGGGGGAATCATCGGCCCATTTTTCTTTTGAAGACAATCGCGGTAATGCTGTTACGATGACTGGAGAACGTTATAATGCGATGATAACAGATTTTTATGGCCTCAATTAAATGAAATTGACACTAATGATGTTTACTTCCAACAAGATGGTGCTACATGCCACACAACATGAGAAAACATGGTGTTATTGCGCACGAGATTCCTTGGTCATGTTGTCTCAACGAATGGTGATGTGAATTGGCCCCCAAGGTAATGCGAGCTCACCCCTTTAGACTTTTGTCTACGAGGTTATTTGAAAAATAAAATTAATGCTATCAGCCAAGAAACATTCCAACCCTAAAAGACGCCATAAGGGAGATTGAAGCTCCAATGTTCGAAAATATCCTTAAAAATTTCAATGCTCTTATCGATGCCTGCCATCGTAGCCGTGGTGGACATCTAAACGATATAATCTTTCACGTTTAATTGTAATTGATGTTACTTTAATTTAAAATAAATAAACGTAAAATATTCCGTGTGGTTTGGTTTTTATACAACCACAACATCCTAAAGTCATTTTTGGAAAACCCTTTACATCTATTATAATATATTTTATAATATAATGTTTTATATCTACTATAATTCTACTATATAATGGTAGAATTAATAAGTCTACTATACCTACACAGTACTATATAGTTCACTTTTTAAGGACTTTATTTCCGGGAACTCCCACGTGGGTTATAAAACAGCGTATGTTTAAAAAGGAAATATTTTGCTTTCATTTTCAACGAGAGCAAGAAAATCAACACTTCAAATATTTTCCAGAGTGACATACAATATGTTACCCAATCTGGTTTCGTCATTATTGTTATTATTTTATTTAATTATAATGCCTCAATACAATTTGGATTAGGATCAATAAAGAACCAGTCATTTCGCTTGTAGATTATTAGAAACGTGTACCGCTTTGTCCTTTCGTTACACGAGCCCATAAATAAATTAGATTTGCTTGCGGTTAGGTAAATGTGATTAGGAGCATGAGATTGTCACGCTTCGTCTTCGGGGACCTTGACATTATATGTAGCAGAGCGAATTGGTTAATTTAGATAAATGTATGGATTTCATTATAAAAACCGAAAAACCGGTTCTGTCATGCTTTTAACATTTATATCAACAAAGTGTCCTATTTTTTACCATGAGACTTTATGGCAAGCGGCAAATAAATCAATGGTGACCGATAATAAATAATAACATAACCACAGACTTTAACAAGCATCGTGAGAAATAAGTCGTTTTTAAACGGAAATTATTAATTGAAATTTAAGCAGTATAAATCAATATGAAACAAAAAAATCTTCACACCAAGCTCCATAGAATAAATCTGATTTTTTTTAAGATAAAAAATATCGTCAAAATTAGCCTTGTAACACTTTTAGATTAGCGCCATTTGCGTTCTATGATTAGAACTTAATTTCGAGTAGGAAGGTAAAAGGCCTGTGGAAATCCATCCCCACACAAACGCAATAGAACACAAGGAGATAAGAAGGCTTGTTGGGTAAAACTCCATCCCGGCAACATTAACCTTCTAATATTTTATCTTCCCTCTTCCATTAAACCCCCCCAAGTTTTGCGGCGCAGTCCTAACTCACCCACCGTTTGGTTGGGTTTGGCGAGGGGTGTTAAGGAAATAGTTTTGGCACGGCCACGAGCAAAGCTACTTTTGGTGCACTGTATTTATTTAATTATATGTATGGACATATAGCTATGCATATTTAAGTGCATATGTAAAAAGTTCCAGTGTGACCTAAACAATACCCTAGGCCTTGGTATAAACTTTTTGAAATATATCTAGATATAAAATTGTAAACAACCTTCATTTAAATTCATACCATCGCATCGCCTGTATCCACCGATATACATACATACCTATATATGTATGTATACATATATGTATGTATATTGACAGAACATTTTTATATTCAACATTTGCTCTCTAGTGATACCTCATACTCGCTACAGTTTGAATCTTTATGGCCGCTACGCTAGGAATTTCGAATATTTGCAATAAAGTATGTTGCCGCAAACAATATCTGAAACTCCTTTAAAATCGCAAAACAATTGACAATATGTTTTAAGCCATTTTCAGCTAAAATGTTGATTCTACGAAATAACACAAAATAATGTCGGTTGGAGATAAGCGTAGTGTTTTTAATTTCAGGTGCATATTGACAAAGATTTTGATTGTGGTTATACCGACAGACAGCCAGTACTGTTGCAGTTACTGAAAAAAGAAATAATTTTTTATCAGACATTATTGGACTCAACAACTCCTCCAATCTGTTCTAACTCAGTGTTGGAACAGATTTTAATTAATCTTCTCTGAGTATATTTCCTTGGTTTTCTACATAATAATGTTTTTACTCTATTTGGAAAAAAAGTCAATAAAAATGTTCTAGTTAAGCGTCTTTACGAAGCCATGTTAACATTTTTTCTCTCTCGTTAATAGTACCACGTTGTTTAACTTGATACAAATTAACAGTATTGCATTTGGATTTATTTTTAGGGTTAAAAATAATACTTTGTATTTACAGATTACCTTGCTATGTTATCCCATTATTATTTATACGAGTATTAATTCAGGCTACAGGATATTTCAATTACGATAACTAATCTTCAATAATTGGTATTGTTTGCATTCATACTTGCCTTCATACATTTTTATAAATGACGGGTGCGTACAAAATATCGTGAGCGTAATGCAGGCATTTGTAATAATGAATTATTTATAATTGGATTAAATTCCGAGTATCCGATATAAATAACAATTATGCAGTCATTTAAATAAATAATTATTACGCTGCATTGTATAAGTAATACAATAAGGGATATATTAGTTAGCACTCCCATCTAACAACCGTAGATCGTTTTTAACATAAAGATTTTGAATGCAAATGTAATTTTTTCGATATAGGAATATTAACATAATTTATGATACAAAAGCACATTTATTTATTTAAATTTACGGCAATCTTAAATATATAGAACATACTCGTATATAATGTCAGTCATTCTTCTTTGTAACACATATATATGTACATACATATAGGTACGCATAAAGAAACGGATCAGCCTACTATATGGAATACCGCCTACTTGATCGAGAATCACTCGGACTCGTCAATGTTTTGGACATTTTTTTTTTTAGAAAAAAACTAATACATATGGTAGATCATAAAAGCTCTAAAATTAAACACATTGTACGTTTTTACATTTTTACATTGTACAACCAATTTTAGATAAACTGCTCTACACAGAAATAAATACATATCTGTAAAAATACATAACATAACGTTACATTTGGTCTTGTAAAATAACATGGAACATACAATATATTCAACGTAAATATGTTCAGGAACAGTTGTGTAATTCAGGATATAAAATGCATTGATTATCACATAACTATGCACTGTATTTATACTATAATTTTTACATTCTAATTTTACATAATCAAACCTAGATCCGTTGTGGCCAACGTTATGTTATGAATTTTTGCAGATATTTCTTTCTATGTAGGTATACCTAGTTGAAACTATTTGCAAAATATTAACCGTAATCGGTCGGTCGTTTTTGTTTGATGAAAGGTCGACTCAAGAAATATTATATGTAATTTTTCTTTGAAATTAACGGAGTCTAGTGCTAGCTACTCTGTTTCCAGATGATAACTATGGAAATATAATTTATGCAAAAATAGTGTTTAGCCATGGATAAGTAGACGGTGACCAGTGTATTGAGGGACAATAGACTGGCCACCCAGATCACCCGAGCTTAACCCGCTGACTTTGTTTTTTGTTGGTCCGCGTCAAAAATTAGTTTAAAAATATAAATCAACTCGGTAAATACAAGTCTATTCGATGAATACCATAAGGAATTTCTCCACAAGTGGTACAAAATGTACAACAGGAATTTTTTCGCCGATTGATCTATTGTATGATGATGGAGGACATTTATTTTCATTGTTTGTTTACTTACTTTGTTAGGAATTGTTAATAAATAAAGTGTTAACATTTCGCAAATAGTTGCACATATGTATAGAGTATGTTTTATGAAAGATGTCTAGAATTGATAGTATAATCTAAAATATAAAAACATATAACGTGTTTCATTAAAAAAAAAAAACAAGGTAAAAACAAATAGCACTATTCTGATTCACCCTGTATAAAGACATTTTTTAACCAAATGTATACCAAAAAATTAATACCATTGACGAGTCTGAGCTATTCATGATCAAGTAGGACATATGCCTTATAGAAGGTTGAACTGTTTCTTTATGATAAGTACTTATGTTCTTATGATACTTATGCATTAATGAAAATTTGTTTTCTTGTCGAATATTTCGTAAAATTTAATGATTTAATACTCCCATAAACGAATTAATTATTGTATACACTGAATATGTAGTACGTACGCTTTTGCTTTGGTTTCTAATTCGAAATTCATTAGGCATCTATAAAATTTTGTTATTCAGGCTATTCGGCCAAATTGCTTTATAATAATCATAGCTAGCCAGTGTTTAATTATCGGTAAAACATTGGCATAACAATAGAAATTACCACAATCGCAAGCTGCATACCATACAGCCTGTTTCTAAATATAAAATTAATATTCAAAAAGCCTCACATATTTTTTATTAACAACCAATTCCTACCAAACGTGGTTAAAACCAATGCCTAAGTATGGGATGAAGTTTTTGTATTAGAAAATATACTTTATATTTATAAAATAGAAAATATACTTTAAACTATTATAAAATTATAATAAAATATATACGTATACGACTGTTATAATTAAAATCATAATATTTTTTTATTGTCTACGTACATTGTTATTTGTTCCATATTTATACAAATAAAAAATACTAAACACTGAAATAATGGATCTGTATAATAACATAATGATACAAGTAGTTTTTGAAATACATACAACTAAAATATACTTTCGTCTTACAGAAACTGAAAACTCTCTTCAGGATACATATTGTATTGAAAAATAGATATATTTTATAATAAAAAAATGCGATACAATAGTGAGGAGTTGTAATAATTCGACCACTAAAATTGGCAGAAACGGAACGCGTCTTAGAGGCGTAATAATTGCCATGAAACTGATATGTCGAGTTAAAATGAAACACATACTGAATAAATAAAAAAAATATCGTTAAAAAGTTATTTTTCGGTTTGCAAGCAAAATACCTTGTGGTAAATCTCTTAGTAAGGATTTGTGCTTGTCTATCATTGATGCCCATTCAAAGGATATTTCGACATGTGGAATATTTTTTTCTCGCTTAAATTAAAAGCTTTGATAAAGCATTTCTATAGAATTTTTTCGCAATTAATACAGATTTCATAATTTGATAATGTCTAGCTGAAAATGTTAGGCGGCCGAAGTATTATGAGCTTTCAAATTCTATGAGTAGGGGAAATGTGTTCCATAACGCCTGGTCGGCACTATAATAATGTATGATCATAAAAGTATAAACTTTATTTTTAAGGGCCTTGTAAATTATATACGCGTGTATTTCTTGTCCCTGCACACGTACGCTACTGACCGATCCTGCCAAGGCGCCAGGACCCACGTAAGCGCAGCAGTACCCCATCCTGGTGCGGGAGAGCAGGATAGTCTAACGCAGTTTAACACGCTGAAATCATTAATTTGTGTCTAAGGATTATTTTTTAAATGGCAAAATTCTTTAGAGCCCCCTTTATATACAAAACCGGCTTTCACGATAATAATTTGTTACCGTTAAAGCGGAAATAGGTATAAGAAGAAACGTAAATCGTTTAGATAAAAGAAAAGATTTAATGTAATATTTACATATGGCAAACATTGTATTGCTGTGATATCGTAAAAAAATAGATGGTTGAATCTGCATGTCCAGGTACCTAAAAATGTATTTTTACATCAATCACAAGATCAGTGGGGCGGGGAATTTTAAAAATTGACACAAATCAGTGAAAATTAAGGTTACTTCTTGAGATATTAAAAAATATATATTTGAAAAAAAAAATAGTAAATTTTGAGTACGTAGGCATGTTAAAGAAGCAAAAACAACAATAAATTGGAAATATAGTACTACATTTTGTTTTCGTAGGGGAGCGTATAAAATGTGATTATGCAACTTTTAGGTTATACTAGCTTCAATTGCAAAAAAAAGTAGTGGCTGTGCAATAAAAACATTTCTCAATTTTAGTCAAAAGAGCAATAAATAAGACAAAAAAAAAACGCGTTTGGTCGTTCCCTGTTGCAATGCCCTTTATATAGACTTCTTAAGCAGCTTTCAATAATTTTATGGTGTCAACATATTCTCAGTAAAATGGTATTACTAGAATAATTAGATTCTTGATCATTTCTAATCTTATTCAATACTAACTTTGTATTTCATCCAGGAGCTTCCTTTGCCAAAATGTAGGCTGACAAAAATATACAGCTTATTTATTGTCAAGTTTGTTTTTCTTTATTTGGTGAATAAGTATTTTCGTAATAAACGGCTATATCTATGTTTCCCATTTATAGCATGCTAACATTATGTCGAACACTGTATAATAAAAAATTGACATTTACTTTTATGCACTTATCTTTATAATTTCATAACCAAATTTCATAACCCTATATGTATAATACCATAAGACAAATTCAGTTTTAAAAGGTCAAGATAATAAATTATTTTATATCAATATTTATATACATACATTTATACAATGTCAATACAATCATTAAGTACATACTATATGTAAGTCATAAGGCAGGATTCACTGTCACTGATAAGTTAATATACACATAGGTAATATTATTTGAAGATTGTGGTAGGTCTGTGAACTAACTGTATTTTACTATACGAGTACTATTACGCTGACGTTACGCAACAGTTCTAACAAATTTAACAGTAAAAAAGGATATATGTATATCGAAGTAATTTCAATATGTTCTACCGTAATCGATTAAAATTCATCGCACGTAGTGTCACATGAATCCTTGAAGCGTTTATTTGAAAACAAACCCACAAATAACTCTGACACTTATGTAGGTACAAAAATATATATTTTATAATATATACGTTTTACTCGGGAAGTTGTAACGTTTGAAAAAAAAACCGGAAAAATAAATAGTTAACCAACATGGAAGCGACGAAAACTTGATCCTTAAAATTTTAAACACATTTTATTTAAAGTAAATACCTATTCTTTCCACTAAGAACTATTGGTTAGAATCAAAGAAACTCCCCGTGTAGATGATAATACGAATGCAAAAATTTCTCGCTGTATTTATTTTATTATTCTAGATATAAAATAAACTTTAAACTAAATGAAAATACATTTGTAAACCAAAAAAATATGTCATTAGACATAAAGTAAGTATGTTCGCAATACATATAATAATAAAAGAGACATCCAAAAAAAAAACGTCATCAACTCAGGCTATGAACGAGAGAGATAGAAATAGCGGTCATGTCTAAGCTTTTCGGTTGTGTCAAACTTTTGACAAGTGACTGTCATAATTTGTAAAATAAACAATAGCTGTCATATGATGTGACAGTTTTGACAAGTAAATAAGGTTATAAATTCGAATAAGAATAGAAATACGTCTTTTTTTTCTTGGCCAACTTTGATGAGGTTTTTTTTGGATGTCTCTATATAAGAATGAATTCTTATGTATATCGCAAGTCCAATGCATACATGAACACACCTTATACGTACATAAAAAGCAGTCAAATGCTCAGTTTTACATATAATAAAAAAAGACATCAGAGATCTATATTAATTTTCACTCGTTCCAAGGTTATGCAGCAAAAAAAGTATATTAAAGCAAATTATAAATTAACAAATTTGAAAAAATCTTACAAAGAAATGTAAAAGTAGTTTAAAAAAAACTGGAGTTGTTACCTTGCCATAAACAACTGAAACATACATCAATATGTACGGAATGTTTTTTTACACATATAAACTATATTTATGTTGTCAGTATTAGACAAATTCCAATACTGGTACTAATAATTATTATTCAAACATTCAATATTGTATTTAAAGCTCAATTAAATCACCTCGTATACGATGAGATTGTTACGGATTGTTTTAAATGATATGTTATTAAATGACTGTCCGATATACCACTTGGTTAAACATCTTAACTACTATCAACTAAAAAAATCCAGCGTGAATATATCTATTACATTGTAGTTATTGGCTGCCAATACGATCAAATAATTCCATACGCTAGTCATGTCATACGATATGAAAATTTTAAAATCATGACAGACTGGTATCAAAAACCTACAAATTCAGGTGGAATAATCAATTTTAAATCTCCTCATCCCATTCATAAAAAAATAGCCATTATCACTTTAAAATTTAGGGCAGAAAAATTAGGTTATTAAATTTTTAAAACAAAAAACTTCAATTACATTAAAGATATAGCAAAAAAAACAAATATCCAAGAAACATTGTTAACAATATTTTAAATCGGGATCCTGAGACTCCTAGACCCAACATAAATAGATTAGAATCAATGAAATATTATAAAATACCACTTGTTAAAAATTTAAGTAATCAACTCATACATTTACTGAAAAATGATCACATACAAATAATCACATATCCAGAAAAAACTGTTGGAGATTTATTCTCAAAATTAAAATCAACCACAAAAGAAAAAGATAAATCGGATGTAGTATATTCAATTCCTTGTTTAGGTTGACAAACATTATGTGGGAACTACAAAAAATAAACTTCACCTAAGGTTAAATCAACATAAAAGAGACTGTTATCCTACCAATTCAGATAAAAAAAGATAAAACAGCGTTATCTCTTCACCATTTTTCAACTGGACATACATTTGATTTTGCAAGATCCCAGATGTGGAAAAAAATTACAGGATTATTTCGGAAATGCTCTACATTAACACACATCAAACCAAGGTAGTGAATCATAGCTGATTTTTAAAACTTAAGCATTTTTACAATAATCTGTTAGAAATGTCCTAAATAACAATAAAAATTAAACAAAATGTTATTTGATCGTATCAATATATACAGTTTTCTTGAGTAAAAGAACATACATACACACTTTCAATTGCTCTATATCCATGAAAATAAAAATATTGCTACAATTTAAACTATAAAGTTGTGAGTGAAGACAGATGACGGTTATTCTAGTCAGTATTAATTATTGTGAAACAAACCCATCGCTGTTTAAAGTAAATCAAGCCTAGGCAATAATTCGTGTAGTGTGGTTATAAAAACAAAAGAAAGAAATATATCAACATTATTCAAATATTTAAACACATGTACTATTTAATATTTTAATCTTTACTTCCAAAATAAATTTTTTTAATAGCTTTTTTTTTAAAAAAATATATATTTTTTTTTATGTATATCGAGTAATTTGTATGGTATTTAATCAATGTGCATTTTTTTACATATTCATATTATATTCTAGGTAGAGAAAAAGATCAATATTTGGAATGACAGACCAGTATTTTAAAAAACACTAATTGAGGTAATGTTTTAGATATAATGTTTTAGATTTTATTACTTTAACTGTCTACAATTTAAAAAAAAATGTTCTTATACAATTGTAGCCTTGATAAAGTCTAAGTAAATTGGACGAAACGTCAGCAGAAAATTAGTAGATCGTTATTTGTCCAACATCCCAAAAAATCCTTTGTCATATCTATTACATTAATTCATAATGACACAGATTCTTGTCACCATTATTTCTTTAAAATGATACAGCTAGACCATATTTTAGTAAGGATCTACCTTATTTAAAGTAAAATGAAATTTCTTTTTATCAATTTTTTTGGAAATACCTACTCTGAAACTGAAATAGTTTAAGTAAAGGTTGTATTTTTTATATATATATATATATATATATATATATAAAATGTTAAGATGACTCAAACGACCCAAGTTGGTAAGCTAGTTAGTGACAAAATTATTAGAGGAAGAGATAATTTGCTTGAACATTTTGGGGTCGTTGGCTCCTAAGCTGTAATTAATTTCAGTGGAGAACGTCATTAGCAACAGCGTGACAACATTAGCTTACGTTACCTTGAAAACTACCTATTTTGGTACTCAGAGGAAATATACAATTTTGTGTGCGCTACAGAAATATACATAATGGGAAACATTATGTTACTTCCGGCATTTACACATTTCATTCAAATTGTTCAAACGCCAACTAGAATATTTTTGACGGGTTACGGTTAGCGATTTAAACACGATATCAGATGGAAAATTGCAGTTATGTACAGTCAGCAGCAAACGTATTCACTCCCACTTTTTGAAAGCTGCTTGAATTGATTTTGAAACAGATTATTTTTATTCTGATAGGAGCTTTTTGTGAAATTCCACATTAATAAGCCCAAGTTGTAGGTGATATGCCGATTGTGTAAAAATATATCGCTAAAAAAGTAAAATTGCGACGTTTCCAAAAAATCGTTCTGAAACTCAGAAAAGTCCTTAGACTCGTATTAAAGGGAAATCTTCAAAGTGTCTATATGACTAACTTTTTGGCCATTTTAAAAGTTTTTGGAAAATTTCTAAAACTGAACTAAAGACGTAAAAATCACTCTTCCACTCATTAAATTTTGATAGAACACATTGAGTTGTAAAGAAATATTAACGTAATTTTAAGTTATGTGTGTGCAGGACTTTTAGTTCAGCTTTAGAAATTTTTCATGTCTAGGAATTTTTTTCTCCAAAATAGCTTAATCAATCAGATATATACTCTGATTGATTTCCCTATAATATGAGTCAAGAAATTTTGAAAAGTATTTAATATTTTCAGTTATTCACAGTTTTTGAAAAACATCACAATTTTATTTTTTTTAACGATTTCTTTTCATACAATCGACATGTCACCTTCAACTTGGGCTTATTAGACGTAGAATTTCACGATCTATAATCCTATTGGAAGCAAAAAAAGTCAATACTGTAGTACAAAAATTATAAGAATTTAAGCAACCGTATGCAATTCTCAATGTGACTGAGCTTTCTTGTCGATACTGTCATTACAAATACTATAATTTCTACAAAATTCATACATATCATGTTTACCGATTCTACTTTATCTTTGTTATTATGATAAAGCGGATAGACGTTGTAAACAAATATGTGAAATTAAAACCTATTTGACTGATTCTTTTCTCTTATGTATTGACAATTATATAAATATAACAATTATACACCTCTGTATAGTGCAACAGTTTAAAACTATAAGTAAAAATAAAATATAGAACTGGCCTTTCTGAAAGCAAACATCGATCGAGCATGAAAAAAAAGGGTATTGATAAGACGTATTAACTTGATAAACTTCTGGGATTATCGGTCAGTTTATAAAAACAAAAGTTTTTGTTTTCTAACGTTTCGGCTTTATTCAGTCATCATCAGAGAATATATTTTCTATTTTCTCTTTGAGTCGTGTCTATTGTAGATGTTTTAGTTCGACCAGGTCGATATTGTAGATATTTTAGTTCGACCAGGTCGAACTAAAACACTAGACACGACTCAAAGAGAATACAAAATATTTTTGAGGCTACAAAAACTTTTGATACACGACTCAACGAGAAAATACAAAATCTATTCAATCTGATGATGGCTGAACAACAGGAAAGTCTCCCCATAGAAAAAAAAAAAAACTTTGTTTTTATAATAAAGCCGACGTTAAAAAAAACTGCCGATAAGTCCCAGATTGATCAACGGTCAAGAAATTCCAAATATATTCAAATAAGACGTATTCGAAATATCTTAGTATATATAGAGACATCCAAAAAAACGTCATCAACTCTGGCTATGAACGAGAGAGATAGAAATAGCGGTCATGTCTAAGCTTTTCGGATATGTCAAACTTTTGACAAGTAACTGTCACAATTTGTAAAATAAACAATGGCTGTCATATGATATGATGCGACAGTCTTGACAAGTAAATTAGGTTATAAATTCGATTAAGAATAGAAATACGTCTATTTTTTCTCGGCCAACTTTGATGACGTTTTTTTTTTGATGTCTACATATAGGTATACTTTTTCTGATATGTCGATCATTAGCAAAAGTGTAAGCAACATTTCCATCACTTTCGTTAGTATTTATAATATATTACGTCAGTCTTAAATTAATATAACGCAATTTTTTAAATTCCAGTTAACATTACTGTTAACTAGAAAGAACTACTACTTTTCTGCTATATTTTTTAAATCAAATTTTTAAAAGCAACAAATCATTAAAATGGCTTATTTGAAGTTAAACAAATTTGAGAATAAAAAATGTTGCATAATTAGTTGTTCCATCATATTACTTCGAACCTCTGATTGGTTACAGAGTCTGCGGAACTCCACCACACTTTCAAATGGGTGTGGACTACTCACTACTTACATATTAAGTTTTTTAAAAAGTGAGATGTTGATTTTTGATGTGAAAAGTTTAGATTATTTTTTCATTTGACAAATTTTCTTGTTAAGTATAATTTGACAAGTTTTCACTGTCTATAGTAATGAAAGATTATCTTTTTTTGTGACTTTGACGTTTTCTTCGATTTTCCGTGACCTAAAGAGCCAATTTTAATGTTTTCGGTGCTAGGAGTCTCATAGACGCTGTAGTACCACAAAGTGTGAAAAGCATGTAGCTAGTCAGAGGGTTAATATTTATTTTGTGATTATTATCGTTTCTAACCACCTTGTATATGACGTAGATTAGTATAAATATAAGTTGAAGTCAAAAAAATGTTCAAAATATACAACTTTATAAAGAAGTATAGTAAACTGACAATCTCAAAAAAAAATACGTAATTCTATGTTAAAATGTACATATGGTCCATAATAAATAATGCATCATAATAGCAAATAGTGAATACATAATAATATAGTGTATGCATTTTGCTTTGCATAAAAAATACTTACGATACTTGTTATAAAAAGCAGTAGGTGTATGTATTTTGATAGAAAAAATATGAATAGTCAATTATTTTTTATTTTCAGTTTAAACAAATCAACATTTCATATTTCATCGAACATGAAATACGAACGTGACCAAATGCTTTAAACATATTTATTGGTAGTATCGTATGAATATAAAATCGCGTGTTATTGTTGGAAAAATAGAACCACTAATAATTTTACACCAAAAAGAAAAAATAATGAGACCTCAAGGCTGTTCCTAAAATAACTTAAACAGTTGCCTCAACATTATCAAAATCAATAATAGAAAACGATATCAAATTTAAAAGGAGTATTTTTTTCCCGTTGTTTTTTGTGCATTTTTTTAAATACGGTATTAGTATAATCTACCAGTGGCGTGCGTGATATTTAGTTAGCCAAGAAAACATGGGACCCCTTCCTTTTTGGTGATGACTATACACCTTTACAGAAGATTAAGTGAAAAAACGCAAATTTGAAAAAATTCAAAACACTGGAGCACTCCCTGGTTCTCAGTAACGCTCTGTGGGATATTTGCAGTATATATTTTTTCATAACAGAAATAAAAAAAGCGTTTTGCAAATTTTTTCAAAAAGAGGGCTTTTATTTTAATTAAGGATTCCAAAAACAACAACATTTTTAGATTATGAAAAAAAATACTGCAAATCAGTAGTAGTTTGAATTTCCTTAATAAAAATCACAGTTTCTATAAGGAATAACACCTACAGCTAATAAAAATGTTAGATATGACAGCGTACATACTAGGGCTAGAACAAAATTCTCGGATACCGTACCGTCTTCCAGGCGGCCGCGTATCGGTATCCCGTATTCCTGGTGGCCGTGGCTCGGCCAGCGGGGCGGGGGCCGGGACGACTGCGACGCGAAACAGGTTCCGTATTTATTTAGTCCTTTGAAGATCGCGCGCCTGTAATTGTGCATTACTGACTGTTATACTTAATTGATATTATTACGATGATTAAAACGCCAGCCCCATTTGCTTAACAATTAAAAAAAATGTGCAGGGTTTTACAGATTTGAAGTGTTAAAGCTACCACTGTGTACTGTGAAATATGCAAGTGTTACTTACATGTTTACAGAAAAGGACAATGTGAAAAGCACGTAAAGTCGCTAAAACACCGAGAAAATAAAATAAATGGAATCCCAAGAAGTGAATTCCTATATGAGGACGACGAGGTGTAAGAGTGTGACAACTGATGCGGGAAAAGTAAGAGAAAACAATAATACTTAGTAAGTCACTATTTATTCACTGCAGCACGCATGCTCAAGTTCGACCCTGGCATGTACCATTTGGTTCTAGCCCTAGTACATACAAATGTGGCAAACGGATGCCTTCGAAATATGTTAATATATACATAGTTGTAAACATATAAATATTTATATTTCGAAAACGATCAACGTCCTGAATACAATAAAACTTTGGATAAAAATATTGCTGTGCATTATATATTCATTGTTGTGTGTATAAGTGAATAGTCTTGTAATAGATATCAAATGAAGGTGAAATACAGGTATGTATACAATAGACATTTGATATGTTAATTAACTAGACAGATACCGTTATCATTTCAAAAGCAAAAAAACCTTTTAAAAAGTATCCCAACCAGACAAATGTTTTAATAAAAATATGTTATATCGTGGCCATACCAGTAATACACGTGTTACAATAAAAAAAGTGTTGTTTTATATTATTGACACTGTTGAAAGAGAAAATAATAGTAATCATCCTTTTACGTACAACTTCCTTATTTAATAATGATTCATGCACTAACCAGAAACCATAATATTGTAGTTATAGGCTTCAAGAAAAAGCAAGTTCAAGAGCACCTAGTTTATTTCATAAACGGGGTTATCTATTGTAGCAAAGAAAAAAGTTTTTTGTTTGTAAAAAACTATTATTACTATAGACCTTTAAAAAGAAAACGTTTATAAAAAAATATTGCACATAATTTGTTGTTAAAACATGCTTCACCTTCACCTTATTAAACCAAGAAACGTGGATCGTAAAATTATTCGTCGTTTATTTTTTTTAGTAAAATTTGTGTCTCTGGTAGTATTTTATGAGAGTAGAAAACCAAGATACACAGTTATTTCTTCATATAATTCACCATAATATTAAGAAAGATCTGTGTTTCAAGTAATTTTCAATAGGCATTCTTTTAAAACATAACCAAAAATGATTAGCATGGCAGCCGCATCGCAAATACCAAATATAGGTACTAAATAATTTTTAAACACTGTGGGTATACATATGCTCGTAATGTATGAAAATTCCTAGTGTTTATATTCATATATGTACATATATTCAAACTTTCTATCGTAAAAGTACAGCGGTAAATTTTGCCATTTTGACTTTCACTATTTTAATTAAGAATCACGGTCAATTATTTATTGTTACAAGATAATGATCTTGTCATCACTTCACTGATGCATAATCTAAAAACGCGATTATGAATGTTCTGGGGATGTTAGGGATGTTCTGTATATACTAATACAGAACAAAGTGAGAAAGAAAAAGCGAGTGCACTTTTTCTTCACATTAAAAGAAATATTTGTGTCATTATAGACTGTTTTAATGAGAGACAAATGTTTAAAATAAATTAAAATACCAAATTAGCCACGAAAAGCAGTTTTCCGTTTTTGTGTCCAATTGAACTTGTTACAAAAATAAAGACTAAAGCTGAAAAAAAACTCCAAAAAGCCATATTTAAATTATTTGAAAAAGTAAGTAATAAACAATCATAAATTATATCGGAGCTGAGAGAACAAGAAAAGTCAAAACATAGTGGCATAATGAGTTTATAATCAGATTATGTAATCTGAATTATAACTGAATTTATTCAGATTCTGAAATGATTTTTAATTCGATCGTATATCTTCATATTACAAATAGGAATATACAATCTGCGTAGGTGTTAAAAATACCCGATTATTGACTTTATTATTATACACATAAACTACATTATAGAAAGATGGAAAACTGTTACTGGCGAAGCAGGAAAGAGGTTCTTAAAATTAAGATTGATAGTATTTATAAAAATGGATTTTTAATGATTTTGTAACCAGGGCAGTAAATATATCATTTTCGTGGGTAAATATCCAGGAAATCTAGTTTTAATTATTTATTAATAAGTACATAATAATAATGAAATACATTTTTTTTTTCAGAAAGGGTTTATCAGTGTAAAAAAAAGATAAGAAAGCGTAGCAAATCTATCCCTTGGTCACAGAGGTAAATTATAACTTATGACCTTATTTCTTAAATTCAGATACTACGCAGGTAACTGTCACGTTCCGCAGCATAGGAACCATTCAATCGCAATTCGCTTCAGACTTTTCCTCAAATGTTTATCTCTTAAATTGATATACCTTTACTGATATGCTACGACGTTACAAAAAATTATTTGTAATTTAATTATTTAAAAACGTGTAATGATGTCATAAAACAATTTCATTCAGTTTTAATCCATCGCTGACGCTAAACATTATTTTTATCTGGTTTTGAAACGTACTTTCAACATGACTGCAAGAAAAGCATGCAACATATAAATCTGGATATGCGGATTGAGAATGATTTAGGAGATTATCAATATATATAGGGTGTTCCGTTACAAAGAAATACTACTTTATACAACATGTATATGGGGCATTTCACGCCAACTAAGTGAGGTCAAAAAAATTTTCTGTTTGAAACATATCACAATCGATAGTACTAAACTAACTTACCTAAAATTTTAGATTTTTTGAGCCACAAGGAGAGGGATGGTGAGGGTGAGAAAATACAAATTTTATTTTCGACTCTAAAATTTCAATATTTTTCAATAAAAAATGAAGAAAATTAAAAAGAAAGTTGCAATGGTTTTCGATGTGTTTTTTTGCGTAGAATACGATAAAATTATTTTCAAAATTATTGGGGGTAGTTTTCACCCTTATTTTGAGGATTGAAAGTTTAAAATCGAAATTTCGAAAGGTATGACCGATTTTTTTTTCAATTTTTTTTTATTTTTCTTTTTTTGTACTTTCGATTAATTTTTAATTCATAATGGGCGTCGACCAGGAACTTGCCCAAAAAACGGCCCAAAAGGTGAAAAAACGTGGTTCTAGCGTATTTTCTCATCCTGTGAGATAGTAAATGGCAAGTAAATAATATATTCCAAGGTTTTTGGGGTCGCTGATTACGAATCTAACGTTAGATTTTCAAAAAACAAAATGGTGGATCCAGTATGGTAGTCAACTTTTAAAAAATGGCTAAATTTTGAAATTTAGAAAATACTATCGTATTCCACGGGAAATTTTCTACGTTAGAATCGTAATCAGCGACCCCAAAAACCTTGGAATATATTATTCACTTGCCATTTACTATCTCACAGGATGAAAAAATACGCTAAAACCACGTTTTTTCACATTTGGGCCGTTTTTTTGGCAAGTTCCTGGTCGACGCCCATTATGAATTAAAAATTAATCGAAGGTACAAAAAAGAAAGAAATTAAAAAAAAATGAAAAAAAAATCGTGCCATACTTTTCGAAATTTCGATTTTAAACTTTCAATCCTCAAAATAGGATGAAAAACTACCCCCAATAATTTTGAAAATAGTTTTATCGTATTCTACGCAAAAAACACATTGAAAACCCATTGCAACCTTCTTTTTAATTTCCTTAATTTTTTTATTGAGCAATATTGAAATTTTAGTCGAAAACGAAAATTTGTATTTTCTCAGCCTCACCATCCCTCTCCTTGTGGCTCAAAAAATCTAAAATTTTAGGTAAGTTAGTTTTTCAGCAAGTACTATCGATTGTGATATGTTTCAAATTGAATTTTTTTTTGACCTCACTTGGCGTGAAATGCCCCATATGTATATATTAGGGGCTTTAGTAAAACCATTATCACATCTGAATTCTACGAAAAAAAAACTGGTTTGTACTTTTTATAAAGGAGGTTAATTTAATTTATAAAACTAACCCTATATGTAATGATTGCCAAATTAATGAATTAAGATTGGATTTACAGTAATGTCTAAAAAGTAAATATTAATATCACTTTATACCAACTTACAAGTAACACTACCCAAGTGGTGATCGCCGAATTTCCTACAACTTTCCAAAAACTTTCATTATACATGTAAACATCACTTTAAACCATTTTTAGCTGCCCATTTTGACTTTTATTCATAACCTTGTAACTTAAAGACTTGGGGTATTCAAACATGTACAACAAAAAATTCTTCAGTTCAGTACAGTCATTTTTCGGGTCTGTAAGAGTTTAGTAAGTAGTAACATAATCCAATGTGGCCACACCGACACCCTTTAAAATCTTTAAAACTTTCGATATGATAAAAAAATCATCGCCGTTAGCTATGGATTGTGTCAAGAAAGAGTGAATTTTCAAAATCTCATCAATATCTTTTCTCAAAGAACATTTACTTGTCGATGTCGACCAAATTGGATCCACTATCTTGAGTTACGTGAATCTGACCTCGGATTCGTAATCAGCGACCTCAAAAACGTATAGATGTGGTGGTTCATTATGTTGGAAGTGTTTTTCACACGTTTGATCTTGAAATGACCTTAATCAAGACCTGATTGGGTCAAAAGGACCCCGAATTCAGATTCAGCGATCCCAAAAACGAAAAGATGTGGTGGTCTCGTTTCTTGAATCGCTGCTCAAAATCTTACAGACCCGAAAAGCGACAGAATTTTTTTGGTTGTACATGGTTGAATACCCCGACTCTTTGAGTTACAAGATTTTGAACAAAAATCAAAACGTACAGCTAAAAATGATTTAAAGTGATTTCTACACATGTAATGAAAATTTTTGGAAAGTTGTAGGAAAATCGGCGATTACCACTGTAGTGTTACTTCTAACAAGTAACACTACCCAGCTGTCATTCACCGATTTAAATGAAACTTTGCACACTCATAACATACTAAAAAAATTTTGAACCCCTGTTATTTTTCTTCCGGAATATGCTTTTTAGGGGTAGAAACCACCCCTAAAAGGTGGTAAAAGAAAGAATCGCCGTAAATGAAATTAAAAAATTCCAAAACATAATTTTTAATAACATGTACTGAAGTACATTAAAAATATTTATTTCCAAAATCTTAACTGGCTTGCACTTCTTTTCTTGGGGTCGTCTGCGGCTTGCAAAACAACTTTTTCAAATCTTGCCGGACTACAAATACTAAAATTGCTTATTAAAATAAATTACATTCTCTAGAGAAGTAGGTACACAAAATTATTTGAACATGAATTTAAAAAAAAATAATTTGGAACTCCATTTTTTTAAAAATTAATGTTTTTGAATAATTTTGTGTACTTGTGTACTCTAGAGAATGTAATTTATTTTAATAAGCAATTTGAGTATTTGTTGTATGGCAAGATTTGCAAAAAGCCGCTTAAGGGATTAGACCCCTCTGGATTTTTTTTTCGATTTTTTGTATGCTTAAATGTTGTAAAAACATTCCAAGAATGATATCCAAAAGGAATTATTGATGGGAAAAATGTTTAACAATTATTTTTTTACCTAAGTTGTGAAACAACTATGTCACTCCGAAATGTTCGAAAATACCGCTCAGCTACGGTATTTTTAGTATCATATATAGCCTAGCATTTTGGAGTATCTGCGGCCCGATCGATAATTTGGTCGATAATGATGATATATGATCCTGGTATAGCAGACTAAAGGTAAAAAAATTAACATGCCTGTGTTTTGAAAAGTTTATGAAGTAAACACGTCTTGAAACTTTAAACGTGTTTTCTTCGAAAAAAATGTTTTTCAAACTGGTCGGCAGTATAACTCGAGCAGTATAACTCGCGCAATTTTTATCCGATCGACTTTCGATCGGTTAAAAATTACGGTTTTTATAAACAAATTAATATAGTTTTTTTAGATAATGAAAAAATTTTTTATGATTTTTCTAGTAGCTCTTAAAAAATTGCTGTGTTGCCCATCGATGGTCAATAAAAAAAGCGTATGTGTTCGATGTGTATTTATGACACCGTTTTGTATTTTTTATGTGTTGTTTTTTTTTTTTTTTTTTTTTTTATTTTTTTTTTTTTTTTTTTTTTTTTGGTTTTGTTTTTAAAAATTTTTTTTTTTTTTTTTTTTTTTTTTTGGGTTGTTTGGGGGGGGGGGGGGGGGGGGGGGGGGGGGGGGGGGGGGTTGGGCTTTTTTTGTTTTTTTGGGGGGCTTTTTTTTTGTTTGGTTTTTGGTTTTTTTTTTACGAACAAAAAATATATCTGTATATATCTCATTATGTACTTAATAAAGTCCTAAAATTAATTGTTGATCGCTTTATTAGTATAGCAGAAAAACATTCCCAAAGAATGCCTTGATTTTTCGCACTCCAGAGGGGTCTAACCCCTTAAGATTTTGGAAATAAACAAATTTTATGTACTTCAATATTATAAATCATATTAAATTTTATGTTGTAACTTGTATATTTTGGTATTTTTTAATTTAATTTACGGCGATTCTTGCTTTTACCATCTTTTAGCGGTGGTTTCCACCCCTAAAAAGCATATTCCGGAAGAAAAAAACAGGGGTTCAATATTTTTTAGTATTCTATGACTGTGCAAAGTTTCATTTAAATCGGTGAGTGACAGTTGGGTAGTGTTACTTGTTAGTGATTTAGTGATAATATTGCATTCTACTATATACACTATTTTTCTATATTTTTTCTGATACGACTCAGAACAAGTAAAGCCATTGAAGTCTGATATTAGTTAGGATGGGGTGCAGTTAATTTTGGTCATTTCGTTTGAAATAACGTTCGAAGCAATAATTTACACTTCTGTTAGTCCATTCCACGGACAGCAACAGCTACATTTCACACGGACACCCAACAAAACAATCATAAACACAAGTTTACATTACGAATGGCTATAAACCGCCAAACAAAACAAACCCCCGTTTAACGGTGTGCCGCGAGCGACGCGACCACTTACCTAATAATGGTGGAACTAGCGAGTAAATCCCATGACAAAAAGGCGCCGACGCCAGACCGCAGACCACGAACACTGGACGATCCTTTTCATTCAAAATTTGACAACAAATGAAGCCCGTGTAACGCTACGCGACTACACGCTCGATTTCTGTAGTGTTATTGTGGCGCGCCATGGCACCTTTGATAGCGGCACTGTAGGTATTACTCCGGTGGTGGGGCGCCTCGCCTTGACTGCGAACTCGGGTTGTTTGCATCGTCAAAGTTGTTGCTGCATTTACATACACTGCCGTTTGAATTTATTCTCATGGTTCTGTCATGTCACTTGTTTGGATACAGTTAATATAATACCTTAAATATAATACCTTAGATATCGAAATGTATACTGCGGAAGCCTTTTCCTTTTCCGCAATGTATTCTATCCAGACACCTTAAGATAAAAACGTCCTCAGAGTATGCCTTAGAATCAGTCCCGCATATCTTGAATGATTACTCGATTACTCTTAGAACAGTCAAGTTGTGACGTCTTTATTATTTAGAACAGTGCTTTGCTGTCGTTGTCATTGCATACTATACAGTGAGAGTAAAAAGTAAGGAAAGATGCTTGCATTTCTTGAAATATTTGTTTTTTTTTTTATAAAAAGGAACATATAAACAAGTGGCGTATAAGGTGGATACCTTCTACTTCCAAACATGTCATTCTTCTTTTTACAGAATCGAAAACATTGATGAGCACCCGGAGAGAATTGTTAATTAGTACGTCTTCTAAATGTCCACAAAACCACTCTCGAAGAGTGGACAACATTGCGCCACCACAAAGAGTAGCAAATGCAAAAGGGGCTCCGTCAGGCAGGACTCTACATTAGGTGGTCTGACTCGAAACGCAGCACGCATCGAGGACACTGTCCTATCACCGGACACCGGACACTGTCCTATGAAAAAGCATCTGAAGATCATCGGCGTTCCAGTCGATGATACTTGGAGGACGTGTAGAGGAGAGAAGGACACTCCCACTCCATATTCTTCGCCTCTGCCTGGCTCAGGCTGGTGTGAGATCTCCAGATATCTGGAACTTTCTGAAATTCAAAGGGCCTTGTTAAATATAGTTCTCACCTTCGTTAGGGAGGTGGACCTATACGAGGTATGGCTCTTAAATAACCGAACTGCTGCCATAACACTTTTTATCGGTTACCAATTACAGTAACAACTTTTTCGCCTTCAACGTACTCCCCTTGGCGATCTCTACACCGCTCCATACGACTTTTCTATTGTTGAAAGCAGTACTGGAAGTCCGCTTCTGTCAGCTGGTTCAGAACCTCCATCGCTTTTGCTTCAACCACTTCCACACTTTCGAATCTTGTCCCCTTCAGCGCCGATTTGACCTTGGGAAATAAAAAAAGGTCAGGAGAGTATGGTGGATGTTCCAACACAGTAATGCCGTATTTTGAAAAAAAAACGCCTTCACAAACAAAGTAGAATGGGCCGGTGCATTATCTTGGTGAATTTTCCATGATTTGGACTTCGGGTCTTCGTCTTTCCACACGCTCACGAAGAGCCGTCAGAACATCGATGTAATAATGTTGATTGACCGTCTGACCCTTAGGGCCTCAATGAACGTAAACAATGCCTCGAAAGTCAAAAAAGACGATCATCGCCGCTTTGAATTTGGATTTGCTCATCCTGGCTTTTTTCTGCCTTGGCGTGTTCGGGCTCTTCCAATGCACGGATTGGCGCTTGTTTCGTTGTCGTAAGTAAGAAACCACGATTCGTCACAAGTAATTACCTGTCTAACAAGCCTGGATCAGTGTCAATGTTGTTTAGAATGTCAGCGCAAATGTTTATTCTTGATTCCTTTTGCTCGGGAGTGAGGAGTTTTGGCACCATTTTTTGCGCAAACTTTGCGCACGTTGAACGCAAAATCTGGCGAACCCATTCTTTGTCGATTCCTGTTATTTCAACAAGCTCTCGGGTGCTTAGACGACGATTTTCGCGGATTCATTTACCAGTTATTTCAATGTCTTCGTTCGTTTTTCGTTGAGGGTCGTCCGCGGAGCGGATCGTCCTCAGTCGTTTCACGTCTCTCTTTAAACCGTTTAAACCATTCAAAAACTTGTGTGCGGGATAAACACTCATTCCCGCACAGTTCTTTTAACATTGCATACGCTTCTGTAAAAGTTTTCCTCAATTTAATGAGAAACTCGATCAACCCCTTTGCTTCATCTGAACACTTAACATTTTTTCGACGCGTCACTGGTGCGTGGACTAATTTAAACGACTGCTACAGTCAAACTAAGCGACCCACTGGCTTGTACAGCGAGCTCAGGGTGAAAGTATCACCAAACACAGTCAGCTTTCCTCGTCAGCGCCCTCCAAACACTGAAAAAAAAATGTACACGAATATTTATATTATATAATATTTATATAGTATAAATAAGGTGATCTTGGGAATACAAACAACTTATTATTTAGGAACATACAATTTCCTGAATCAAAATCAGTTTGGTTTTAGGAATAAAACATCCACAGCTTTAGCCTTAAATTTTCTAGTGGAGTTTATTAAGATGGGGTTTAAGACGCCCAATTTACATACCAAAGCTGGACTGCTAGATTTAAGGAACGATTGATTATGTTTTCCATGACCTACTAGTTAAAAAAATTGTATTTTATAAATTCAGCCATTACATCATGTAGGCGTCAGACATTACATCATGTAGACGGACGGTCATTAATTTGCCTCCTTCGAATACAAGGAATTTGAATCTCAAAAGCTCAAACATGGTGTACCTCAGGGTTGAAGTTTTGGACTCGCATTTTCGCATATATTTTTTATTACGAATTTTCTAGTATATTTAAATGATTTACCAAATGTAAACGCACGGGCTATTTTTATTTTATATGTTGACGATACAACAACAAAATGTATGTATCGTTAGCTAAAACATCTAGAACAGAAGCTATCACTGAAGATTGGCTTAAGGCTAATAGATTAAAAGTAAATCAAAGAAACTATTTATATTCTACCTATTCACTTTAAAAAAAGTTAATTGTCGATAAGGGCGTGGAGTTACCAAATTGTGTTAAATTACTGGGAGTGAGTATGTCAAAATCATAGGTGTTTGCCCGAGTATTCTCCGGAGTATCTCGTATATATGCTGTTGGAAAGTCCTGTGTGATTATGACGCAATGAAAGAAAATTACATATTTCTTTTCCAAACCGCAGCGACAAGACCTTGCTAGTATATTCCGACAAGTTAATTTTTGTTTACTAAGCAGGTGTATGATTTTTTAGAAAAGAAACTACAATTATATAATCATTAACTACAAAATGAACATAAAACTATGCGAATAGTAAAATTAGGTATTCAACAAACATACCGATTTAAATTTAAAGCAGTAAATCATTAATAAAACAAATCTAATATGGAAAACGTGTGCAATAATAAAAAATCCGAAGTTTCTATAATTGTCTTATATCAATTTTAACATAACAAATAGCGTATAATGTTTTAATGTTTAAAATTTTATTAATAGATATGTTACTTTTTTTTCTGAACGAATATGTAGTAAAATTTCCGTTCGATTTAAATAAAATATACTGGCTATTACATAATGGGTATTATATACGGTAAAAACAAAACAATGCCACGTGATACGTTTAAAAGTTAACCACTATCATCAACTTGGTAATACTTTATCATCTTCAAAAACTTTTATTTTACATATTTAAATTTAATATTTTCGGTATAAAACAAAGTACTTATTTTTTTATAAAACTATGTACCAAAAGGCAAATTCATACTGTTCATGTATTAAGTAACGTAGACAAGAAAATACTTTTATTGCTATGTCAATAAATGGAGAAAGTTTTATATAAATCGAGAAAATTCATGGAAAGCGGAAAATTCAATTAAAACGCACTTGCGTATTCAAATCTATTCAAATTATTTAATTAACTCATCCGATTTATTGAAATAACTTTAGAAACCGTATTCTCCTGTGTTTGTTATTCCAATCTTTTTATTCAATCTTCAGATCCTTTACAAACGTGCTAGAAAAATATTATTTTGCATATGAAAAATTACTACATAATTTATTTACTTTCATTATTTTTGATTAGGTAATATATTTTTTATATATTTTTGAAAGTTACCCACATAAAAAAGACGCAGTTATTTAGCTAAAACAATATTAGATAGATTTCTTCTATAGACCCCTATTCAGTACGTGATGATATGGGAGTAGAAAACTTGCTTAACAGAAACTTTAGTTACTCTTAAAAAAGTTTTTAGAGTAACTAAAGCCAATTTAGTGATAGACAAAAACGTCCCATATTATTTGGCTTGGTGATTGTTTGCACTCAAATTGTATATCTCCCGGAATTTGGCTTCAATTGTTTTTATAGAAAGGATATGGCGACATTTAGTCTGATTGGTTTATGATGTGGAACTTATGTCTTCATCCTTACGTTGGATCTACAGCTCAAATCACGTTCTGATCACCTACTGCATTCATATTCTGCTGATTGTTTCCATAGTCAGTACTTTTCCATATGTACGTAGAATGCTTTTTTATCTACCTCAGTTACATATATATTTTATTATTTCATCCTCTCACCATTTCCTGGGCCTTTCACTCGGTTTTCTTAATCAGTTTTCCTCTCACGTCCTTGTACGATTCCTACCTAATGTAGCTTCTGAAACTAATAAAGACTTAGATGGAATGTTCTTGGAACCATTAGTACCATTACAATAATGGTACCAAGAACATCAAGTGAAGAAACAATTCTTCAATTGATGTTCTCCAGGAACCATTGCCATTTATCGCCCTTTCTCAACAGGCGTCTCTCGAAGACCCTAGACTAGATACGACCTTTTGAGGTTTATTGTAGCATTCCCACTGGTTTTAGACCACCTTATTCAACTTGGTCCTTTTTATCAGACTCCACAGCCTCGATTAGCTTTCTACTTTTTTGTTGCCTAGAATTTGAAACCTCTATCTTGTTAATTCTTAACAATAACATGGTACGTGCATTGCGACTTCCTCTTTATCCAGGAAGAATCTGCATGTTGTTTCCTCTTCCAAATCAGTTAAGTTTATGTGTCTATTTAGTTGACAATGTCCTGTCAGTTGAGTATAATCCTGAAAACGTTTCGATGTTGACTTAATAGGTCTGTGAATTTAGGTAATCGATCTTTTATGAACTGTTTCGCCTGTCTTTGTTTTGGAAAGTTTGTCCACAATTCTTGTGACTTATCCTCTTACGAATTGACGTGGCAAACGCGGCAAAACCATGTATAAAAAATACATACTTTTGCCACGCTACAGAAATACACAACCCCATACCACTTCTGATGTAACCTGCATGGATCTGAGTGTTTTCATGGCAGTTTGGCTATCGGAAAAAATGACAATTGACTGGTTCTTAGTTCGATTGAGGTCACTTCAACATGAAATACTACTGCATATTTTCCTAGACTTAACGAGATTATTAGCATTAGGTCTTGTGCCGCAAATCCGAGCTCCAACTGCCTGTTCTGTTTTGGAACCATCTGTATACCAGTTTCTCTATGCGTGGATTGGAATTTGGGTTGTCCCAATAATTTTCGTCTGGTATTTCCACTCGAAAATTTCCTTGAAATTTACACTTTACCGTATCTTCGAAGATGGTAATATTATTTGTTTATTTATCTTTCAGCGTGACCCAAAGATGGTTTCGTAGCCTCCCAACGTATCTTCTCACGCTTGCAAACGGAAAATAGAAGGATAAAAAGTCTAACAGCGTTGACGACACGTCTACATGATGTACGTGATAAAATAAAAACACGGTTAAATAAACAGCCTCCAATTTAAAAAAGGGTACTCGTTTAACACTCGTATACATTATATAATGTTCATCTACCGTAACTAACTAAAATTATATTGCTTCCACGAGTATTCGTTCTCATATCGCAGTGACTTCGTCCTCGAATTATTTTATTTACTGTACCCGAACTGGCCTCGGGCACATCGCCAGTAATTTATCGGGATTTTTAATTGGAATGACAACATCTTCCTTCTATATCCAATTAAGAAGTATTGTAATTTCGAGAGAAGGACGCGGTGTACGCGAGGAGTTGCTCTGGGCCAGCTGTAATTAAATTCTTTTGAACTTATTCGGAATACCACCCCGTGGGCGACGGACTTTTATTGATCTTCACCTCTTGTTATTTCCTAGATAAGGAGTAAGTATGCGGGCGGAAGCCGCAATTATGGAAATTGTCCTTGCGTAAGTTTTCCTTAATGGAAATACCCATTGCGGTCCCCTTTGTCGGCACAATCCAAATCTCAGTAAAACAAATTCTTATTTTATTTGTTATTGTACTTCCTGTAACGAATTTATTCATTTAAATCTATTCACATCCGATGACCGGGTCGTTTCATCGTAACACCGGTGGTATTTACAAAATGCTAATATCCGATGAACGGATTTGAATCCCGCGGAACCACAAACACATCTACTGGGTGGTATAAAATTTTTATTTAGCAAAAGTACTAAAAATATACGTATTAATTTCCAACAAAACTATGAAAATGCTAAATTTTTCTATTCTTCTTTAGGAGTGGGAATTTTCTTATATTAATAAATTCACTTGGGGGGGAGGGGGGGGATGATGTTGAGGATAAATTGGCATTTATTTGTCTTCTGCTTAAAGCATGTTCTACGCTGCTCGACAATTATCAGCTGATCATAGACAGTCATCATAAACGGTTGTAGGGTTTGAGGATGCTTGGACACGATTTTTCTCATCTGCTACACACGCTATTGGGTTTTCTAGAGATTTTTCTCCCTAGGGGAAATACCAGAAGCGATAGAGCCGAACCAACCTGTTTAGGAGGTCTACAGGTATATGAGTGACAATCATATTATATACAAATAGACATGTAGTCTATCTCTACCAGATTATTTTATTGTCTGTGATCATGTGATCATCGAATCACCAATATACAATTTCTGTATTTTTAGGAAAACTATTATCTTTACACCTGTAATAACGAACGTTTGTAAACAAAATACAATAGTAATTTCAGTCGAGACAGCGGACCGCTCTGGTTCACTCCTCACTGTCATAAGAGAGAAGTTTACTTAGCAATTCCCCTTGATTCTCTAATATCTCTGGTATCCTGACGCATAATTCGACCTTGTTTTGCACGATTTTGTCCTACGCCTAATGAAAGAATTGAGAACTTCTGTCTCAAATAAACGCGAACCAAATATGATAGTGAGGATCGAATCAATCGCAAGCGCCTTGACCCATTATACCTTCGAACAGCATTTTTTATAGTAAATCATTACAAGTAAACAAAAATAATATAATAACAATGGCAAGCAAACGACGAGCAACCGATCTACGTCGAAAAAGTCGCAAATTTCAAAAATGGGAGGTTGACTTGACGTAGGCCTTTCATTTGTGTTTCCGGCATTTATTGGACCTCCACAGTATGAGGCGAACAGCACTTTCGCGTCTCAAAAATCTGTAACTTTCTTATTTGAGATTATAATTAAACGAAATTTGGTACATACAGATATACAGAAATTTGATACATAAGAAGGTATGGGTTTGAAGACTGTGTAATAGTATTACACTACGTTTTATATATCTTGGTTTTATTCGTAAAGAAAGTTAGAGAATCAGAACCTGTGGTATTAGGTATTTCATTTTAAACTTAAAACTAGTGAATATAAAACGTAAATCGACATGTAACAAATTTTATTCGTCTTGCACAAATCTAATTTACAATAACAGAAACATCAAAAATATGTATATGAGTACATTGAACAGGGTTCACGAATACTTTGCATCAGGATTAAACTCCTTGATCTTTGATTTTACAAAAAAAATATTAATGTGGATTATAGGGTTTCTTCTGAAGATTTAGAACATTCCATCAGAATGTAAAAAATAAGTTTGTCGCACTATTTTTGGTTGGTTAATTGATTTATTAATGGCATATTCTGAATGTAGCTTTTGATAAAACATGACAGCTTTTGCAAGGTGTTTCTCATTTTCCACCCTGTCCTGATGATGAAAAACCTTTCCATCTTTCTGTTAGCAGCGCAAGACGTAACTCGCGATTAGTAACTGTAAGAGTACTCATTATAACTACTATTTACTAAAAACAGACGACACTATTCACCAAAAAAATCGAAATAAATCTGTACACGTGTATATAATTATGTTCAATCAGGTGGCATTATTATATACCTGTATGCAAAACTACAAATATTGAGAAAATAAAAATATTTCTTAAATGGTCACAGTTGTGGTGCACTTTTGCATAAAATTATTTTTGTTAAAATATGCGGCCTCAATTATATTAATCATGTATCTTTGTATACATGCAATTTAAAATAGGTATTACGTAAAAAAAAAATTTTGTTTACAAGACCTGAATTTGTATCAAAACCAGAAATTTTGTGAAAATTAAAATATTTGTTATGTTATCATACTTATGGTGGACATTTACACAAATACTTGACCTTTAAAATTTAAAAAATATATATACTGGATGCTTGAGAACATCGATACGAAATGGGGATACAATTCAAATATGCCAAAATTCCACAAATACTTGACCTTTAAAATAAATTTTGAAAACACTACCGCTTACAATTCTAACTTAGTATAGCAAAGTTAGAAAAACATATTTCTAGGGAACTGAAATATAATATGACAGTCCCTTAATATGGCAGTCCCTTAACTATCATAAAAAATATTTCAGGTGGTAATTTATAATTTCATTATTAGCATTTATCAAACGGCGCATCCACCACTGAAATTGGAAATTCATTTTTTTCAAATGGCGCAAAAACGCGCAACAGATTTTTTAAGGTTCTTGAAGAGACCTATATGAACTATCATAGGTATCCATAAAAAAAACTTATTGGAGGCAATTGGAGGTGACAGTTAAAACTCTAGGTGAATGGTCAATATAAACATTAGTACTTATTTATTTTTGTTCAGTAATAATCCAGTAGGCACAAATTTTTATGTGTTCTTGAAAGATATAGGGCTAGTTTTGACAGTTACCTATGTATTTTTTTGCGTAGAACACAATGCGCGGGGTCCGTAGAGCTGAAACCGTCCGCTAATTTTTTAAATTTACAATTTGTGAATAAAAAAAAACGTCTTTTTTCAAATTTCCGCTTATATATCCGTTCCTTGGCATATTTTTATAGCATCCTATGCATATAATAAGTTATAGCCTATTGAATTTCCTAAATTTTAAGCCCAATTTTTAAAAATCAAGGGGAAAATTGTAATTAACGATCGCATTTTTTTGCAAGCCTTAATTAACAATGACGCCATTTGTTTGTTTATTGTACGATATTAATCGGGCTGGGCTAGAAAAATCATAAATCTCTTCAAGTTTGCGAGACTTTTTGAGATTTTGAAAAACATTAATTTGGGTAAGTTTTATAACGTTTTCTACGCGACTACCTTTTTTTGACGCGACGTAAATATTGTTGAAATTGATAAAATTGAAAGTACGCTTCAAGATGCATATTTTAAAAAAATGGGCGTCAAGATATTATAGTCACAATTCCGAGAATTTCGGAGCGGCAACGCTAAAACAATATATGTATATGTCCCGTCAAAAAAGGTAGTCGCGTAGAAAACATTATAAAACTGGTCCAAATTAATATTTTTCAAAATCTCAAAAAGTCTCGCAAACTTTAAGGATTTATGATTTTTCTAGCCCAACCCGGTCAATATCGTACAATAAACAAAGAAATGGCGTCATTGTTAATTCAGGCTTGTAAAAAATGCGATCGGTAATTACTCGAAAAGTTATTAACGGATCGAGCTGAATTTTTTTTAACTTTATACTACAAACAGCAATCCCTCCATGAAATGTCATGATCATAGTTGCCCTACTTTCGAAGTAAAAAAATGGTGAAAAAAAAACACTTTTTCAACTTCAGCAGTTATTTGCAAGTTAACAATAGCACTTGGAGACCGGGTTGGGCTTAAAATTTAGGAAATTCAATAGGCTACAACTTCTATATGCATATGCTATATAAAATATACCAAGGAACGGATATATAATCGGAAATGTGAAAAAAGACGTTTTTTTTTTCACAAATTGTTAATTTAAAAAATTAGCGAACGGTTTCAGCTCTAGCCCCGTGCATTGTGTTCTACGCAAAAAAAATACATAGGAAACCGTCAAAACTAGCCCTGTATCTTTCAAGAACAGTTTTTGATGATTTTAGCTCTCTGCCTACTGGACTGTAATGAATCAGAGCAAGCATGCAAATAGATGTGACGATTCAACACCTAGACTGACTGCCTTTTCGAACCACATATAAAAATTCGTCCAGGAACAAGAATATAGGTATGCATTCACTTGCTTAATTTGGGTCCAATGCTGGGTAATAATGTACGATTTACCGAAACTTGCCACTCTCAGTTGTACAACTTTGTGAAGCAACGTTTTAAAAGTTAACCCTTCTAGGATATGAAAGATTAGTCTTTTGAGTAATAAAAAAAAACTGGACGTTTTCCACGAAACACCGAACTACTATACTTTTCTCGACGCGCCAACTAAGTTGGCATCTTCAGGAGAAGATTAAAACTAAATTCTAGCCTACACACTTGTACTATTTATACTAAATTTGTTGCCACGATTCACTAAACCGTAACTGTATTTGTTTATCAGAGCTAACAATGGACTGGTGGGTATCGGACCATTGTCCTTATTCATACTACTGTTACACTTAATGATTTCTAAACTCTCAAAAGCATCCAACTGTCTACTGTTTGTTACATTTATAATTAATTTTAAATTATTTATGTCTATCCTATGGTTGTTGTCAAAAGCGTGTTGGGCAACACAAGATTTTTCTGTTCTGCCATATTTCGAATGAGCCATGTGTTCTTTAAATCTAGTCAAAATAGATATTTTTGTTTGCACAATATACTTTTGATCACAATCTTTACAACTTATTTCGTATATTCCTGACTTTTCGTCGATTTTGTCTGGGGTTACCCAAAAGCGCCTGTAGTTTATTTTTGAGTAATAGAATATTTCAGGACGTAATTTTTCATTTTCATTTTTTGCATTTACGAGACGGCGTCTCCACCATTGCCTCATAGTGCGCCGGGTTCTGCTCACATCTACCGGCAGTCCTTGACATATTTATTTTCGGACGTCGCCATTTCCTCGGCCATCAGAAAACACATCATCGCCGGGATACACCGGCCTCAGTCCCATTACGAGTTAACGCCGACACGGTCTTCTTGGGATCCCTTTCCCGACCTTATACACTAGTTGAGCTTATCTATCCGCCCGAGTGCCATTAAAAAAGCACCGACGCGTAAACGCTGAATATACAGAGAGAGGCCAAAGGACTGCAAAAACCCGATAAAACCGAAACAAGCTAGTTTGCGCAAAGAAAAAGCAAAAGAGGTCAAATTTTAAACACAAAAATTCATACTTTGTAATATCACCTTTCGATCATGTTATGTTTTCTAGAGATGGCCTCATTCTTAATTTTTTCAAAGGGCCCTCCAACCCTCCAGTTTTGGAGATGGTTTTAATAAATCTAGTCCTCCTTCCCAAATTAGCTATCACATTTTCCGTATTAATGCTGTCCCAGCACAGGTGTCAAAAAATACTTCCTATAAATAGGATTTACTGAAAATGGAAAGTTTGATTTAAGCAAGCATGTTTATCAATGATTTAGGTTTCCATACAACGTTTAAATTAAGTAACGATACAAATATTTTTAAATTTTTTTATTCGAATATAATTACAATTTAGTATTGTCTCCTTCAAAATAACTTCCTTGGGAAGCCACATACCGCTGAAGACGGTTCTTTCATTCCTTATAGCAGTGCTGGAACTCATATACGAGAATAGCCTTCAGCTGGTCGGTTATAGCCGTTTGAATGTTTTCTATGGTCCCAAAATGATGTCCCTTGAGGTGATTTTTCAATCTCGGGAAGAGAAAAAGTCACAAGGACTTAAGTCAGGCGAATAAAGAGGCTGAGGAGCCATAGGAATGTTTTTACTGGCTAAAAACTCGTTTACTGAAATGGCGCAGATTTTTCTAATCCCCAATTCGTTAGTCAAAATCTGATGAAGAGTGGTGCAATTCAAATTTAACTCTTTCCCACTCATTATTGTCGTCAAACGACGATCTGAATGCACAAGATCCCGTATTATATCGCCATTTTCATCGATTGTTGAAGATGAAGGCCTTCCGATATGTGGTTCATCTTCAACCTTCGTGGCTCTCTTCCTTCTGAGAATGCCTTAAACCACCCTGGGCTCTTGAAAAAACACTGTCACCGTAGGCGTGTTGAAATTTGCAAAAGTCTCCGTTTGCGCTGTGTCCAAGTTTGAAGAAAAACCTGATAGCACACCGTTGCTCAAAATTAATATCACTCATTTTTAAAACGCATTAGAAAAAAACCGGTTTGTCACAAAGGACAAACAAATGACTCTAACAAATTCAAACTTGTACTGAAGGTGCATTACATGGTAACCTATCGCCCTTCCAAGTCCCGTCTCCGCAGTGTTGCTAGATCGGGCGCTACGTTGCCTGTCTCATTACCTAATTTACACACCTCGTATAATACTATATATATAAGAGGCATGCGATTTTCATGTCCGTATGACGATTGACATAACATCAATATGTGTTCTACATAAGTTAGGAAGGATAAAAAATATTGTATCTCTCTCTGCATTTTTTGGAACATTTTTGTGGCAATTGCTGTTGTAATTGAGTAACATTCAAATAATTTTCTCATAAATCCTAGTCTATGTTGGATAAACAAATGATGATTTGTTGATTTTATTAGGTTGATTATAAAACATAGTAACCTACTCATTTTACCAAATGTTAGGTCATCAAATAATTTAAACTGAATACATAATCGAATCGAAAATACACAAATGTGACTAATTTGGGACGGTATTATTTCAAATGACTAAGATTTGTGAAAATAAAAATGATTTTTTTTATTATCACTAAGAGTTATATCATGTAATATAAAAAATAAAATGTAAATCAGGCCAACTGGTTCCCGAATTACCAACCATTGACAATAGACAAATCTAAATCTTGTCTACAAACTCATTGTACATTCTCTCACTCAATATACATTCACTACAGAATAACTTTTTCTGAAATCTAATTCCGCACCGTATTCTGTTCTTTAAATCCTTGTCTTCAAATATTTCCAAAGAAAATAGCCCAGGGACATAAGATCTGGAGATCTTAGAGGCCTCTCTATTAGCCCCTATTAGCCCTACCAATCCAGCGCAAAGGAAAAATTTCACTCAAGTGACCTCGAAGAGGTTGAGCAAAGTGCACACCGTGTGAAACCTGACAACAGCATTTCGTAAATCGTGTTCATTTCTATCGGCAGAATATTCTACGAGTGCAGGAATTAAGTGAAAAAGTATAGAAAGAAAAAAGAAAAGGCCCTTATTGTTCATTATTCCTGAATTGTGACGTCATTCACAATGTAATCAGTTAATTTGTAGATAGACTTATATATTGTCAAGAAGTCAATATTTGGTAATTAAGAGTCTGTTGGCTTGATCTTGCATTTTATTTTTAATATTATTTTTAGTAACAATAAAATTTCTCATAATTTTCATGTAAAAAAATGTTTATGCAGTCGTTTTAAATAATTGTAGGTGTACCAAAAACTATTACCAAACAACATTATCATGTAAATAAATTGAGGATAATGTCAGTTGTTAATTAAAATTTGACCTCAGGTTAAACTTGACTTTCGGTTTTTTTCGCGAGAACTTGCTTGTTTCGGTTTCATTCAATTTATGCAGCACTCTTGCCACTCCATGTATTATAAACACCGTCATAAACTCATCTTTATAGATAATAGTTATTAGACGGCCGGGAAAATTAAAACAATAGATCCCAAAACCTCGGTAAATGTTACGAGTCACCAGTAACGGGAGATAGTGCCCGGAAAAGCGGGGAAAACCGATGAATCTTTTATTTTCTAGAGTGAGTCGGTTATATTCAGGCTATAGTAATAAAAACGCGCGATAAAATTTGCATTTGCAAAACGCATTTGTTGCCATACAGTTTTTACGGCTTTTTGTAGGTATTTTCTGGCCGACTAGAGATATCTAAAATTTGTTTAGGTATTTCGGGCAGAAAAGTTCATCTTTTAGAGCATTATCCTATATGTCATAAGAAATGAAAATAGTTAAAACAACTATACAAGTTAACAAACGTTTTAAAATTCATAGCGCCAAGTTTTATGTCGGATTCATGTACATTACCATAAAGGAACCATGAATATTACAGAAGCAGTGTGTGATCGACAAGTGAAGTTCTCTCTTAGATCAAGGTGAACCAAGTATGAGAGTGAAGGGTGAACCAATCGCAAGCGACGTGGTGAAAAATCCTTCAGCTCTCTGTAGTCTCGATTGAATGAAACATTTTATTTTGTTTAGAAAAGTACGATTTAAATTTATTGTTAGGATTCATTCCTAAAATTTCAGAAATATACATATATACGTTGACGAAAAGATTTTTACATAATTAAATGGTAGATAGGCATTTCTGACGAAGCACTCTACCGTTGATCGGTGTTGCCACATCAATATATTATATGAGGCCGGGTTAAATAAAATATCTTTTCTGTATTCCAAAAGAAGGTCATAACCTTTTCTGCTGAGAGCTGTGATGTAATCTTTAATATGCAGTTTTTTCTTAATTTACATACATGTCTTTGATCTCGAAACTGATGAAGTTAAATAAAGTTAAACGAAAAATAAAAATTTCATTTCAAGTCCCGTTAAACGATTTCCTCAAACGTCCACGGTCAGACGACATGAATTGATTTCCCCCTTGAACGCAGTCTGGCTGCATACGATTCTCGGAACCTGCAAGGAATACTTTAGGAAGCAAAATTAGTCATCGTGACAGCTCGGCATCCGATGTTCGGGCACGTCGCTGAATCGCCAGTGCATTAGGTATGCAAGTTAGGTGCAACCCCTTCCTAACATCATCTTCCGGACAGATTGCTCGCTTCCTTGGCAGTCACTAGCGAATTCACGGAGGCGAGGTGCATGTAATGTGTGTCAAACGCAAGAAGGAGCTTCGATGAATTTATGTAGACGATACGCAAACATATACAGGGTTGGTGAAGTTATTTCTTCCGGTTTTGCCGTGGTCGTCTAAATTGACTTGACGTTTTGCTGATCATGCTGTCAGCTTCTTCAGAAGGTTTCCAAAGACTGGTCTTGTCGTCTTTTGGTCCTCGTTATATACCTTGGCTCTGCTATGGTTGGCTGCACATCCGTCGAGCTCGGTTAACCATGGCATTCCAGGTCACTGGTTCTTGGTATCGCTAATATCCATGTATTACTCAGTCGATACCCGTCCTCCCTATAACCTCCATTCTTTGGAGTCTCTAACAGGCTCATAATCGATTTTGTGGTTCTCGTTGGTATGAACATGTTCCGCTATTGCTGACTTGTCTGTATTCCCCAGTCTGGTGTGTCGTTGATGTTCTTTGATCCTACATTGTATACTTCTTCCCGTCTGTCCAATGTAGCTTTTCCCACAGGTACATTTTAACTCGTAGACACCTTTAGTTAAAAGTCTATAAACTGGATCCTTGTTTGAGGGAGGCACCTGCTGTATTTTCTTTACTGTGCGAAATCGTACACCAATCTTTTTTTTCGACAGTGTTTTCTTGAATTTATCTGTCACTCCTGAGACATAGGGTAGGCAAGCATACGTTGCTGGTTGTGCTCTACTTTTGTTCTCTGGGTGCGGCATACTCTGTCGATGTCTTTTTCTTCAAACAAGGATCCGGTTCCTAGACTTTTTAACTAAAGGTGTCTACGAGTTAAAATGTACCTGTGGGAAAAGCTACATTGGACAGACGGGAACAAGTATACAATGTAGGATCAAAAAACATCAACGACACACCAGACTGGGGGAATACAGACAAGTCAGCAATAGCGGAACATGTTCATACCAACGAGAACCACAAAATCGATTATGAGAACATCAGAGTGTTAGACAAAACTACAAGATATTACCCAAGAATAATTAGAGAATCCCTGGAGATCATGAAAAACAATAATAATTTTAATAGGGAGGACGGGTATCGACTGAGTAATAGGTACATGGAGATTAGCGATACCAAGAACCATAGCAGAGCCAAGGTATATAACGAGGAGCAAAAGACCACAACACCAGTCTTTAGAAACCTTCTGAAGAAGCTGACAGCATGATCACCGAAACGTCAAGTCAATTTAGACGACCGCGGCAAAACCCGGAAGAAATAACTTCACCATTGGACAACGGCCGTGAAAGTCTGCATTCTATTATTTACAGGGTTCACCGGTGTGAATTTTCACAAGTCTAGAAACGGTGGAACATACGAGCATATCTCGAAGAGGACAATATCGGAATAAAACAGTTCAATACTGTTATAATAAAACAAGTTCAATACTAAACAGAACTGAAAGCTGCTGGGATCAACACGGATGGTATTCTTGAGCTAGATCACATTGCAAAGTCAATTAAGGTCAGATTTTATTTTTAATTGAATGATTACTTATTTCAATTATAATGACCAATAATTTTTGCTACCAAGAATCAACAGAACATGGAGTTAAAGATAAATAGAAACCTTTCTCACAGAAGATATAGAAACATCCAAGAAAAAAACGTCATCAAATCTGGCTATGAACGAGAGAGATGGAAATAGCGGTTACGTCGAAGCTCAAAGCGAAACTTGTAAAATACAAAATAATTGTAAAATACAAAATAATGGCTGTCACATACTGTAACAGCCTTGACAATTGAATAAGGTTATAAATTTAAAATAGAATAGAAATACATCTTTTTTGCTCGGCCAAGTTTGGTGACTTTTTTTTCGGATGGCTCGTTATTATGGTCCAAAAAAGCAGCATAAACATAATGGTAAACGTTTCATGTTAATCTCCTCGTCGTGGCACACTGGGATGTTTTTAATGGTAATCTCCTTTCATTCAATTTGTTTTTTTTATACTTTCGTTTTATGACCATTAATTGATACTTTGGGATCAATGTGGCCCCTATATCTTTGCTGTAAAATTCGATGCTCCATCGATTCTTTCAGTTCTTCAGATAACCTTGAACTTTGACCTAATGCTGTTTTGAACACAAAAACATTGACGTTGAACATTTTTGCCTAAAACTTATAGTTTCGAGCAGGTTCAGTACCTAATTTTGGCGAACCCTGTACACACATGTCCTGATTTGAAAACTGACTCTAAAATGTATTGCAGGTGATCGATTATGTTATTAATAAAATAATATTTGACTAGGCTGCGGAAAATAACACAGGATTACAAATGAAATCGAGATGTAACTTCTCTCAGCCCAGTTGATTCATATGTTTTTTGGATCGTTCATTACGAATCCGGTATCCATATCACTCCAGCACTCAAGGTCAAATGAATGTCAAAATACGTTTTTTAAGTATTATAACTTCTTTGACCTATAGTTTTCGGAAAGAGCGAGAAATTTTACATCTAAATACGCTTTGAACCGTTAGTCGAAATGACCTCTGGAGGTCATCTGGACGTTAAATCCTCATTTTGAATCTCCTGGTTGGAATTTCGGCTATGAAACGAGACATCGAATCTCGGACCAGTAGATCTCCATGTTTTTGGGGTCGCTGACTACGAATCACCCCAGCACATCTAGGGATTGCAATCCGGAAAACCGGATCCGGTGATCCGGTGGATCCGGCATTATAAGGCCGAATTCTCACTGGATCGGACCGACCACAATTGTCCAGATTTCGATCGCGCGACAAAGATCATGCACATAGTCGCAAACAGGTATGTGTTCACTGACACGATTTGAGTCGTGACCGATTTCAGTCAGGTGACATTAGTCGTGCACGACGCAGCGTGCAACGTCTTTGTCGTCAGTCGGCTGTATAACCGGTGCTGTTTTGGTGTACTATTTGACAATTTGTGCGATTATCGTACCGATCCGATGGACATGATCCCTGAGATCCCTCGATTTCGGTCAGACCGACCGCAATCCTGATCAGGACGATGTTGGTCGGTCCGATCCGGTGAGAATGCGGCCTAAGACATCTATCGGATCCGGCACTAATTTGCCGGATCCGGTAAATTAAAAAAATACATAAAACATGAATTTATTGACAATAAATCCGACTATTGTACGAGTAGAAGCAGAAAGGGCCTTCTCGGCCGCTGGTTACATTTGTAGCTCTGTAAGAAGTCGATTGGAAGATGATAAAATTAACACTATTTGTTTCCTAAGATAATTTTTTTCAAAACCAAGTGATTTTTTTATGATTGTTTTACTTACAATAATAATTTAAAGTAAGTTATGTTAAACAAAAGAAGTTTTGAACTCATTATTGTGACAATTGTGCCATTGATTAAACTGATTTTTGGTGACTGTCATAATTATAAGAATGAAACTGCCTGGCGTGCCTAAATTACCTAATTATTGTGATCTCAGTTGATAAGCTTGATTTTAGTTTATTTAATATAGGTTACTTATAACGAGCCCTCATCAAAGTCATCAAAGTTGGACGAGCAAAAAAAGACGTATTTCTATTTTTAACCTTATAACCTTATTGAATTTTCAATGCTGTTACATTATGTGACAGTAATTATTTATTTTACAATTCTGACAACTACTTGTCAAAAGACAAAGTTTCATTTTGAGCTTCAACATAACCGCTATTTCCATCTCTCTCGTTCATAGCCAGATGTGACGCCATTTTTTTTATGGATTTATAATGTAATGTAAGTTACAGTACAAGATATCACTGATGTTATTTGTGAAATCTAGTAAGTGAAACTGAACTTAACCGCCCGTCATTATCTAATTATTACTAAACTAATATAATAATTACAATTTAACTAGTTACACTATATCTACGAAATTTTTATTGCTGATTCATACGTAAATGTTGATTAATTATAACAGTGTAAATAAAGTTGATGTCATAAGAAATAAACGTTTTTTTTTATATATACTCTGTAATACATTCACTTGATCATCTTTTATACAGTTGATTTTGGAATGAAAAAGCAAAATGGTTTTGATGGAACCAATACGACCGGATCCGGCCGGATCGGTGGAAATCCGCCGGATCCGACCGGATTGAAATTGGTGCCGGATTGCAATCTCTAAGCACATCTGAATCAAACGTTGAAAAGACCGTTGGTCGAAGATTTGACTTCCAGATGACCTCCAGAGGTCACTTCGAACAAGGGATTCAAAGCGTATCTGGACGTAAAATTTCCCGCTCTTCAGAATCCGGAGTCAAAACAATTATATCACTTGAAGAACGTATTTTGACCTTCATTTGACCTTGATTCAGACGTGCTGGGGGTGATGTGAACACCAGATTCGTGATCAGCCCAACAACCCCAAAAACATGAGGGTCAACTGATCTGAGATGTCACTAGGTTTGTTTCTTTCTTCGCACCCTTCGATTCTCCAGGAATCATTTTAAAAATAAACTTTATTACAGATTTGGCTAATTCACTCGCTCTACGTGTCCTCTAAATTGACCACATATTTTATAAACACCTCGTCCCCTTTGTATACGCCGCTGGTTGCAAACACGATTGCAAGGATTAACAATCCTATCGCAAAAATGGGCTTCCCTTAAGGGGGAATCCTGCTTTAGGAGGCTCAATAAATCGTTTTTTTTATTGCTTAAGACTATTCCTAATGTATCTAAGAATATGTATATAAAGTTATAGAGGCTAATTTACAATATTGTTATAGATACAGCACGAAACGCAGTGGTGTGTCGAGCCGGTATACGGGCGCTCGGGCAGTTGGAGCTTGGAGCGCGTGCTCCTTCTCGCGGTCGAATAACTCCGAACTATATCGTGTGTGTAAAGCCGACATCGGCCTGTTATGAAAAAGGATAAACAGAAGACAGATATGACAGATAAGAAGCAACCACAGACGCATCGAAGGTAGTGAGGGAATAAGACCGGTCCTCTCAACGGTAAACTTTAAAGCGCGTTTTCTCGAGTTTTTGTTTTTATGATTTTTCTAAATTGGCGGGCGAGATCACAAGAAAACTAGACGTTCAATTAAAACAAACCAAGGCTTGTTAGCTTCAGTTTTGCATTCTCTTCTATTTGAACTAAAAAGATTCTACGAAAAAAAAAATTTAACAATCTTTTAAGCAAGTTGAAATGATTTTTTTTTGTTTTGAAAGCACTTTTTTTTCAAACCTGAGAAAGATTTTAAATTTCACAATTTTTGGGTTTTTCTTAGTTCATCTAGAAGAAAAATACATGAAAATTCAAATTTTCTTTGTTTTTTTTTTTTCGTCAGACGAAAATTACGAGCTCCATCTTTCCCGCCGATTGGAGACTGCAATTACAAGGTGTTGCACAAATGTGCATAAAAATCGGCTGCGTTTGAATATTTTTCTCTGGATTTTTTTTTAATGTTCAAATATGCAGTAAAATAATCTGAAAAGTTCGTTAGACTTGCTTATTTTTTTCTGTCCTAAAAAAATCCCACAAAAACGCGTTTTTAAGGCCTTCTAAAGCAGGATACTCCCTTAATTTCAATTCGCCAAGTTTCACTTTCTAAATTCCTCGGTGCCATTATCCCTGATTGATTCTCGTACCTTGAACCGTATCGTCGATTTGTCAAGTTTAACGCATCGGTTATCTATTGGATCCTACTTAGTTGATTCCTGGATTCCTTGAATTGATTCCTGGAAGCGAAGAGGATCGCGAGACGACTGCCGAAACCATAAATACTGACGGGAAAATCTCGCGGATAAGTCTACAGACTCGGAGAAATTAATAAAAAATTCGATTAAATAACATAGAAATATAAGAGTTAGTAACAACGATCTTCATCGCCGCACAGTAGTCCCGAAGTGGGTATTCTTAAAAATTCGTATTCCGTTTTTGTGGTCAAGGAAACCAAATTCGATGTCAAAAGCAATAAAAACAAAATGACCGTCCCAAAATGGCCGATCGACTGTGACAAAAATGTCACTCTTGCGAAAATCAGTATTATTGGGTTTTTGGAATCGAGGAATCTGAGGTCAATATTTGAAAAAACAACATGGCCGACATATTTTGTAAAAAGCGACGCCACTCTGGCGAAAATCGTTAAAGTTAATGCAATAATACACCAAACAATTTATATTTTCAAAATGTTGTAGAACAGAGTTCAATACAAGATTCAAAATCAGCAACACAAAAACCCCAGTTTACAAATTATCGAGATCGGATGAATTTTTGGAAAATCAGTCTGCTATTTTGAGCCAGCCATTTTGTTTTCAAAAAAATTAAATGTTAAAATCATAATCACCGACCCCGAAAACTCGCACATACTAATTTTCGCGAAGATCGGATTCATTTTTATGAAATTTGTCCGCCACTTTGTCATTTTGTTTTTTGAAAAAGTAAATACAAATTGTTTCCGCCATTTTACGTAACAAAGATACTAGAGGTCATTTTTGCACTGAATCAGAATTACTCTATCGCGTCAGATTTTTTGAGATATACTAATCTAAATATCTTTTTTTCAAGGTGTGAGAAATTGAACGCTGAATTTAGCAAGTTTGGCAAGCTTATATGCACAAACACCTCTTTGAAGCACGAATTTTTCTAGCCATAAATTTTCCATAAAAATTAGTATACAGAGATATTATATATCTTCAAAATTCAAAATGGCAGATCTAATATGGCGGACATACATTTAAAAAAAACTACAATTTTTGTAAAAATCTGTATACTAGAGATTTTGAGGTCTCTGATTACGAATCCGTTGTCAGATTTTCGATATTCAAAATGATGTATCCAATATGATCTGTAGCTATTATGAACTTGCCGGATTTATTAGATTTAGCGCTTAATATCTTAGAAGTAAAAAAATAATTTTTCAACAAATCAAAATAAATTTTGATGGGGATCCCGTAGGTAGTCTTGCGGAAAAAAGTCCTCAAGGTGTTACACATTCTCGAAAATAGTGAAAACATCGTTTTCGGCCCTTTTAGGTTAGGATATCTCGAAAATATGACGAGATAGATAAATTCTGAGATTCAGCTTTTTGATACGGATTCAGCGCAAAAAATTACGTAACGAATGATCTTTAATATTTTTGTTACTCTCAGAACCCGATACATTGTAACTCTATATAATCCGTACACATAAACAGAGAACTGTGAATATTTTCCAGTCAGTATAATAAAAGAAGTAATACTTGGGTGTCTGTAAGACAATTCTTAGCGATAGCAACTGTACTAATGTAAGCTAACCACTTCACAGGCGCATAAAATTGCATATAAAAAAAGGAAACTGCCTGACATCTGAATTGTCTCACAGACACCACCCGAGTACTGAAAGGTTAATAATGTTAAGGAAAATAAAATATATCGTGTACTAATACAACGGCTAACAGTTTGTCTGATCAAACAACACTTATAGCTTAACAAGTACTTTCTCCATTGACCATACATCTTGACAGATACTTAAAAAGATTTCTAATATATAGCAGTGAAAAAAATTGATCCAGAGAAAGCTCTATGACACTTGGTGTTTTTCTGATACCTTCTCTGATATTTTATCGAAGTAATGAAATTTACTGATTTCCAAATTCTTCAGGTTTACTAAAATCGGGAACCCTATAACAGAGATACATATGTGTTTGATATGTGAGATGATGTATACCAACATTGCCAAAAGCCAAAAATGACCCTACTGAAAAGCAAATTTTAGAGAATTATTCTGTACTCAACGTCGTAGTAGGGGAGAGAGGTACATTGATACACGAGGCGCATTGATACGCATTTAAAATTTCGTGGCAGAAGAAGTCCATTTGTTTCAACCTATTACATCAAATATGGCACTAGTGTGGGCTACTTGTCATAAAAATTTAGTAACGGAAAAACGAGTGACAGTAAAGGTACATGTGTTTGGTTTATTTTGGCGCCAGAAAGTAATTTTTAATGCCTTTTTACATGTGTGTGTTTTTACCAACGTGGTAGCAATAGAGTGCTGCTTGTGTCACCATTCCTAAATGTAAATATTATTTAAACATTGTTTGCAACCAAGTATATGCACTGTAAGGTTAAATATGTCACTTGTGATTATTTCTGTCAGAGTGCATTTGGGGCACATTGATACATATGTATGAGAGGTACATTGATGCAGTGTATCAATGTGCCTCTACAGTCTATCAATGTACCTCTGCAATTTGCAAATGTACTATTTTATTCGTATAAACAAGGTTCAGTAAGTCATACGAGGACATGTTACTTGTTTCAGGTTATGAAAATAATAAGTACTTATCACAAAGAGCATTCATTGACGAATGAGCTATAAAGACTGCAATAACCGATGCTATTAAAAATCACAAATCAATTAGAGTTTCAGCTGCTGATCATGGTTTAAAACCCTCTACACTTCAACATAGAATCGAACAGTATAAAAAAATCCTAAAAATGAGAATCCAGAGGTTTCAGATGAATCTGGGCACGAAGAAGAAGCTGCGGGCGGAAACCAAGTCAGAATATATCACTCTAAATATACAAGTTATACAACTAGGCAGAGGCGAGAAAGTCTCGTATTTACACCATAACACCAGAAAAAGCACGATTAGAGGACATCGCTAAGAAAAGAAATATGAAAAATTAAGCAAGTAAAGAAGGTGAAATTTAATATTAAATAAACGGTCCGAAATGTTCCAAGTTCATCCGAAAGTGACAGTGAAGTGGAAATGAGCTTATCTCATTCAATTGACGATGTCAGTGATGAAGAACTACCATTGTTGTGTGATGATGAATTAAATGTAGGCGATTTTGTTGTCAAGTTTTTAACAAGGAAAACAGCCGTACACTTTGTTGGACAAATTGTCACGATTTATAATGACCATGAAATAGAGGTCAATTTTTTACGGAAAAGAGAAACTGACATAACACTTTTGTTTTTCCTAACGTTCAGGACATCAGTTTAGTGCTTCGAGGAAATGTCGTATTCAAACTGCCCAAACCCATTGCTGCTGGTGGTACACTTCGCCAAAATAGATGTTTGTATTTTCCAACAGTTCCAAATCTTATAATTCAGTAAATATTGCACTACAATATTACTTTCTTCTATAGTGTATCGTATTGTATGTGTGTCAATGTTCCCCAGCACTGTACCAATTTACCCCACCAGAGAGGTAGTTTGATGCAAATGCAGACATTAAAAAAAGTTGCGAAAACTCCAAACTTGTTTTTATTTTTCCTTTAAATAGAGCATCATATGAAAGACAAATACATAGCCTGTAAGCCTAAAATAAGAAGATGGCGACAAGTATTTTGTCTTGGACAAAATCATAATCACGACAAAAAATTGTATCATTGTGCCTCCCTCTCCCCTACTCACGAAAAGGAGGTAAGATTCGGACATTATGCCAATAATTGGGTAGGAAATGACACTGTGTTATGTATACCAGCAACCACAACCCTTATATCTCCATTTGAAATATCGCACATTAAAAAAACCTTATTAACACCGAATACACTATCACTAACGACGTACATAAATGAAAAATTGAAAGGATTTAAAACCCGTACCGCCAACTGATTGAATACGAATTCCATTAAAAAAAAATACAGACGTTCTCGGCTTTAGCTAAGCTGATTATGGAAATTGAATCCCTCGATGCAATTTGCAAGGTAATGAGCTACTGCGACATCTCTTTGAATATTTAAGCGCGGTTCGGCAACGCGCTTAATGATAAGTGATTACAAACGGTGAAGATTTTCCCCTTAACGGTTTCTTGTAGTGGTGAGGAACGTAGTGGGAAACAGACACAAAAAATACTACGTTTGTTAGCACAATAACGGTTACATTCACCAATGTAAGCAAATATTTCACATAAGACTAACAAACACGTTTATAAATAAATGTAACCATATGTAGGGGTAAATTTAGTGAATTTACGTACGTAAAGCCTAGGTTAAGCCCTCCTTAACGCAAGCCCATTAGGCAATGTTGCCAGACCAACTGTAACTGTAAATAGTAAAGTAGTAACAGTACATTCTAGGACTGTGAAACAATCTTTCACAATATCAACTAATAGGACTCTGACAAATATCCAGTTTTGCATTTTTAGGAATGCTTTAGATTTGCGATACAAATGAAATATGCACTTTTCTGAACTGTTTCTTCTTCTTCTTCCCTTGAGGAAGCACGCTGCAGCCTGTTATCTCTTCACTCCGTCCATCTTTTTCTTAGTATTCCCGCGTCTCCTTTTCTTTTAGGGTAATATGGCGTTACTATCTTTGTGATTCTTTCCTCTTCCATTTTCTCTGTGTTCATTCAATTTTTCGTTTTCTTCTTTTATTCGATCATCCATTGGTCTAATATCCGCATATCGTGTTTGGTCTCTTAGGGTGCAATCTTTATACTATTCTAAACAAATATGTAAAATGTTAATTTCAATCGAGATTACAGCGAGCTATGTGTCTTTACAACACCTCGCTCGTGACTAATTTACCCCTCACTCTCATATTTGATTCGCTTTATATGAAAGCGAATAGCTTCTTAGCGGAAATCTAGACGTTGCCAGATCTAACTGTAGCTCTGCATAATAGGTCTTTATAAAAATCATATATTTATAAAAATGCATTGATGTACGATCAATCAATATAAGCCAATTTCATTTTCAAACTGTGTTGAGTATAATAAAATTTACTGTTATCTTTTTTTCAACTTAACTATTGTGAAACAATTTTAAACAGCGAATATTATTTTAAACATTTGAGCTGTGAAACAATTTTAAAATGTCTAATATGAATATTATGTTGATGTGACCACAGCGAAACAAGACGGAAACTACAAACATTCAAACTTCCGGCGAGTCGAAGCAGAGTCGCACTCAGGACTATTATTCAATTCGGACAGTCGGACTATTATTGCAAAGCGATAATTCACAGAAACTACCAGTCGCGGTCGGTGGAATTTGACATGCTCGTATTTCCGTAAGGAGATATGAGACCACACCATATTTTAGGGGTGGTTACTAGACCTAAGTAGAGGCTATAATGGCAAAAAATGTTCAGGGAAAACTTTTTTCAGAGAAACGAAATTTTTGTAAGTGTCTGGTATCTGGTTTCCAGATCTTGGAAACTGTTTGCAAAATATTTGCGAAATATTTTTTTTTCATAATCACCGAGTGAATACATTTTTTTATACTTGTCATTTTTGCTAAATTCTTATTTTGCGTAAAGATATAACTATTTTAAAATCTCACAGGCGAAATGTTGGGATGAAAGGAAAATTCAAATTACCACAACTTTTACAGATCTCAAAATGTCAAGAAAAAAGTACAAAAAAAAATTGTATTTACTCGGCGATTATGAAAAAAAAATATATTTTGCAAATTTTTTCAAGTCGTTTTACAAGATCTGCCCGGAGGCAGTTTTAGAAAAAAATTCGCTTTCTGAAGATTTTTGGTCTAGTAACCTACTTGTCGCTAAATTATGGTGTGGGTCCCATGCCCCTTACGAAAAGACGCGCATGTCAAATTCCACCGACCGCCACTGGAAAATACATCATAATAAAATAGTGAATATTCGAATAAACGTACTAGTAAAAGGTCCCAGTGGTCTGACGTATCCTTGTATGACATATGACGTCATACAATAGTTCATTTCAAATGTTGACACTCTAATGGATTCGTTCGCTCGAAATTCATTCACCGCGCAACACGACACACAGTACATGCTAGGGCCTTATTTGTTTATTTAAGTGTTCTGTATATCTCGAGGTTCAAAGGAATGATATGTACTTCGATTGTATGAAACGATTCCGAGCCGGACCTGCTTCTAAAAACCGCAAGTGTTTCGACTCTTATGGTAAAAATGCTATTTACAATTTCAATCCAAACAGCTCCATCGATAAACCTGATGGTTGCCATACTCCTGCGTTAGCTATCGGATCGCTACTGGTTACCACCTCATGTTAAGGGGTGTTGAGGTTTACTCAACAAAGAAGTTATCTTATCAATTCCCCTTCATTCTGCTATGTACGCGTTAGGGTGACGCGTACTGTATGTTATCTGTACACATATACGTACAGATATATGTGTACATTGTAACATCGCAATTTTACTGTTTTAGCGATATATTTTCACATAACTTACATATATTCAACTTGAGCTAATTAGACACAGAATTTCACAAGCTGTAATTCTATCAGAACCAAAACAAAATCGATGTTGTATATAGTACAAAAATTATCGTTTTTGTATTGTATCTGACGTTTTATATAAATATGTATATTATGTATATAACATTTCGAACATATATAACATTTAGAACATATATTTTATATCTGGCAACAAATTTCCAAAGAACCGAAGCACTACAAAATCCAGAAATTTTTTGCAAATTTCTCTAAATTACAGTTGTACGAAATCAAATTCAATACAACAGAATGCATCTACAAACATCCTCGTTTATAATTTCTCATCACATTTCTCCATGCTTTTACTAATCTATTTAGAGTCTAAGCTAACTGCTCATGAGACGAAAACACCATTCTATTAATATACATTCTTCGTCTCCCTCTGCCAAACGATTACACCCACTTTACTGCATATCTGCATCGCAAGGGTTGTGGAAATGCTTGAAAGTTATTGCTCCTCTAATTTCCCCAGAGTTCTCGTGCAAGTGAGAATTAACGGCGTATTTAAACGTCCTTTTTTCAAAAACGACTGTTGTTTTTCGTACGGTTAGGTAATTTTAAGCGCTTACCACGCAACCTTTTTGTTTTGGTCGCATGTCCGGAAAAACTGTACACGGTAAATTACACCACAATGGATAGTGGACAAAAAAATATAACACCGATTTGCATTATAATGTACCTTTACATTCTTGTTTTCTACTTACATCCATGCAAATTTTAATATTTTTATTTCTGCAAATTGTATATATTTATGGCAGAAAAAGTAGTAGGAAACACAACATAGTAATACTAGGAATATACTAATCTTAGTTCAGCCTTAGTTAATAAAATTCTCAAATACGAGGTGTGTAAACTAATTAATGAGACTGATGTTTTTATTTATTTTTTATTCGAATAGAATTACAATTCAGTATTATCTCCTTCAAAATAACTCCTTTGGGAAACTCATATACTTAAACAGCCTTCAGCTGGTCGATTACAGCCGTTTGAATGTTTTCCATGATCCCAAAATGACGTCCCTTGAGGTAGTGGCGGTGCGCGATATTTCAGTTAGCCATATCTTGAAAACTACCATGGACCCACTTCTCTTTTTAGGTGATGACTATACCCCTCACAGAAAGGATTTATAGTGAAAAAATCGTCACAAAGTTTGAAATTTTAAACACTGAGCACTCCCTGGTTTAGTAACGCTTTTTTTTTATCTGGGAGACTTTTTTTGTTGCATTTTTTCAAAAAGTTAGGCCATTTTAATTTTCATTTATAGGAACTTTTGTTTCCCAAAATTAATATAACATTTTGACAAAAATATTGTAACAAAAAACGTCCTATATTTCTTTTAGATTATGAAGTCGAACCCTGAAAATTTTTTGCACTTTTCTTTTTCCATTCCTTTCTGAGCCACAGTAAATGGGTCCCCTTTTCAAACTTGAATAACACGCACCGCCACTCTTAGGTGATTTTTCAATCTCGGGAAGAGAAAAAAAGTCACAAAGACTCAGGTCAGGCGAATAAGGAGCCACAGGAATGTTTTTTACTGGCTAAAAACTTGTTTACTGAAATGGCTGTGAGACAAGGCTCATTGTCGTAATGCAACATCCAGTTGTTCTTGATGTTTGATCTCACACGCATGACCCTTTTTCGAAGTTTTTCAAGAACCTCTCTGTAAAAGTGTTAATTTACTGGTTGGCCTGCAGGCACAAACTCTTTGTGGACAATTCCCTGGCTATCAAAAAAGCAAATCAGCGTGCATTTGATCTTTGACTCGCCCATTCTTGCTTTTTTTGGTCTTCGAGAGCTTGAAGTCTGCCATTCCATGCTTTGGCGCTTGGTTTCTGGGTCACACTCAAACACCCAAGTCTCATCACCAGTAATGACACGTTCCATGAAATGGGCATCATTTTCACTCGATTCCAAAAGTCCAACCCCCCCCCTCTGGGTTTTTTTTTTTCCCTATTATTTTTTTTTTTTAATTTTTTTCAAATTTTTTTTTTTCCCCAATTTGTTAATCAAAATCTGATGAACAGTGGTCTAATTCAAAACTCTTCCCCGACCATTATTGTCGTCAGCCGACGATCTGAACGCACAAGATCCCGTATGCTATCGAAATTGTCATCGGTTCTTGAAGATGAAGGCCTTCCGCTGCGTGGTTCATCTTCAATAGACTCTCTTCCTTCTGAGAATGCCTTAAATCACCGAAAAACTTGGGCTCTTGGAAAAACACTGTCTCCGTAAGCATGTTGATGTTTTGCAAAAGTATATGTTGCGCTATGTTCAAATCTGAAACAAAACCTGATAGCACACAGTTGCTCAAAATTAATGTCACTTATTTTTAAAGCGCACTAGACGGTTTACGGAAACAGTCACAAAAAAACAAACAAATTACTCTAACAAGTTCAAACTTGTACTGAAGGTGCATTACATGTTAACCTGCCGTCCTTCCAAGTCCCGTCTTCACAGTATTGTTAGATCGGGCGCTGCCAATCTCATTACTTAATTTACACACCTCGTATGTGTGTTGCTATGACTTTCATTGACATTTCAAAAAATACCTTAATAAAGCAGTTCCAGAAACAAGATTAAATAAGAAGTCAGATATTGATGAAATAACTTGTAAAAATTACCAGTAAAAGTATATTAGGCAAACTAGAAGATCAATTTTAAATAGATTCAAGAAACATACGATTAACTTAAATATAGTAGAGTAGCAATTCTGATCACCTTCTTTACCTTTTTCCCCACGATCTGTACCTCAATAAAATTCATACTGAATGAGAGCGTTTTCTGCCGCTCCAGTAAACAAAACTGTCTACAGTTACATTACTACGCTTTTCAAAACGATATTTCAAATTCGCAATATGTTGTAGATAAAATCCTCAAAGATGTTGTCATGACTTTCGTTAACATTTCAAAACGTACATTGTATTCAATAGATTTTAGAAATTGTATATATTATATATGTATATTTAATAGATTTTGGAAAGAAAATTAACTCGAAATAACTAAATCGTAAAAATTACGGACAAAAGCATATAGGGCAAACTAGAAGATAAATTTCAAAGAGGTTCAAAGGTCATACAATTTAGGTAACTTAAAATATGGTAGAACTATAAATTCTAATCACCTCCCGATAACGGTATTTCCGGGTCTTGAATTTTATTTGCCTTCTTTTCCCACAATCCATCGTCTATAAAATGTATATTAAAATGGGCACTACCGTTTGCAATAAACGGTTTCCCACTGGCGCGGAAAATGAGAGTGATTTCTGCAGCAACAAATCGCCTCCTTTGTTATTTTTCTTTATCTGCTCGGCAAATCACGGAGAGATATAAAGATTTAGCGTGGGGCCCAACGAGTTTTACGTCGCGTTCTATCCGCTTGCCGGGTCGGTAATTTAAATTGCGCGATATCGACATTACCCCGTGAATTATGGCATTAGGAGGATGGCAATAAATTTGGATTATTTTACATTTATTGACTGGACGTCGTGTTTCCGAGTTGTCAATTCCCGATAAATTTTAGTTTTCAGCTATTGGACGGAACGAGGAACGTATGCTCGAATTTATGTATATCGCAAATGTTATTGTAAATGAAATGTATATGGAGAAAAATATAAAACGATATGCGGACGAAATTTCACTGAGAAAGATTTTCTGCCTTTGATCGCTTTAACAATATCGAAACTGTATGCCAACAGTATTTACTTTTAACTTTTTACTACAACTTTTACTACTAACTGTTGAATACAGTTAGTTGTTGAATGCAGTTAGTAATAAAATTCTGGACGCACGCATATTCATTAGCAAATTTTTATTTGTGTGGCATTTAAAAAAAAAATATTCAAAAAATCGTGATTGAATTCGATTGTTCGTCGAATTTGGTTGTCACAAGTAATTTTTATGGGAACCTTTTTCTGTGAAACCTATTCTTGACATACAATTTAAGATTTTGAAAATAATTGACTAGAAGATAGACCTCCAACAATGTTTTAACTTACTTTACACCTAAAAAACTTTGCGTCCATTAATCTAGGAATTAAGAAAATGTGGTATCAGTTAACAAAAATGTCGTTATACATAGCTCTGTCTAGCAATTGTCACATTTATTTGGGATATTTTTAAGAATAAAAATCCAGCTACTAGTTTTCTTCATTTACTTTTTTTTTTGTTAATGTTTAAATTTACTTAATTTGTCAAATGGCAAATTTGACTATTTGAATATCACTTAATACATCATAAAATTAGATTATCAAAAATCGGTAAATGCAAATCTGATTTAGTAATATATTGAGTGATGCGCAATGTCTACGACTGTTATATATGTACATACTAGGGCTAGAACCAAATGGTACATGCCAGGGTCGAACTTGAGCATGCATGCTGCAGTGAATAAATAGTGACTTACTAAGTAATATTGTTTTCTCTTACTTTTCCCGCATCTGTTGTCACACTCTTACACCTCGTCATCCTCATTCACTTCTTGGGATACCATTTCTTTTATTTTCTCGGTGTTTTAGCGACTTTACGTGCTTTTCATATTGTCCTTTTCTGTAAACATGTAAGTACCACTTGCATATTTCACAGTACACAGTGGTAGCTTTAACACTTCAAATCTGTAAAACCATGCACAATTTTTTTTAATTGATAAGCAAATGGGGCTGGCGTTTTAATCATCGTTATAATATCAATTAAGTATAACAATCAGTAATGCACAATTACAGGCGCGGGACCTTCAAAGGACTAAATAAATACGGAACCTGTTTCGCGTCGCAGTCGTCCCGGCCCCCACCCCGCAGGCCGAGCCCCGGCCACCTGGAATACGGGATACCGATACGCGGCCGCCTGGAAGACGGTCGGTATCAGAGAATTTTGTTCTAGCCCTATTACATACCCTCGAGACGAGACTTGCTAACTAACTTACAAGTTGGCTGCTGTTCAAATTCGCCGAAAAAGGCGGAGTTGGGATTAACCAAGATTATCGTCAATTATAAAGCCTAAGAACTCGTCCATATTATGTATTTGTTTAAATGTCTTCTCACACCTACTCACTACTCACATCTGTTACTATCTGTTATTATCTGCTAAAATCACAATGTGCATTCTGTATGTATGATGTTAAGAGCTATACCGTTCTCTTGAAAATATGTATATGTATTATTTTTATTAGATATACTTCAAGTAGACTTACTTATTTTATTACCATACTATAGAACTCGATTTTCAAGTTGATTCGAGAGTCCGAGTAAATTATGCTATTATGACTAAAATTAATCTAAATAAACCTAAAAATAAAATCGAGTTCCAGGACCATAGCCAGGGAAGGGTGATCCCAACTTCAGCTGGTTTGAGCCCCTCTAAAAAATGTACCTCTTATTTCTAAATAAACAAGTCAACAAGTGTTTATAGCGACGTTGAGTATGCAGTATCGGGTGAATAATATCAAATTCAAATAAGCATTGTCTATTACACCATTTTTTTATCCACAAATCTTATTTAAGTTCCCAATAACAATTTTTTTTGTTAACGTATATTTTTTTATTTCTTTTCAATGTTTTTTGAATACAATCCTTTTGAAAAAACGTTTTTTTTTTAAATTGGAAAAACCATATTTTACTCAGAATATGAAACAAAAACTAAAGCTTTATGTGTCAATTTTGACTTTTCTACATTATAATATAAAAAAAAATCTTCCAAATTTTTTTAGCCTCTAAAAATCCGGTCTATGTCCCACAAGGTCTCTAAAACATCTTAAAAAGCAAATTAATTACGTAATTAATAAAAGCTACAAGTTGCCAAAAAGCATCTAAGCTTGTTGTTATGTTTGTAATGTATTAATCTTAAAAAAATGTATAAAAATGTAAAAGTAAGGTTTAAAATATTTTTGAACACAATACTTAAAAAAAACAGTTTTTTGGCTTTAGTACCGAGACAACCAACTTGCATTTTAAAGCATTCAGAACTTTGTAAACAATAAACTAATTACTATGTCAATATTCTGTTGACTTTTGGATGTAGTCATTTTTATATAAACACAATTCCTACAAGATTTTAAATTTTAGTCTCCACATAACTACACATTGCGAGGATTTTCACAGTTATAGCCACTGGTCAAGGTCGGACTAAACATCTTAAATAACAAATTAATTAATGACTTACATTAAAAAAAAGCACATTACTGTTGCCTTTGTAAACATTTAAAAACATCCCTATTAAGTCTAGTTATGGTTCAGCATTTTTAGAGCTATTATGTAATGACAATTAATCAAAAAAAATGTTGAGATAAAATATATATAAACATACACATGTTAATATATATGTATATTAAAAAACAGTACCCACTAGTAATCGCCGATTTTCCTACCACCAGAACGAGTCGCTGTAGACCATTTAGCACATCATACCTGTACTCAAACTTTATCAACCTCTTAAGATAGCAGAATTGAAACAAGACCACCTCGTTTTTGGGAATCAGAATTCGCATCCTTCTTGTCATACGTGCTATCTCCCTATATAAAGTCGCCATTCTGTTCTGCGAATTAAGATGGCGCATGTATGTCATTTCTAGGTCACGAAAATAAACACTCGATCTTTTTAAATATAGATATTTAATGATAAAGAACAAAATAGAATCTTAGTCTATAATAATAGACATTGTACGAGGATTTTTCACAGTTATAGCCATTCTGGTGCTATAGAGTGGACGTAAACTTCTAAAATAACATTAATTATTTTATAATGACTTACATTAAAAAGGAGACATATTTTAATGTTTCCTCCTTTTGTAAACATTTAAAAAAAATCCCCTACTAATTTCTGAGTTATGTAGTTATCAACGTGTTTTTTAAACTATTTTACCCCCTTTTTTCCTACCAGGACAAGACTGGTTAGGAATACAAATATAAAGAAGTTGAGATAAAATACATAATAAACAAATGACACATGTCACCTACATAGGGTTCATCTCCTACAAATCTTTAAACATTAGTGTCTACCACGTGGTAATGTTGTTAAATCTTACCTATTCCTGACCAGTCTCTTTATTAATTTGATAACAAGTTGCAAGTAAATCTAAATCCATAAAAAATGTTATAGCTATAAAAGCCAACGCTTTGATTTTTGTTATACATAGCCTTGTATCGAAGACCCTTTGGGAGTACTTCAGGGACTTCAGCTCCTACAACCTTTCTCGAAACTTTAAACATTGTTGTATATGACAGGTCTGCGTAAATGTGTATTTGTTTATATTTTAGTCTTATGAGTATGACCAGTTCAAAAGAAACAAGCAACACTAATCCCATTTAAAAAAAGAGAATCTAAAATATCTATACGCTAATGTTATACCTTAGTATTTGAACTTTAATCGAAATAGCCTTTTGACGTCACCTTCAGGTCTCGGTCAAGATCCTTTCTCGAAATCTTTAAACGGTGTCTATCTGCTCTGTCTAAATGTGATTTGTTTAATATTTTATCTTTACCTTTATTGTGCCTGACCAGTCGCTTATTTAATTGATTACGAAGTTGACATTATATTTGCCAAAATTAAACAAAAAAAAAAAAAGATGGCGAATCCAAAATATGTGCTCTAACTGTACACCTAAGTACTATGAAAATTTCCCTTTTTGTCATTCCTTTCTCTTCGCAACTTAAAGATGACGTGCTATATGCACCACTTTGGTTGTTATATGTTATTTCCTTTATTTTTTTTCTTCATATTAATTTGATAACAGTGACAAGTAAATCTAAATGCCCATTAACAATGTTATAAAAAAAATAAAAAAAAAAAGAAACTAAATACCGTTTAACGAAAAAAAAGAATTTTGCTCCCAGAAACTGGAGCTAGAACTCCTTTCACGTCCTCGTCAAAACTTGTTTGAGAACATCTGTGTTAAATGGACCCCTCTTATAATTCAGATTCCCAAAAACGTAAAGATGTGATGGTCTCGTTTCTCCTGCTCAAAATCTTACAGACACGAAAAACGACAAAATTTTGGTTTTCCGAATCTTTAACATGAGTTGAATGCCCCAGTGGTAAACGTTTGTAATGTGAGTTACAAGGTTGACAAGTAAACAAAAAAATTAAAAAATGAAAAAAAAAAACGGGCAGCTAAAAATTTAGCTCTAATGACTTCTTTATGAAATATAATGAAAAGTTTTTGGAACCTGTAGGGACTTCGGCTCCCTTAAGAATCCTTTCCGTCTTTAGCTGAGTTGTGTCTAAGATGAACCCTCTGTAGTAAATGTGTATTTGTTTATATGTATTTTATCTTATCTTTATTTTATAGTCCTGACCAGTCTCTTCATTTTATTTTGATAACAAGTTGACAAGTAAATCTAAATGCCCATAAAAAATGTTATAACTATAAAAATGAAAAAAAAGAAGAATCTAAAATATCTATACGCTCTAATTGTTATACCTTAGTACTTTATTGAAAATATTTATAATCGAAAAAAGACACCTTTTGGACGTCACCTTCAGGGACTTCAGCTCCCTTAAGAATCCTTTCCCGAAATCTTTAAACATTAGTTGTGTCTAATATGAACCATCTGTGGTAAATGTGTATTTGTTTATATGTATTTTATCTTAACCTTTATTTTGTAGTCCTGACCAGTCTCTTCATATTAATTTGATAACAAGTTGACAAGTAAATCTAAATGCCCATAAAAAAGTTTACTATAAAAAAGAAGAATCTAAAATATCTATACGCTCTAATTGTTATACCTTAGTACTTTATTGAAAATATTTATAATCGAAAAAAGACACCTTTTGGACGTCACCTTCAGGGACTTCAGCTCCCTTAAGAATCCTTTCCCGAAATCTTTAAACATTAGTTGTGTCTAATATGAACCATCTGTGGTAAATGTGTATTTGTTTATATGTATTTTATCTTAACCTTTATTTTGTAGTCCTGATCAGTCTCTTCATATTAATTTGATAACAAGTTGACAAGCAAATCTAAATGCCCATAAAAAATGTTATAACTATAAAAATGAAAAAAAAAGAAGAATCTAAAATATCTATACGCTCTAATTGTTATACCTTAGTACTTTATTGAAAATATTTATAATCGAAAAAAGATACCTTTTGGACGTCACCTTCAGGGACTTCAGCTCCCTTAAGAATCCTTTCCCGAAATCTTTAAACATTAGTTGTGTCTAATATGAACCATCTGTAGTAAATGTGTATTTGTTTATATGTATTTTATCTTAACCTTTATTTTGTAGTCCTGACCAGTCTCTTCATATTATTTTGATAACAAGTTGATAAGTTAATCTAAATGCCCATAAGAAAATGTTATGACTATAAGAATTAAAGAAAAGAAAATAAAACTAAAATATTTACATTCTCTAATTGTTATACCCTACTACTTTATTTATTCTGGTGTATTTAGACTATAAACTGGTCAATTTTTATATAAATTCTAATCCAAACTAACAATGACCCGAATCACTTAAAATAAATCATTTTTTACCAGCAATCTACCAAACGGCGAATAGAATTTCTAGCAAAACTTCAAGGAAAACGACATCTGCTACCAGGAAATAAAAAAAATCGCTTACCGATTTATCGTATTTAATATTAAAAATAACCGGCATCCGCCTGCCGCTCATTATGAACAATTAAACGATGAGTCCTGAATGACTGTATTGTATAAGAATTTTCGTTCTACAACAGGACTAGCGGCTGAGATAAGAATCATTTCATCTCATCACGAACAAATGAATTATTAGCAATAGCGGTTGTCGTGAATTATGTGCGGCTGTCAATACACGTAGGTACATTATAATGGCACAAACATAACAAAAAACACGGATAGAAACTGTGATTAAAATATATATGTACGTCATCATCAAGACATGCAGTTTGACCAAATTCTAAACCTTGAAAACTATTGGGATCTGACATTGGTATGACATCTCGCGGACAAAGTAGTAAGCATTAAAATACTCTCATCGTCCGCAGCTTGCAAAGCTTGACATCGACATCGACATCAGATCCTAGTTTTGTAACATAAAAGATAAGCTATGGATGGAAGTAATATTCCATCATTCACCAAGTTCATACAAAGATCGTTGTTATGTAATAAATTGTGGCAGTGTAGCATAAAATAACTTAAATACGTACATTCATTAATTCTGGTAGTCAAACAAACGCTTTGTGGGGCGAAAATGTTGATCAATTGAAAGCACTTGATCTCTTAAAGTTCTTCAAGAGAGCACTTGAAGAGGGTGCTTTCAGAGAGCACTTGAAGAGAGAGCACAAGAAGCGAGAACAGAAGAAGTGACACTTATAACAAAAATACTCATATTTTTACATAAAATCGTCCATTATTTATCGCACTATTAACTGTGGATTATTAAAACAGTTCTCCTAAATTTCTACTCTAAAAAACGTAATATAACATGATTTTAGGTTTAGTTTCTTCATAAACCATGTTCAAAACCCTACTCCTAAAGTAATATTTTACACCCTAAATAGGCCGACCACAGGACCTCTTAATTATGATACACAGTTTTTGATATCACCAGTAAATTCACCACCAAAAAAGACCTCAGATACAAATTTTCAGGGCGTCTGCCTTCAAGAGGCTTTAATAATTTAAAAGAGACTTCCGTTCCTTCAGGAATCTTCAACTTTTTTTTCGGACATCCCGTATTATTGAAAATAATATCTTGTATAGAGAAAAGCAACAAATGAAATGGAAAGAGTTAGTAATAAGTTTCTTTGAGGCTAAAGAAAATTGAATATATGAATAATTGAATAATGAACGGACTCCAAAACACGAAAGTAGGTCGTTCAAATGGGGAACTGCGTATATTAACCATGGAACGTTATAAATTTACGCCCTGTAACAGGGATAACGGATTTGAGTCCCGTTGAAATCTCCAGTTCGCGGGCTGCCGGTGATAAACGCTCATTGTAGGAATTGTCGAGCAAAATGACCTACATATAGGGCCTCGGCTGAATTTCTGATAGTGGCATAGTCTAAATTGAGAGGAAGTTACCAAGTTGCCTATATCTATGCGAAATATTCCAACCATCTCCGTCCTGGATATTGTGCTGGAACCAGTGTGCGAGATTTACACTTAAATTAACCGTCGGCCTAGTTATAAATAGTCAACTACATATCTAATTCAAGCTTAAAAGTACAGTCCGACAGTTTTCATGAAGTACAACAGCGAATCAATTATAGTCATAGGTAGCCATAATATCGAAATAAGAAATAAAAATATCAACAGGACTCCAACGTTAACTACTGGAATAAAGTGGGGCAATATAATTTCAATTTAATGAAATACAAATAGAATGATAATAATTCCCGTTCACTGTTATTAATTGTTAGAAATCGCCGATTCATATTTCGACCTTATTAGATCTCATCAGTCTGACGAGAAATGCAAATAGTCAAAATAAATATAACTGTTTACAAAATCCAAAATAAATGTGTAAACGATCCATTATTAGGGCACTTGAGTCAATTTCGTTCAATACTAGACGCGTATCATGCAAAACTTGTATGCAGTCCAATGCATTTATTTTTGTTTGCTTCGATTTGCGAGCCTACCAGCACATGACGTAAAATTTCAAACCGATGGGACAATCATGATGAAAACTGAGTTGCAATATTTGTGCCGCACATAATATGAGGTGTGCAAATTAATTAATGAGACTGGCAACATAACGCCCAATATAGCTACACTGCGAAGACGGAACTTGGAAGGGCGGTAGGGTAGCATGGAATGCACCTTCGGTAAAAGTTTGAATTTGTTTGTTCTATGTGCCTGTTTTCGTAAATCGTTTTTTTTTCTAGTGCGTTTTAAAAATTAGTGACATTAATTTTGAGCAACGATGTGTTATCAGGTTTTGCTTCAGACTTAGACACAGCGCAACGGATACTTTTGCAAAACTTCAATATGCTTACCGTGTTTTTTCAAGAGCCCAGGTTTTTCGGTAATTTAAGGCATTTTCAGAAGGAAGAGAGTCGATTGAAGATGAACCACGCAGCGGAAGGCATTCATCTTCAAGAACCGACCAAAATATCGATAGAATACGGGATCTTGTGCATTCAGATTGTCGGTTGACGACAAGGATGATCGGGGAAGAGTTAAATTTTAATCACATCACTGTTCATCAGATTTTGACTAACGAATTGGCGATGAAACAAAAAAATATCAGAAGAAGATGTCTTGACTGTTTGGAATCGATTGAAAATGATCCCCATTTATGGAACGTGTCATTACTAGTGATGAGACTTGGATGTTTGAGTACGACCCGAAAACCAAACGTCAAAGCATGGAATGACACACTTCAAGCTCTCCAAGACCAAAAAAAGCAAGAATTAGCAAGTCGAAAATCGAATGCATGCTGATTTGCTTTTTTGATAGCCAGGGAATTGTCCACAAAGAGTTTGTGCCTCCAGGCCAAACAGTAAATCAGACACTTTCTCAGAGAGGTTCTTGAAAAACTTCGAAAATGAGTCATGCGTGTGAGACCAAACAATCAAGAACAACTGAATGTTGCATCACGAAAATGCGCCTTGTCACACAGCCATTTCAGTAAACGAGTTTTTAACCAGTAAAAACATTCCTGTGGCTCCTCAGGCTTCATATTCGCCTGACTTGAGTCTTGTTTGAATGACATTTTTCTCTTTCTGAGATTGAAAAATTACCTCAAGGGATGTCATTTTGAGACCACAGAAAACATTCAAACGGCTGTAACCGACCAGCTGAAGGCTATTCCAGTATATGAGTTCCAACACTGCTATGAGGAATGGAAGAACCGTCTCCAGCACTGTGTGGCCTTCCAAGGAAGTTATTTTGAAGGAGACAATTCTGAATTGTAATTCTATTCGAATAAAAAATTTAAAAAATCAGTCTAATTACTTAATGTACACACCTCGTACAACAAAATACGTGTCAAGCTAATAAAAGCTTAATAAGGAAACTACCATTTGGAGTTTTATAGCTCAACATACAGGCTCCTGATCCTGGAGCGGGACTGTAATGTTTTTTTTTGCGAACCCTGTATAATATGAAGGTAGGATCTTTACCAAAACTGATCTGTATTCGGTATTGAAACTACACTGATTTGAATAAAAACCTCAACACCCAGTATTAAAGATATTTATTCGAAATTTTCGTATAAGATGTACTTCAATATAACTATTGTATATTTTTTACTGAAAATTTAATCATTTTTTTTTGTTACAGCGAAGTACACTATGTGAAAATTTCAAATTAATTACTTAACTAATACTGAGTGTCGTGATTTTTATCCAAATCAGTATATATTCCTATACTTGTACTGAAATACTGAAATGTATTGACCACAAATTCAATCACTTAACGCAAATTCCAGACGAGTGATCGCAGAGCACTGAAATACAACTTTACTAAAAAGTCGGCTTTATCAAACGATTAAAACTCCTATTTTAATAACTCCCCGTGACGTCAAATCAATTAATGCTCGTGCTACTCGAGATTCGTTGCCGTTTGGAAAGTGAACTTCATTTTTTTTTGTGTCGAAAGTTTCAGTTCCATTCCGACATTAAGCGAATCTGATTTATCACTACGAATTAGCTATTACAAAGTAATAACGATCTTTCGCAATTAGTTTTTTTTTATGTTTAATTTGGCTGAAGATGAGGAAAGTAGAGTATTAACAATTATGATTTATGATGGTGTCTTAAATCTACAGTAAGATTAACCTTTAGACTGCCGGCTGGCTCATATATGGGACAGTAATAAAATAATAGTTTTAGTGATGAATACAGATATTATAGTACATTTTTCCCATTTAATAGGATCTCTGATCTCTAAAGGATACAACTGAAATTGTTTCTAGTCGATCGAGGTACCCAAACTACCCCTAGCGAGGGCGTGAAATATTTAAAAACTCTTTATTGAACTTGTATTCGTTATTGAACTTTTTACTGAATTTTTTTAATAAATAGCCTGTAAAATCTGTAAAATGTATCCTAAAATGTTCCGCAATTGATTGAGATGCCGAAACTACCCCTAGCGAGGGGGTGAAATTTTCAAAAATTCGTTATTAGGTGGGTATTGACTTTTTACACGATTTTTTTCGGAAGCACGCTGTAAAATCTGTAAAATGTACCCTAAAATTTTCCGCAATTGATTGAGATGCCGCCGAAACCCCCCCTAGCGAAAGGGGTGATATTTTCAAAATTCTTTATTGAACGGTTATTGACTTTTTATCGGTTATTTCAAATTAAAATTTTTTTACATAGAATAATTAGTAGTTTTTTACTTGAATTACTGTATTTAGGATAAATAATATTTTTTTTAGCGATACTTGAATATAATGTGTTCGATTAAATTCGAATGTAAAACATTGAATTTCTACCTATAACTATATAAATATTTAAGTATAAAAATATATGTATGAAAATATGTGTCTAGAGATGAAGAAAAAAATATTATTTCAGTGTAACCGATCGCTTTTTTTCATGTTTTTGAGTAGTTTTATTCGTGACTAAATATATTTTAGAGTGTTTTTGGTAGCTTATTACATTATAATATCAAGCACATTCGGTTAAAAATAAATATATAGTAATTTACACAATCTGAAAATTTTTAACATTGGCCCGACCGTTGCCAGCCGGCCTGGCTCATATAATGAGCCACCCGTGACCCCGGCAACTCTCTAGTTTAGTGTTTATATATGTATATATATATATATATATTTTCCCTCAAAAATATCATTTTAGGAAAAATGCCGGCAGTCTAAAGGTTAATCTGAAAACGTGTATCGCTAACACCGTTTCAATAAAACAAAAGAGGCAAAAGTCTGGGATTATCAAACGCAATTTTCAAAAAAACAAACGAGAGAGGGAGGTGGATTTATTTTTATTCTCTGTATCTTTTGATACATATAAAAAAAGTTCCCCTTTTTTTTGCGTTACAAGGTCATTGCCCTTTTTTTTTTTAAATTGTAACTTCTAATTTTTGAGCAGGTACAATAAATGAAATGTTTTATTGTTATACTTAGAAGAAAATATATTAGTTATTTTCTGCCTAAAAAGTAGAGACTGCAATTTCAAAAACAAGTAGATGACGTCATAGCTCGCGAAGTGGTGCGAGGAAAATTTAAAAAAGACATACATACAGAAGATGCAGAAGAAACAAATAAAATCAAGTCCAGCGTTTTTTTCCAGAAATCAGCCATAAAGAAATTGTCAATTTGATTCCAGAATTTTGCTTCTCGCTGTAGAAACTGTACTACACTTATTGCAACGTTTAATACTAAAATTAGATTATAACAATAAATTTCACCGGGATATTCTTATCTATAATTATTATGTAATTTTTACGAACGAAGTAGATCAATTCATTTTACATATTTATTTAATAACTATAATGCAAAACCTTACAAGATTGCGGATTATAAATAAAAAGTTAACCTGTACTTATTAAATGAATTATTACGCTTCAAGGTAAAGCTTAACTTTAAGCAATTTTTATTTTATTGCATAAAATTTCACAAATATTAATAGGTTCTTCATGTTGCCAGTAATTTTCTCTGTGTACAGTCCAAGTGACGATTTGATTGTTAATGCAATTTAATTTGCTGATTTTCAAAATTTTGCACATTACAAATATTAGTGCTTCTTTCATAAACTCCTAAAAATTCTTTTTAATTCTTAGCAGTACGTTATTTAAACTTATAAGGATATATGTGTACATATACAGGGTGAGTCACTTTAATCGATGGATACGATTATCTCCGAAAATACACTACCTATGAAAAAATATTTCGAACAAAATTCGTTCAGGACAAAGGGGTCACCTACCTGTACTACTGACCTTGATCTCAAGGTCATTTGAAGGTGATTACATTTTTTTTTAACAGGAAACCACTAGTTTAGAGTTCAGATGTTGAAAGAGTGGAAAATTTTACGCCCAGATTTTAGAAAAAAAATATTTAAAAAAAGAAAACCATAAAATTGACCCCAATCAAAATTTGATTGGGGTCAATTTTATTATGAATGAATGAATATTTAATATTCATTCTGCTTTACTATTTATTATAAGTGTTTGTATGAGTTATTTACACATTATTTTGTCAAAAAAAATACGTTAATTAATATATATAAATGTTATATTTATAAATAAAGCCGGCAGATCCGGGCGGCGGCCCATCTCAACGGGCCATATCTGAACGTAAATAACAGGGTAAGTTTAACACATCTCTTTCTAAATTGCAACAGTTTATTGTTTTCATGTATTTTGTTTTTGCACATACAAGTAGTAAGTAGTATGATGCGTATGGTTATGGCCCGCCGCCCGGATCTGCCGGCTTTATTTATAAATAATACTATGATTAATATTGTCACGTTTCTTTTAATTTTTAAATATTCTTTCAACGGAAACATCACCTAAGATATCTGTCAATGCACCATTTTTTTTTTTTGGAATAACAATACTTACACCAACCGTTGAAACACCCAACCTAAATCTAATAAACATTATACAAGCACGACGTTACAACTAATAAACAGTATTAACACGTAAAAGTATTTTTTATCCAATATCAAAATAATCTCATTTAAAGATTGTTAAGAGAAGAAAGAACATTTTCATATGGTGCATTTTTTTTCTGAATACTTACAAACTTTAGCTTTCCAGGGCCAGGTCCTAATACTGAATTTTCGATTAAAGTTTCCTTAAAAGCATTTGTGAGATGATTTCAGCATCCAACTTAAAAAAAAGTAAAAGCCCACGTGTATCTCGAAGGAAACTTACATTCATCTTCATTTGAACTTTTGACACTTCTTACTTTGTTTTCACATCGTAAATATACAAAGGTTCCTGGTTGTCGTAATAGCGAGAAATCGAGAAAAGCTTCGGAAACCTCAAACTAAATAACAACTGAGATAGACAAGTATGTGTGGCAGAGATCTTACAAATGCAACCGTACTAACTTTGAGAAGGAACAACACTGAAGTTCATTCAATAATTTAGCTGCAACCGACGATCGCATTCTACAGTTGTCTTGTCTCCTTGAAACGCGAACTTTTGACGTCCTCTTTTTCTTGCTGCGAAGTATCAGATAAATAACAGAAAGGTACATACGTTCTTTATAATTTAACAAACAAATAATGAAATGAGTCACCACAAACCAGGTGCCGACGAAAAAGATTATATAGCGAAGATGACGGACAATGTTTTTGAGGAGTACTTCCAGCAAATGATTGAACACATACCAGCAGAATCCGTTATAGTATCAGATAATACTCCATACCATTCTCGATTGTTAGAACGACTCCCGACAAATTCATGGAAGAAAGTGGATATTCCTCACTGAATAAAAAACAAAAATCTCAAACATAAAGATGGTACGTTAAAACAGGAACTTATTAAAATTGCGAAACAAAATAAGGCACAGTTCAAGAAATACGCAGTCGACGAGGTGACAAAGAAACGGAATGTCACAGTCCTTCGATTACCTCCCTATCCCTGCGAATTGAATTCCATAGAATCAATCTTCAAGACGTACGGCAATTATTACTCGACGGAAAAATGGCATTCGGCATATTATAAAGAAGAAGAAAATAAAATGTGGAATCTTGACGAATACATCGAAGAAACTGTAGAAACAGTGCCTTTAATTATTAATTTAAGAGATGTAATCTTCAGATTCTGGAGATGTTTTTTTTATTGTAATTTATAGCTTAAATTGTGAATTTAAATAGTATGGTTAATATAGTTTAAATTTGTGTATTGTTAAGATTTTTATATAAAGATTATAGTATATTACAAAAAGTATATTTTCATTCTCAATGTAGGTAATTTTATGTTTACTTTAACAGTAATTAACCGCCCATCCGGACGGGTATGCTACCGATGAATCCTCATTTACATTTTATGACTCTATTGTATAGCAGAGTTTTTTTTTGCCAAATATAGCGTGAATGGTGAAAAATAATGAAAACATGTAGCAAACTCGAACAGAATACATAGGAAATCTCTTTGTTTTTGGGCGTACCACAACATGTAAAAGGTGTCCCAAAATTTACGCAAGAATTGTATTAAATAGGAAACACAATTTCTTGCAATTGTATTTTTTTTATTGTATAAAGTACCTATATAGGATAGGGTTATGTATGGAACAGCACGTCAGGCAAATGACCTCCACGGCTTTGCTGGCACATACGCACTATTTTGTCGAAATTTTCCATGACCATTTTGTATAAATGTGGCTGAATTTCGTTGATGCAGCGTTGAATCTCCTCCTTCAATGCACGGGTGAATATGGGTTTGACACAAACCATTGAGATCAAATAAGCCCATAGAAAGAAATGCAATGTAACACAAATCACATGATCTAGGGAGCGAATTCTGATCACCGAAATGAGAGAGTACACGACCAGGAAATGTCTCATGCAGTAATTGGATTGTTTCACGGGCTGTATCGCATGCCGCGCCGTCTTGTTGAAACCGCATGTCGTCCACATCAATATCATCCAATTTAAGCAGAATGAACTCGGTTATCATGTCGCAATATTGAGCACCAGTAACAGTAACTGCTAGATCAGCCTCATTTTCGAAGAAGTATGGTACAATGACGCCTCCAGCCCAAAATCCGCACCAAAGAGTGACACGTTGTGATCACATTGATCACATGTGGGTTCTCAGAACCCCAAATGCGGCAATTTTGACGACTAACGAAGCCGTCAAGGTGAAAATGAGCTGTATCGCTTAGGATGATTTTGGTTGATAAATCAGCATTCACTTGTTCAATAATCTATTCCACGAACTTTCCTCGCTGTGCATGGTCACCGGCTGCAGTTCTTGCAACTGCGTAAGCATGAAGACGCAGATCTTTAGTGAGTATACGCTGTAGAGAGCTTCTTGAAATTTGCAATTGTCCACGTCGCCGATTCGATGTTCCTAGGCTTTCACCAACACTCTCACGCACTGCTTTGATATTATCATTTGAACGGCTTGTTATTGGACGACCAGTGTGTTTAGTGTCCCCAATTGGTCTAGTCTCCCTGAATATTTCAATTATTATCTTCACAGTTGACGAAGTTAAATCAATACTAATACTAGAACGTGTTGTATTTAATCGAATTATTGAGTTTGCAAATAAATATGATATTATCTCTAAATCACAGCATGGTTTTAGGAAGAAACTATCAACAGAAACTGCTATTATGTCATTTTTTAAATAAATTAGGTGATAACTTAGATCAGAAAAATAAATGTGTCGGATTATTTATGGATTTGAGTAAAGCATTTGATTTAGTAAATCATGAAATCCGTATTAACAAATTAAAACATTATGGGCTTAGAGGTAAAGTAGGTGAATGGTTAACATCATATCTTACAAATCGAACTCAAATAGTGGAAGTAAATAAAGTGCACTCTGAAAGATTAAATTTGCGTTTTGGTGTTCCTCAAGGATCAGTTCTTGGTCCCCTATTATTTTTATTACATGTTAATGATTTGCCAGATTTCTTTAATGACTATTTGATAATGTTTGCAGATGGTAACTCTTATTTATGTGCTAGGAAAGATTTGGAAGACGTTTTATTTGATATGAAAATTGCCTTAAATAAATTCGGTAATCATTTCAAATCAAATAGACTGTTTCTAAACGTTGGAAAAACTGTATCATATTTTCTCCGCGATGTTCTACATATGAAAAATGTTATCTTATGAAAACTGGTGGCAAATTATACAACAAGTAAGTTCTACTAAATTTTTAGGAATATATATAGATAATGCACTAAACTGGCAGGTAATGTTAATGCATTGGCCAAACAACTTTCTTCCACGTGTTACGCTTTGTACAGACTATCAAGATTAGCAAATAAACCAACTATATTGGGTTACTATCATGCTCATTTTTATATCAAGAGCAAGTTATTGAATCATATTTTGGGGTTCTTCCTGTCATATACAAAGAATATTTAAACTTCAGAAAAAAAGCAATTCGCTATATTCTGGGCGCACCTAAGAATTCACCCTGTAGAAACTTATTTAAAGAACTCAGTGTTTTCAACATTAATAAATATATATATATATATATATATTAGAAATTGTCATGTGCATGAAAAATAATTTACACAAGTTTTTGCCAAACAACTTCAACCATAATTATGATACTAGAGAAAGTCAACAGTTAACTATTCCATTACACAACACCTCAAAATATGAGGAATGTCTAAAATATATGGGAATAAAGTTATACAACAAAATACCCAGCCATATAAAATGTATTGAAAATATAAGGCAATTTAAAATCAAAATGAAACAATTTCTAATAGAGCATCCTTTCTATTCGATAGATGAATACTTAGATATATGCTAATTTATAAACAATGTCATAGAATAAGCCTCTGTGTTATGATTATTATGTCTTAATTTCTCAAATATCATAATTTTAACAGCTGTTTTAAAGTGTATTTTATACTGTGTTTGTTAATTATTTGTTGTTTTTATTATTATTATTTATTAATTAGTAATTATTATTATAAAATTTTCAGAGCATCAGTCTAAAAATATGCTCTATTCTCTGTAACTAATCCTATACCGAAATGGTCTCTTGGATAAATAAAATTTATTATTATTTATTATATTCCGACCAAATTTTGTACGAAATATGCGAACTGCAATAACCAAACTTTCATTAATTTTTAAATATTGTTCTACAATGAAAACGCTTTGTTCTTTCCAGTGTAGTGCTCCATTTTTACTAACCCTAAACTGTCAGCTGTCAAACTGTTTTCTTTTTTGGTTGCCAACACTTTAGCGCACGAATGGCGGTTAATTCAAATCTTGCGTGAATTATGGGACACCCTTTTATTTGCACCTACAATGAGAGGATTGTTCTATCAATTGCAAACAAATGGATTATAAACGGCTATAATTTTTTAGAAAGATTTTATCGGCGTATCGATCGATACGGACAGGGTACTGGCATAATACCAATATTCTTGATGCCTGTGTATATTTCTTAAATTAAAAAAATCCCTTGTATAGTGCACGAAAATTCATGGTAAAACATCGTTCTCCATCTGGACCGAACTAATTTAGTCACATTTAAATAAGTGCTTTGGCAATTAGTCTCTCCTATGATTAACGAGTTCGCGAAATGGCGTTGTTCCCTCGATAAATCTGTTTAATTAGAAATATCGATGTTCCTCCAAGCCGACCGTTTATCAGGCTCTATTAATTGTGTTTAAACTGTAATATTACCCGGATTTATGGTTTACCTTCTGCCAGAATATTAATGCGTGTTGTGCGACGAGCATAATGAAGCGCCGAAGTACCGAAAAGATTTCGCCACGACGCGTTGCGTCGCCTCGGCCAGTGGCGCCTCGTGAATTATTATTAAAGCTGCCATATCATGGCTAGGGTTCGGAAAGCTCGTCTGACCGCATGTGAAACTGCATTTAACTATCCAGCACTCCCTCAAGGCATCAGCGCGGGTCCCGGCACATGGGCAGGATCGTTCAGTGGCGTAGGTACGCAGGGGCAAGAAATACACGAGTATATAATGTACAAGGCGATTGAAAAATACGGCTTATACTTTCATTATCATAGAGCACACATTTCCGGACCCTAATCATGGCAGTGGAGCACGGCACCCAAACCATATTTTAACACAGTCACGACGATGTGTATCACATGTGGTACATTTAGGTTATTATCAACAGCCGGTATGTACCATATATGGCCACATTATATGGAATAAAAAATGTTTGCTACAAACTCTACGGCTACATATTGGATTTTGATATTATATTACGGCTGTAGGTAAAGGTTATGTACACCCGTTTTCAGATCACAGTAATATTTCATGAATTACGAGACACTGTTTTATCAATACAGATTTATTGAAATGATATTAGACGACATAAAGCAATGAAGTTTTTCTTACAACTAATATGTGCTTGTCAAAAAAAAAACTTAAAATTCTACTTATCATCAAAACATAAACATCTCATGAAGGATACAAACGAGAAATGTTACTCGGGAGCCGTGGTGCGCCATCGGTGGTGCATGGCGAAATCAACTGAAATAAATAGCGGCCGAACAGGTGGGCTTAAAAATATGTTTACGGGATGCACGTGTTAAGCGGTAATTATTAGATCCAAGTTGAAATGCACAAACGAAAAAAAAAAACGATTTTTTTAATTATACTACTGTCATTGGCATTGCATAATATGCCAATGACAGGCGTGGGTACTGGGACCTTCGGCGTAGAAACAAAAAAAAACTGGACGTTTTCCACGAAGATTAAAACTCAGCCTTCTCCTGAAGATACCAACTTAGTTGGCGAGACGCAAGCTGAGAAAAGTGTTTTAGTTCGGTGTTTCGTGAACAACATCCAGTTTGTTTATTGCATAATATATGATTAAAAAAACATAATATTCAACAAATAACCTACAGGTTATAAGCTTAAATTAAATGAGTGACCTTCTAAACATCAGCTGTCGTGATTACCATATTTTTCTTAATTATAAAACTTCAAAACTTGGCAGTTCTAAGAGAAATAAGAGTAATAATTCAACATATGCGGGATTTATTCCACGGGTTACTTTTCTTTGATGTTACGAATTTTTTTTTCCACTTAGGCTGAGAAAAAAAATATTTCTGTACTGTCATGTTTGGGTACTTTGGGTAACGGCAAAAAAAATACTGGAAATTAGCATTTTGCGGCATCAAAACTTGCCAGATTAAATGATTGCAGAATTGTTTTATAATTAGTAACGTTAAGATGTTAAATATGCAATTTCATGGGAAAGAAATAACTTTTTTGGGTCTTGTTTTTTGAAAAATATCCCTTGGCGCAGTTCAATTACTGAATTCATGAAGTCTATTCTTGTGGCTAGTATAAAATATTTCTTTATTTTTATGAAAAAAACGTGAATTTTATTTAAAAAAATAATTTGACTAGAACACTATTAGATAATTTTCAAATTTACAATTTTTTGTCACAGCATATCGATGCATGTTGGGATAAATTATATGAAAAATATTTACAGTTTGATAATTTCTAGAAAGAATGGATATACAGTTTTTTTGGTCTTCTGAAAATGAAATGGAATATCACCTAAATAAGGCGCTTTTAAAACAATTTTTAAAATTTACATGTATACACATATTTAGCAGGGTTTGTTTACTTATTCAGATAGCAGTTCATTTCAATCCAAACATTAAAAATAGCCCAAGATTTTCAGATTTTCCTTGCATACAACTATAGGAAAATAGAATGACTTTTTGTCGAAAAATAAAGACTTATTCTATTTCAGTAGATAGCATAAAAATATACTTTATGAACTTAATTTAAAAGAAAAACATCACAAATAAACGGTCTTCCAATAGGGACTTCCGAACTTTGACAGTTGATAGCCGCCATATTGTTGAAGTTACATCTGTCGAGTTGGCTATCATTTATTCAGTCTCTTTTGCCAAATCACCATGGACGGATATAGCGTTCAACAACACGTGCAAATGATAAAATTGTTTCATCAAAATGGGTGTTCTGTTCGGGCAACGTTCCGCGCGCTTCGCCCATTTTACGGTCGCCACAATCGTCCTACCGAGAGGGACTATTCGTAGTGTGGTGGATAAAGTTGAGTCCACTGGTTCAGCAAACAATCAACCAACACCCGTAGGACAACGAAACGCAAGATGTGCCGAAAACATCGCCGCTGTCCGTGAGTGTGCAGGAGAATCCGAGGCAGTCGATTTCGCGTCGCTCACAAGAACGCGGCCTTTCGCAGACCACAACTTGGCGAATTTTGCGTCGTGACTTGGGCCTGCAGCCGTACAAAATTCAACTGACCCAGGAGCTGAAGGTAAACGACCATAGACAACGACGCGTGTTCGCTGAATGGGCTCTGGAGCAGTTGGAAACTGACCCTAATTTTCATCGAAAAATCATCTTCAGCGATGAGGCCCATTTCTGGATGAATGGGTACGTCAACAAACAAAATTGTCGAATTTGGGACGATACCAATATATATGAGATCCAAAAGCGTCCAATGCATCCCGAAAAAGTCACTGTTTGGTGTGGATTTTGGACTGGCGGCGTCATCGGTCCATATTTCTTTCAGAACAACGTTGGCCAGGCTATCACCGTCAACGGCGAGCGCTATAGGTCGATGATTACCAACTTCTTTTGGCCTAAATTGGATGATATGGACACCAATGACATGTGGTTTCAACAGGACGGCGCTACGTGCCACACAGCTCATGCCACATTGGACATTCTGCACGAGCGATTTGAGGGCATGGTCATCTCACGTGGAGGTGAGATGACCATGTGAGATGGAACTGGCCACCGAGATCGTGCGATTTGACCCCGTTAGACTTTTTCTTGTGGGGTTTTCTTAAGTCGCAGGTCTATGCGAATAAGCCACAAACCACAGCGGCCCTTAAAGCCAACATAACCCATGCCATCGGTCAAATTCAGCCTGATTTATGCGCCAGAGTCATGGAAAATTGGACATTTTGGATGCGCGCCACCCAGCGAAGCCGCGGCGGACATTTACACGATGTTATATTCCATACATAATGGCATCGATAGGCCTTTCAAACGAATAAAAAATTTCGATGATATCTCACACACACTTTGTTTTATTCAAATTTAAAGATAGGAAGCGCTTAATGAAAGACCCTGTATAAACTGCTCGTCAAGATTAGCATAACACTTGTTAGATTAGCACCACGTGTCTTCTATTCGAGTTAGAGACTTGGGGTTTTTTATTTTCGGTAGCCTATAGGGTTGATTTGAATTCGCAAAATTTTGACGGCAATTTCAGAGACAGGATGGACTAAGAAGGACGCTGTCGGATAAAAACTCCATCCCGGCACACATTAAATCCTCGATAAGTTATGTGTATTTGGTCGCTGTCCCATTTCTTCAACCCATTTCCAGACCCCCTAAGCCACCCCTTTGCATTTACATGGGGTTTTGCGTGGTTTGACCTCTGTTGGGTGAATCCATTGACCAACTCGCTTTAACAACCCAAACACCCCCTTCGATCCACACCTCCTCCGACCCCCAACCCACCCCCTCTGGTTCCGCCCCTGTAGAAGGCTGCGTGGCACACTGGACGAAATCGCTAATCTAGCTGTGCAAAAGTCATATTTCTACAAAAGCACTAGATTCGTGGAAATCATTAATTGAGTCTAAGAGCTAGTAAGTGTATAAATTGCATACATATATTAAACAAAAATACATATTATGGTACACTAAATCAAAAATACATATTATGGTATACTAAAGTAAATATGGCATATACTAAAGTAAATATATAACACAACTAAAGTAAATATGTATAAATTGCGTATTATAAACGCAAAAATAGTTATCAGATAGAGTTTATTATTGCACTCTATTACATTTATTCACTTTCACTGTCCGCAGAATTGTCATTTTCATCAGAGTCTTCCATATACACAAAAATTTTGTGTTTGTTAGTTTTGTGACAAAGGTTGTTAGTTTTTGACAAAGAGCTTATAAAAGGATCGGAAGACAAGCTGTCGTAGTCTTTTTTTGCTTTAACTATTATGTCATATGTGGGATATATGTTTGCATTATGATTTTTGGCTCCGAAACGCATTAAATTATATGAATGTTTTGTGAATCGTCCATCAACAAATAATGCTAGGGCTTCTTCTGGCGAGTACTTCACAGGTTCTTTAGTGGGAGACTTCCAAGCGCTTCCAAGATAAATGCAATGTGTGTTGGGCCGCAAAAGTAAATTCCTCTTTAGAATAAATTTCTACCAAGGGCTTCATTTTTCGCTTTTTTGAGGACGGGGTTAAATCTTTAAATTCTTTTGTCGGTCTTCCAATGCCGGTAGTGGATTTTGATTTGCCTGGTTTAGATCTTACAGAGAAAGTTATTTTCATGTCTAACCATGCAGACTCACGACGCAAAAACACTTTGAGAGATCGTTGAGCTTTCGTCCACTTTTGCGACATAGCACTATTAAAATTGTTTATTTGTGTCTTTATATCTTCAAGAGTATGCAGTTCTTTATCACTATCTATATTTATACCCAGCCTCTCACAGACGCACAAAATCACTGCCTGATTTTTGTTCTTCAGTTCACTTTATTGTCGCCAAACTTCAAATAGCTCCCTATGTGGTGTAGACACAACCCCTAAAATGACAATGAAATTTTTTATTTTCCTGCAGCTTCCCGCAGCTAATTTTTTTTTGCAAAGGTACAATAACGAATGAGTAATCACCATAAAAAAAATGAAGAAAAATATCCGGAAATATATATTTTTTCTGGTATGGTAAAATGTTGACATCAATAATTTCTCAATATAAAACATTCTATAATTAAAAATACTAAATTATATAAAATATAAACAACTTTGGTTTAACAAATACAAAAAAAGGTAGTACATACCTAATGTAGAAATATCCATATTTCAAATAAAAATCAAATACACAGGAAAATTGACACACCATTCACTTTTCAGGCACAAATTAAGACTGAAGCAGCTACTAAAATATTATTATTATTTAACCCTCTTTTAAAGTGGGATTTCCGGGATTTCCAAATAGCCAGAAACTATTTTATTGCCAAGCACATATATTTAGGGTGTTTCTTACCTGAAACCGTGATAATATTTTAAATTCCAAGATATTTAATTTTGGCCTTTTGCACAGCTAGATTAGCGATTTCGTCCAGTGTGCGTGGGTGGCCTCGAATTCATATCATGATGGCTCTGAGTTGTGGCACCCCACGCCAATTTATTAGGCAGCATTAGGATCACTGGATTCGCCCAACAGAGGTCAAATCACGCAAAACCCTGCGTAAATGCAAAGGGGTGGCTTAGGAGGGTCTGTAAATGGGTTGAAGAGATCGGACAGTGACCAAATACGCAGAACTTATTGAGGAGGTCTTAATGTGTGCCGGTATTGATTTTTTACTCGACAGCGTCCTTCGTAGTCGATCCTGTAGGTCTCTGAAATTACCGTCAAAATCTTGCGAATGCAAATTTTGATATGAGGTTGGATTTTGAGGTGTGGACGACGCATCGTTTAAGTCACAACGTAGCGCCTTCCGGGCATTCAAACCAAACCTTATAAGCTACCGAAAATTAAAAACGGCATAGTCTCTAACTCGAATATAATGCAAATGGCGCTAATCCAAAAACTGTTACGTTAATTCTGACAAACAGTTTATTTCAATTTTTGCTTGAAACCTCGTATTTAATATTTTAACATTAATACAAACAATTTCCATATGGCATTCTAAAAAATAGTGATATGTTGTGGCAATAGAATATTTAAATGACATTGGAAGGGTTACCAATTTGATAAAACCAGTGAATTTTGCTATTTTTTGGTTAGAATTGCAGCATAGATTAATGATACATACATTCTTCTTCTTCTTCTTCCACTGACTAGGAGATTCTCCTGTTTGTCTAATTTTTTTGTTATACTTATACTTGTAAAATATTTAGTTATTAGTTTGCCCAAGTTTCAGCAAAATTAACACAATTGAAATTGTTTTCATGATTGGTTTTGGGGGCAGGATGAACACCCAGGAAGTTGTATTTAATGTAATAACTGACAAAGGCTAAAAAATAAGTTAATGTTGTATTCTTCTTAAGATATAAACTGGTATTTTTTAAATCTCCTTATCCTAGCTGAAAGAAGTAGAAAATCGTCTCCAGCGTCAGAAACATATCAAGAGTGTGAAAAAATTATGCAACTCTATGAATTAATGAAAAATATGACAATATCGAATTCACGATCGTAGAAAATTGTCTCCAACGTCAGAAACATATCAAGAGTGTGAAAAAATTATGCAACTCTATGAATTAATGAAAAATATGACAATATCGAATTCTACCAACCGCCACTGGCCTTGGCTCGACTCGAATTAATTTTCGACAAGAGACGTCAGGCATTAACGAAGTAAAAACGACGGAATGTTGCGCCCTAATTCCCGTGCTTCTTGTTTGAACGTCTGAGCGACAACCTGACAGTCTCATTTGACGGAGGAAAATCGTTAAGAAACGTTATTTAAATTATGTATGGGTCGAAACTCCTAAATACGTTTAATATGGGTTGTTTGGTAGAACTCCGATTTAATATCTTTGGAAATAACGGTAGGAATAATAATTTATTTGATTGGTGAGCCGAAACGCGAATTTGTAAACAAGGAAGATCAAAACGAAATTGTTTTGAAACGAGGGAACATGAAACGAAGACGACGTTTATAACTGCGAATCTTATTTTTTCCCTATATGTAATATCTCAATTGCATGCCTGTTTTTTCAACAGATCAATGTGTCGGAGATCTATGATTAGAGATAGCCAATTTCTATTACGTGATATTCTAGTTATTTCGTCTTCAGTTGAAATGGTTCTTTGAGGATTTTCTTTGTTTAATGTTAATAATGACAACTTTGTTTCAACAATATTATTAGACCTTTATTTTGGGTTTTGTCTCTCCAACGGCAGGACCAATTTATAAACCTGATCCCTCTTTTATTGCCAACTCGTCAGCTCCTCCGATTCTCGATTGTTCCAGCGCCCACTTCTGTCTAAAGGTTATCTTTGCCTGTTAACTTTCTCGATATTCTCATATCACTCTTGAAGATACTACATTGTATAATATTTCGTAAATCCTTGCTTGAAAAAATGAGGTTTATTATATGTATTACAAAGTTAGTTTCTATAATATAACAAGTTATTGCGAGTGTATTATTGAAATTCAAATTAGAGCAAAGTTCTTCGGACAAAAAGTTGTAGATTTTAGCATTATTGTTTAAATTTTTATTACGCTATGAGAAAAAACAATTGAACTTCAGAAACCATAAAACTATAATACAATTTTTCTTTAATGGAACATCCTGTATTCGATGAATCAGAGTATGCAATATTATACAGGGTGTTCCATAAAAAAAAAAACACAACTTTGGTTTAGTTTCATGGTTTTCAATATACAATTATTTTTCTCATAGCATATGATAAAAAAATATCAAAATGTCTGTCTTTTGTTATTTTTCTATCTGGAAAAACTTGCTGGAAAAGCTGGATGCTGAATTTCTACTCAAACTACTACTTGGATAAAAATGTATATCATATCACTCAAAATAGACACATGGAATGTGTCTGACAATTACTAATTTCCGAGCTAACCAAACCATCCTAACAATCAACGACTTACGAGGTGTGTAAATTAAGTAACTGGACTGGCAATCTAGCGCCCGATCTAGCAACCCTGCGGAGACAGGACTTGGAAGGGCGGTAGGTTAACATGTAATGCACCTTCAGTACAAGTTTGAACTTGTCACTTGTTTGTTCTTTGTGACTGTTTTCATAAACCGTTTTTTTTTCTAGTGCATTTTAAAAATGAGTGTCATTAATTTTGAGCAACAGTGTGGTGTCAGGTTCTGTTTCAGACTTGGAGACAGAGCAACGGATACTTTTGCAAAACTTCAACACGCCTACGGAGACAGTGTTTTTTCAAGAGACAATACTGAATTGTAATTCAATTCGAATGAAAAAAAAATAAAAAAAATCATTCTCATTACTTCATTTACACACCTCGTATTAACGATGTTGCAACATTCTATTTATAACAATAAACATTTAGTTTTTATAGTTGCGTCTGGCGGTGCATATTGTACTTTTAATGTACTTCCTTTATGCAAGTAATGGACCAGATGTACCCGCAATAGTTTAAGATGTTCCAAATAACGCAACGAACTTAAATACACTTTCCTAATATCCGCGTCGCTGATCAAACTAAAGAGAAGAGATCGCAGCCATTAGCAGCACTTTCCAAGTAGTTACGTTCAAAGTAAAGTTTCTCTTCGACTTCTCCACCAGTGCACCTGATGTAATAAGTAATGCTTTTAAAAAAACTGTTCTAACAAATAAATGTAATTGTTAAACAGTGAATAAGAATACACCATTAATATTAAATAGATTGCTAAATTGGTTTTACGTAATTCTCAAGAAAGCAGAAGCAGAAGCAATATCAATAATCACTCATCCAACTGGAGACACTTAATATTTATCATTTTTGTTAATTTATTACTGAAACAGTGCTGTATAGGTCACGTTGCTTAATACCGAAAAATACAAGCATCCTTACATTGCAAAAACCAATTGTGGTTCATCGGATTGCATTTCTTTTTATATAGCTGCCCAAACGGATCGACGGTCCCACTTAAGAGACCGTCGAAACGCCATACGCATGGTTCCGGACCAATTTCTATTTTTATTCCCACGACGTGTTGACGCGTCGTCCAACTTTTTAGTTTTAAAATTGTCGAAATTATCTCGAAAATTAGCGTCGGGAATGTATGGCGTCTGGAAAAATGTCTCATAGGGTGACAAGTATCAAGTCCTACATGAATCCTTTATAGATGGGGTGGCTGTCAAGGATTGAGGCGGACTGGGGTGCGGCAACCCAATTTTTGATTACTCTTTTATTACATTTCTTAAATCGTTTCCTTCGAAATTGTTCCTCATTTGATAAGTAATAAAATTTGTTGACAAAAGACAAAGAACAATGTTAAAAAAAATGGCTTTTTTGGCCCCTCAAGACAAAAGCATGAAACTAGTATTTTTATACTAATTTTTGGGTGCTGAATACGAATCATTTATTCATTTTGCCCAAAAATGACGGGAACACCCTCTAACCAACCCCTGTATGGGGGTGGAATGGGATAAATGGCTTGTTTGTGCAATTTATTATTTGTGTACTAGTTTGAATAATATGATTTATTTTTTATTGAAACAACTTTAATCAACTTTAATTAACACTTAACTTTTTATTGAAAGGTGTAACTTGGCGCTTTTTCGACAACTTTGTACTGAAATTACTCTCGCAAATGAAATGACTTTTTAGGTCTAGGTATATAAGAGATGCTTAACCAACCATAAAATAAATCATTAGAAAACTAGGTTTTGTATGAGTTTTGAAAGTGACATCGAGTTTTCTGATAGCGGAATTAACACTGATTTTCTTTCAATGTTTAATTATTTCTAATTCAAACAAGTTCTTTTTTTAATTCAATTAATTTCATATAATTATTCAAACTAGTATACAGATAATAAATTGCACAAACAAACCATTTATCCCTTTTTCACCCCCATACAGAAGTTGGTTAGAGGGTATTCCTGTCATTTTTGGGCAAAATAAATAAATGATTCGTATTCAGCACCCAAAAATTAGTATGGAAATACTAGTTTCACGCTTTTGTCTTAAGGGGCTAAAAAAGCCATTGTTTTAACATTGTTCTTTTCGATACAATTGATCTATTACGAGTACTTACGGTAAGAATTAATAATAACGATTGAAAATCTAGAAAATATGAATAAAACAATAATTATTAGAAAAAAAAACTGGACGTTTTCCACGAAACACCGAACTACTATACTTTTCTCGACGCGCATTTCGCCAACCAAGTTGGCATCTTCAGAAGATTAAAACTCGAAGGTTCCAGTACCCACTCCAATAATTATTAGCATTAATAATTGAACGGTAAAAGATGGGTATAGAGAAACTTCAGGAAACACATTTAAAACAATTAATTATAAAGTAATTATATGTTGCAAACTTTATTGCGGACTCTATATATTTTTCTTTGTTGCAGGCTCAACCAATCTAGTGGGAAAATTTACTCAGAGCGTGCGAAGGATAGTCCAGGATGTGAAGGACGAGGGCACGGCGACTGGGGCGACCAAGGAGGAAGTCATTGAAACGAACGAAAGGTTAAGGGCGGTCAGGGTCAGAATGGACGAATCGTACGACACGGCGAAAAAGGCCCTCGTTGGATTGATGGGAAAATATAACGACAGCAAGAGTGTCCACAACGTTTTCCAAAGATACAACATACTCAAGGCAATGATAAAGGTAACATACGAGTTTATACGCGCAGAAATAAAAGTAAAAACACATAGAAAATTGCCAATATATCCTGATTACTTATTTTTATTATTATTATTATTATCTCATTATAACATATCTTACTATGTGTTTTATTTTTCTTAATATATTGCATAATAACGAAGCATGGGACCCAGAGCATATTTAGGTTATATTGAAGCCCAAGCCCAATTTGTTATACAAACATCAATACACATGTGTATGCGTGGTTGCATAAAAGCCACTTGAAATAATAATGTTGTAATAAACTGCTCGTCAAAATTACCGTAACACTTTTTAGATTAGCGTCATTTGCGTTCTATTCGAGTTAGAGACTTGGTGTTAGAGATGTGGTTTTTAATTTTCGGTAGCGTATAGGGTTGGTTTGAACGCCCTGAAGGCGCTACATTGTGACTTAAACTGTGACTTGGGCTCATGAAGCCTCGAGTGGGTTAGTGCCTGCGAGATAGACCACCCAAACATGCTCTCTCGTAAAATTTGTGGAAAAAGGTGCTGTTTGGGTGGTCTGCCTCGTAGGTGCTAACCCTTTGTGTGCTTGAAGGTGGAAAAATTATGATGAAAATGAGTCCAAAATCGGTTTGCGCAGGCTGATTCTAGATTAAAAGTAGATTCAAAATTTATAAAATTTAAAATCGTGGCTGATCGCTTTCGCGTTTTATCCCCATTTTTGAATTTTAATTCTTTGCAACACAGTAAGTCGTATACATCAACTTTTTCTTCGCGCACTTAGCACTTTTAGAAATAAAACTATCGTAAATAAGTTTATTATATCTTGTAAATACAGTTATTTAATAAAAGAAACTTACTCGACCATATTCCATTGCTAAAAATTAAAATTCATGTTATAAAACATTTGAAAATTATCAGAATCCAAAAATTGTATTTTCTCATACAAACAAAAATTTTCAACTTATTTTTTAAGAACGTATAAAAGCTCATAATAAATCTCGCTTTGAATTTAGTCAAATTTAAAATGTAATTTTAAAATCATAAATTATTATTTGAAAAAAAAAATGAATATTTTAAACCACTTTTAGCTTACCCCAGGGTTAATGACGAGAAAGTAGTGATCATATAACCCCATATTTTTAATGTTTTTTTGTATTGTTTTTATGTTTTGTATTTTGAAATATTCAAATATATTACACGTTCAAATAAGTAATGAGACAATAATAAATTAAATTAGAGGTGTAAGGACGAAAATTCCAATAACTGCTTTTTGCAATCTTGGTCCATAAGACTCATCATGAACATTATTTATTTTATAGGATTCCTAGGTTTTTAAAAATTTGCGATGAACAGCTTCGCCACTTTGTTCTGACCAAAACCCTAAACTGAAACCATTTTCTATATATTGCAAACCTTCCTTTACATGTGCAAGAATCACATGAATTTTTAAAGTCTGCAAGCAGCAATATACGCGTATATTGCTGATTATAAAGCAACGAATAAAGTTGTAAATTGTTCTTTGCTTCAGGGAAAATAGGATCCTCACTAGAGTCTTACACACAGGAACTGGGCCAAGAATTAGGAAGCATTGAAAATCTTTCGGTGACTAAAAATTCATGTGATTCTTGCACATGTAAAGGAAAGTTTGCAATATATAGAAAATGGTTTCGGTTTAGGGTTTTGGTCAGAACAAAGTGGCGAAGCTGTTCATCGCAAATTTTTAAAAACTTGGGAATCCTATAAATGAATAGTGTTCATGATGAGTCTCATGGATCAAGATTGCAAAAAGCAGTTACTGAATGTTCGTCTTTACACTCTAATTTAATTTATTATTGTCTCATTACTTATTTGAACGTGTAATATATTTGAATATTTAAAAATACAAAACATAAAAAAAATACAAAAGATACAAAAAAAATATACAAAAAAGAATACAAAAAAAAACGTGGGGTTATATCACCACTACGTCCTCGTCGTTAACCCTGGGGTAGGTAAGCAAAAACTTACTAACTTAGGTTTAAAATATTCAATTTTTTTCAAATAAAAATCATTTATGATTTTAAAATTAAATTTTAAATTTGACTAAATTCAAAGCGAGATTTATTATGAGCTTTTTATACGTTCTTAAAAAATTCTTAAATAAAAGTTGAAAATTTATATTTGTGCGAGAAAATTCTACTATTTCCAAGTGTTTTATAATATGAATTTTAATTTTTAGTTATGGAATATTGTCGAGTAAGTTTTATTAATTAAATAACTACATTTACAAGATATAATAAACTTATTTACGATAGTTTTATTTCTAAACGTGCTAAGTGCTCGAAGAAAAAGATGATGTGTACGACTTACTGTATTGCCAAGGGTTAAAATCCAAAAATGTGGATAAAACGCGAAAGGAATCAGCTACGACTTTAAGTTTTATGCATTTTGAATCTACTTTTAATCTAGAATCAGCCTGTGCAAACCGATTTTGGACTCATTTTCATCATAATTTTTCCACCTTCAAGCACACTGTGCCAGTCGAGGGTTCATGACCCCAAGTCATAGTGAACATTTGTCGCGCGTACCAAGCACCTCTCGCGACTTTGGTGATTGTCGATTCACACAAGTGCAAAGGAACGCTTCGCCTACCTAACGAGTCCTCTGTCAGCAATTTTCATCCAGTCATTTTTTGGAGGTGGTCAAAAAAAGAGGGTGATGTGAATCAAAAGAGGTTTTGAAGGAGACGGACGACTCGGGGTGTGCCAAAAAGAGTTCATGCATCCTCAGGAAAGCTTTCTGAGTCACCCCACGCATCAAGACCTGCTTACAACCCCTCATGGCGGCAAATTTTCTGGGGGTGGGTTGGAGTTGGAATATTACTTTTGGCGCTCAGTCGGCCGTCCGTAGTGCGTTCCGCCAACTTCGAGAGCCTTCAAGTAATGTCATGACGTGAATTCGAGCCAAAACGACATCTCACGCAGCCTTCTACAGGGCGGAACCAGAGGGGCTGAGTGGGGGGTCGGTGTCAGTGTGGCCTGGAGGGAGTGCTTGAATTGTCAAAGGGTGAAAGTGAGTTGTGGCACCCCATACCAATTTATTACGCAGCATTAAGATCAATGGATTCGCCCAAGAGGGGTTAAACCACGCAAAACCTTGCGTCAATGCCAAGGGGTGGCCTAGGGGGAGGGGGGTCTGGAAATGGGTGGAAGATATGAGATAGAGACCAAATACAAATACAGAACTTATTGACGATGTCTTAATGTGTGCCGGGATGGAGTTTTACCTGTAGCGTTCTTCTTAGTCGATCCTGTCTTTCTCTGATATTGCTGTCAAAATCTTGCGAATTCAAATTTCGACAAGGGGCTGCTTTTTTGGGGTGTGGACGGCGAACCGTTTAAGTCACAGCATACCAACTTAGGGGCATTAAAACCAATCCAATAGGCTACCGAAAATTGAAAACCGCAAGTGTCTAACTCGAATAGAACGCAAATGGCGCGAATCTAAAAAGTGGTACGTTAATTTTAACGAGCAGTTTAGTTATTCCTTTCTCTCACAGGTGCTCTAGAACGAACTCATGGGTTCAAGTAAATTAGGGTTTTCAAGTAAATATAGGGTGTACATTACTATTATTACTATCATATTTCTAGGTGAAAATATATAATTTTAATTTATTAATTACTAGCGACCCCCCCCCCCCCCCCCCCCGGCTTCGCACGGTTTACGACATCACATTAGAAACCTCTAAAATTATCAGTGTTTCTCTACTATATTATGCATGTATTATACATATAAACATTCCTCTTGAATCACTCTATCTATTAAAAAAACCGCATCAAAATCCGTTGCGTAGTTTTAAAGATCTAAGCATACATAGGGACAGACAGACAGCGGGAAGCGACTTTGTTTTATACTATGTTAAGAAGTTAATTTAAGTCGTTCTGAGTAAGACATCAAAATAATAAATTAATGAACACAGCATCAATGATGGCCCCTAAATGATTACAAAAAAAAAAAAACAACGAAGAAATATAGTTGATAACACTATTTTATTAATTTCCTCAAATATATAAATTTGGTACTTCATAAGTGCCTGACTTCCACTCTTCGACTACTGAACGTTGCATTTTATTTTTATTTCTGTTATTAAACACAGTATAAAGGTATTAAAAAAATGGACAATATTTTATCGAAGACAATTAAAGCATTTTGATAAATCACAGAGATTTACGTACAGATTTCCAGTTTTATTGCATATTTCTTTTTATCTGCAAATTATTCGCAGGTGCAACTGCAGGTCGTCGGTATGGCGAACTTATCGAATTCTATTCTACCTTCTTCGTACGTCAACAGATATACGTATTGGTAGTCCTGCTTGCATCTGAGGCCCAAATTCGAACAAAAGCTTTCCCTAAAAACCAAATGATTATATCACTAACGCCATCATTACATCTTTGTCATTTCTTAGACAGTTTCTAAGAAATTTAGTTCTTTTTCATCTAATTGTATGTAATGACTTCTATAATAAGTATACAAACTTTTACTAATAACAGACTTCGCATTTAATATACCCCCCACACAAAAAAAAAAAAAAAAAAAACAAACAACATAAAAAAAAAGGGGCCCCCCCCGCACAAAAAAGACACCCACCAAACAACAAAAAAACCAACACCCAAAAAAAAAAAAAAAAAAAAAAGAAAGGAAGGGGCCGGCCACCAACCCCCCCCCCCCCCCCCCCCCGGCCCAGGACGCCGGCCCCCCCCGGGGGGGAAAAACCCCTCTTTTTTTTTGAGGGGGGCCTTGAATTTTTGTGGAAGGATTTTTAGTTTTGCATTTTTTCTTCCACTTTAAGTTCCCATATTAGAATTCTACTAATTCTACTGAAAATATATCTTTTTTTGTTACAACAAACGCTATTTAATATATACATACATAGTAGTAAAAATACAACACATGAACACATTCAATAATCTCAAATAAAGTTTTCACCAAGAAAAAACCGAAAAAGGCCAAATTTTAATTAGAAAAATGCAGATTTTGACTGCTCCTGATCACCTTTCAATCGTTCGACTGCTTTCAACAAACAGTTCTCAATTCAAAAAGGCAAATTGTTGGTCTTGGTTTTGGTAAATCTAGTATTATTTAAAATGACTATAACATTTTTATCACCTTGTATTAAAATATCTTAGATTAAACTTGTGCAGTACTTTTGCCGCTCTCTGTACAATGAAACAGTTTTAATAATTTATTATTAAATTATTAATTCGTTACTAGCAAAAAAAAAAACAATTGGTATATAAAAATATTTTGCTCTATTGCACGTTAAAGCAGTAATCATCAATCTTATTTCTTAAATTGTCTTGTTCTTTGTTTTACGTCATATGTCATTCGGAAGAATTGTTTGTTTTCGTGTAAGATGTTAGATTTTTCTTTGAAATATATTAGTTGAAAACCCTTTTTTATATGAAGTACATATCTATGTAATACATAAGTACATGTTTATGAGGTATATTTTTATGCCACTAAAATAAAATAATGCTTTATGTTTAGGAAAAAAGAATGTTGTTTCCATAAAGTAATTTGTAAGGAAAATGTAGGACAGACTTGAACTATTTTTATATTTCGGAATTTTTGCTGTGAAATATTTAACTGCCGTCTGGTGAAATATTTAACTACCAACCAATTATAATACCAAACCTGTTTTGTGAAAAGTCTTGTTATAGACAAATGTATACATATGTGCTAAGTTCCTTAAAAATGTTTTAAACACCCAGTATGGTGATGTTCCATTTTATTTTAAGACCAAAATAAAAAAATACTTTTTATGATAATTTACCCCAATTTAATTTTAGAAATAGTCCAACATCCAAATTATTCCCTCCAAATTATTTTATTGATTGAAAGTTTCTCTTTCTAAAAATAAAGCAGTATGTTATATTAGTAACAAAAAAATATACTTTACACAACTGAACTGGAAGAAATGAAAAAAAATGTACAAACAATTCTTCTCTATGACATTTTTCTGTTTTAATAATCTAATGGTGGGTATTTTGTGGATATATAAATTTGAATTCGCCGCGTTGTCCATTTGATAGAATCGATGTGCTTCTGAGACCATTTTTTGGAAAAATCGATTATAAAAAAATATGTCTGTGTATGCCTTACCATGTAGTACTGGTTTTCCTTCCCTCAGGAGTAACATCTCTGAAAAAAAAAATCAGTTTATGATAAAAATAATATACTTACTCCTATTATTAATGAATATAGAAAAATACTTTTGGGAAACGAGAAAGTTTTATTACACACCTTCCTTTTAAAGTCGGCAAATGAACTTCTAAATTTTCTACTCTAATCAGACTCGAAAGTATATTACAAAAATTAAATTTCAACGAATGAATAGTAACTTAAAAAAGAAGAAATATGAATGCCATTTTCTATAACATAGGAAACAAATTTAAACATTTTGTAAACATGAGACATGAGTCCTGAAGAATATTCTTTAAAAGTATTAGATTAGTTTGACTTACCTATATTGATGGATAAGTAAAACATATACAAATAAAAAATTCTTTTTTATTAACAGCTATTTAGGGTCAGCGTAAACTATAAAATTTTTGAAAACTGAATCAAAAATGAACGAAACAGGATAAATATGAGGATTCCAAGTATGCATGTTGAGAGAGCCCTTATATAGGAAGATATAGGTATAATAAAATGTGGATTATACCAAATGTCGTGTTTTATGTCAAAAGTTGACATTCGCTTGAATATAATATGACATTGAAAACTTCAGTTTAATAAATAAAAAACGGGGTATACCATGATCGTACACGATCATGATATGAAGTTCACCCGGTATGCAGTATCACCCTGTATGTAGTTACCAACGAAAGTCATGGATACACCCATTGTTTTGAAGATTGCTTAAGTTATGATAATTTTTATACTATAATATTGATTTATTGATTTTTTGTTTCTTATAGAATTAGAGCTTGTATAATTTTGAGTCAATCCTTCAACTTGCGTTATAATAAACCCAAGTTGAAGGTGATGTTATGTCGATTGTGTGAAAAGATATCGCTAAAAAAGTAAAACTGCGATGTTTTAAACAACCTGAGTGAAAAAATGTGAATAACTCCTTAAAATAATAAACCTTTTTCAAAGTTCTTGGATTCGTATTAAAGGGAAATTTTCAGAGTATCTATCTGAGTAACAGATATTTTGGAAACATTTTCCCTAGACATGAAAAATTTTTAAATTTGAACCAAAGACATCATACGAGGTGTGGCTATTAAATAACCGAATTAATGCTGCTACCAGCGTGCTGCGAGCGTGTCGCGATAAATTTAAACAGAACTGTGTCTGGTGATACTTTCCCCACTCTGAGCTCGCTGGATAAGCCAGTGGGTCGCTCAGTTTGACGACGTCAAAAACGAACGAAAACATTGAACAAATTGGTAAACTAATCCGCGAAGATCATCGTCTAAGCATCCGAGGGCTTGCTGAAATAATAGGAATCGGACAACAGGATAACAGGAGGACAAAGAATGTGTTCGCCAGATTTTGCATGAATCGTTCAACATGCGCAAAGTTTGTTCCTCAACAAGACTTCTCACTCCCGAGCAAAAGGAATCAAGAATGAACATTTGCGCTGACATTCTAAACAACATTGACACTGATGCAGACTTGTTAGACACGGTGATTACTTGTGATGACAAGATTCGAAAGTGTGGAAGCGGTTAAAGCAAAAGCGACGGAGGTTCTGAACCAGCTGACAGAAGCGGACACTCAGCTCTGATTTCAACAATGGAAAAGTCGTATGGAGCGGTGTAGAGATCGCCCAGGGCGCTCTATCTATCTATCGCTAACATTGAAGGCGAAAAAGTTGCTACTGTAATTGGTAACGAATAAAAAGTGTTATGACAGCACCTCGGTTATTTAATAGCCACACCTCGTATAATTTAAATAAGCCCTATACATCATACATACATGCAAAAAAAATTAAAGGAATAATATCCCTCTAAAACTCGCCCTGTTTTTTAAGATTTTGCTTCAACTTTTTTCATGTCTAGGATTTTTTTTTCAAAATGGCTCATTTAGTGATATACGAAGATACATACTCTGAAGATTTTCCTTTAATATAAGACAGGAAAAAGAAAACGACTAAAAGAAAAGAAAAATCTGTGAACCGACTGTTTCTGTTTGTTTAAATGTATTAAAAATGAAAACAAATTAAAAGGAGTGCATTTTTATAAAACGTTTATAAAACCAACTCTGTGCAGGCAGAAACTACTTATAGAATTTCCATTCTAAATTGAAAATAGGTAAAAAAAAAGGCAAGGTTGTCAGATATATTTTCTAAAATTGCTAAGCTCACTATACAATTATGCTTTATACTCCAGTAAACTGTTAGTTCGGGATGTTCTTAGAAGCTTAGCATTAAAATAAAACGTTTAAAACTGCTGGAACAAATAATTATAAATTAAAACAACTTTATGTATATTACTATACTTAAGAAAATTTTGAAGAGCCGACAAGGCTTCGGCCGGTGCTAACACCGGCCAACGATCCATTAGACTATTGTGCTTTGCATCGAATACGTTCGTTAAATACATTCTTATTCGGTTCACTGTGCCATAGTGCCACTGGTTTAAGACGCCATTGACGTGTGTTTCAGCTAGGTTTATTAAAACATACAATTTTTTGAGATTGTGTGGCTAAATGAGCATTATTTACAGCAAATTATATTACAATTATTAAGAGTTTTGTATGCAGGCTAATTTTAATCTCCTATATTTATTTGAATGAAAAAATATATATCACAATTTTCGAATTTATAAAAGATATATGCACGCCCATGGAATCATAAAGTTGCATCGCTTTTTTTGTTCCCCAGGCGTATTTATCATTTTCAATTCAGAATAGAAGGACTTTACCTGGAATAAAGACACTATTCCCATTTTTTTAAATACTTACTCGCATATTTCCGAGGTGAAAGCCTGAACGTGATCACCGATGTTGACGATAAATTTCCACTTCGAATCGGAGTTCCTCATCGCCTGCGGTCTGTAAGTGGTCGGCCCTTCGGTCGCGCACAGTTGCGTCGCCTTATCCGCACCACCAAATTGGCCCCTGCTCCTTATGAAATAGTCGAAGGTGGAATTCAGAACGGTGCCGAACATATTATCCAGCAACGCCTTATTGTTCACGGCATCTTCGATGTAGTTCGTCGGATAGAAACTGACATAATTGCATATCTGGTGTCTGCAGTTCTGTAACTGCTTGTAATGGTGGTTGGCGGTCAAGGGTGACTTCGGGACTTCCAGGCGTCTGCCGACGCCTCTGAGTGGACTCGCGGCGTCCTGAAATAGGGTTATTTCGCATTTTTTGTTTAACCCATTAGCGCCTGACCGGACCCTTTTTGTTCTCTAATTTCAAAGTGTTACTGTGTGCATAATTTAACTGAAAAAATTCCGGAACCACTGTCCCCTATGCTTTCAAGGGTGCTCTTTCGAATGGAAGTGGTTGCAAGTCCGGAAAATCAGTTGTATCATTGGAAAATTGGACACGAAAAAAAACGTGATTCTTTGTTTTTACATTTTTGTACATACCTAAAACCAAAAAAAAAAAGTGTCCATGACACCTAAACTAAAAGTTATTGGCCTTACATTATTTTTAAATGTTCTTGTTTAAACAAAATGGCGCCAGCTAAGAAACGCTTCTTTCAAATTGTCATCATTTGTTTCTCGAAAACTATTGACTTTAATAAAAAGTGTATAAGAACAAATTTGTCTCAAAATCAGTCAAAGTATGCGCTCAGATGTTTTGAATTAAATTTTTGATTTTTCAGTTTGCAAGGCTATAGTTTCTGTTACAAATATGACTTTTTTCGGATTCAAGGGAAAAAATAGTAACTCTTCGATAAAATGTAATCGTAGCTAAATAAATGCAAAAAACTAAGCTGCCTAAAAAACGGTTTTTGGATTTTTCACGATGTTCCACCACCTAAAATTAAATTTAAGCAGCACCACGTGAAAGAGCGTCAAAAATACAAAAAAAACGGGGCCTTAAAAGTTGGCCAATGTAAATATTGATTGAAATATTCAATAATGTTTTTTGAGCGCCATTTGGAATAAAAAATAAAAAAATTGAGCGTATTTGTATCAGAAACATGCAACTCTGTGATTTTTTTCAAAACATTTGGTTGAAAATTGCGCCCAGAATCGAGAAAAAAACGAAAAATCACACTTTTGAGGTTAGGAGCTTCTAGAGACGACCTGGAGGTTTGAAAATCTAGCTAAAGGAGTCTTTATATTTATACTTCCGACCTGCCAAACCAGAACCTCGATTAGTTCAAGGGCGGATTTGACCTCTTACCCGGCTATAGCCTTTGTTCTTATACAATGTTTATTAAAGTCGAAAAAAAAAAAAACGATCAAAAAATTTTTTTGTCATCCAAAAATCACGTTTTTTTTTGTTTCCAATTTTCCAATGATAGAACTCATTTTCCGGACTTGCAACCACTTCCATTCGAAAGAGCGCCCTTGAAAATATAGGGGACAGTGGTTCCGGAATTTTTAAATTTAAATTAAATATGCACACAGTAACACTTTGAAATTAGAGAACAAAAAGTGTTCGATCAGGCGCTAATGAGTTAATGGTTACAAGTTGCAAGTTGCAAGGACGCGTAGGATCACTATAGATATGGTGGGAGATCATTGTTGTGGTACTCTCATAGATGTATACTGTAAACACTGATCTGTATACTAACTGGATAGGCAGTAGAATAGTCCCCAGTCCGCCTATTGCGACGGATTTGAATAGCAGCCATTTTGTAAGTCAGTAAGGAAATCTGCGTCAGTGCAATCAGCTGATCGTGTTTGTAGATATAAAAAAAGTCGGGACGAACATGTCATAGACAATTTATTTATGGAAAATCGCGCATCAAGTTCATAATCCCTGGAAAATGACTTGAAGATAAAAATGAGTATATTTATATATTTATATATTAAATCTCTACATTTAAGTATTTTTATTTTATATTAATAAGAAATAAACAAATTGAAAAAAATATCTTTTTTCCCCTCTTACCAAGTTCAATGCACTTTATCTTATCTGAATTATTTGTGATCAAATTGAAATCATGAAATGAATCGTGAATGAAAATATACTGTTGAGTCATATTTAACATGTAAAATAGACACATAAATAATTAATGACAAAAGCTTTCGTGTTTTATTGATTATTATTATTACCATAATATGTATATCCGTATTATACTTTATTCCTGTCCTCTGTTTTTTCTTTCCAAAATGTTCTTTTTACACATTTTGCGACATATCTTCACATTAAAACATCACCTAATAAAAAATACTTAATAAAAAATAAAACAATATTAATACCCTATAAAGAAGTTAAACTAATTTTTACATTGAATATAACAACCATATTTTTTTTATTAACATCATGCTCAGATCGTCCATAATCAGATTTATTACATCAGATTAGATATACATTGCTCGCATTCAAATACGCGCCGATATGTGATCATGCACATAGCGCGAAAACCGGTCCATTAAGATTGGGTTTCCTTACTGTCTTACAAAATGGTGGACCTTCGTATTACCCCCCCCCCCCCTCTACTTACATCCTACTGTCTATCCAGTTAGAATACAGATCAGTGAATGTAAATCTCGCACAATTTTTTGGCTAGTATTCCTCGGTGAAATTGGCTATATTTTTTATTATCTATATGGCTATATTTTATTATTGGCTATAATTTTCTATGACCAACTGTCATGGAGAGCAAATTGAAAAGTCTGCAAAAAAATTAATAATATTTTGGTACGGCCTTAAAATGTATTTCCTCCGTCATTATTGTTGGAGTTGGAAAATGTGGCGTATCTACGACTTTATAACTATTATTATTGTTCGCAAAATAAACATTTAATAATTCACATATTTATGGAACATCCTGTTCATAAATCATCATTAAATATTAACAATAACACACCGCCACACAAAAAAAAAGTTATCAGAAATGTACATGCCATATAATATGGTTTCCGAAGTATTTTTGCCCGTTGCACATGAATCCAGTGTCATAATTGCTCCATCACCCTTCAATCTTCAGCAAAATGCTGAAGAATCTTCAGAAAAATGAAGACTTTGTGCTTACGAGCCGCGCTTTACGTGTGATACATGGTTTCCGAAATATTTTTTTCCCGCTGAATACGGATCCGGTATCAGAATTACACCATCTATCTTCAGCTTTCAGAAAGCGCTGAAGAATCTTCAAAAAAATTAAGACTGTGCTTCTGTCTCATCTAAAACTTCATATATATTGTAATGTGGTATATATGGCCCTTACCTTTATTAAAAAAATATTTTCACCTCTCATAGTTTTCCAGACTCTGCCGCATTGAATGGGCAATTACCAGGGCCACCGTTTTAAATAAAGGCAATTAGGTTATAATGTAAACAGATGCCATAAAACTTTAACTTCATTAATCATATCAGATACCTATTTTGTAAAAATGTTTTATACAAAAAAATGCTGATGAGATGTAGCCCAAAATCTCATCGGCCTATCAAAAACATTCACCTTCGTATTGAGGGTGTTAGGAAAATAAGAAAAAACGATCAATTTAAATGGTTACACAGCGTAATTCGCGTCTAATAAAAAAATATCAATTTTTAAATATTTATTAAACTCACCAGACACAAATTAACCAGTGTTACCATTTAATTGGACCTTTTTTTTCTGGTTATCTGACAACTATAACCAGAAAAGTCAATGTCGTTTTGACAAACAGTTTGAGGTACCAATATTTTTTGAATCATGATGTGTTTGTTTATATTGAATGGTTATGACTCTGACCAGTGGCGGTGCGTGATCCTAAGATTGGGCAGTGCACCATACATAAAAATAACGATAATCTAGTCTAGTTCACTTTTTAAACACTCCGCCAATGACTCTGAATCATGTCCTAATGGTTTTAAAAAACTCCAGAATCTTTCTACAGGCTTTCCACCCACCATGTAACGATATATTAAAGCCAACTGAAAAATTGTAGAAACGTCTGTAGTTTCGTCTGCTATTATAGCAACAAAAGTGATTTTTTTTATTTTCAATGGTTATTTCATCGTGACAAACTTCAAGCATGCACTGAAGTAGCTCGTTTTGTATAGTATTAGAAGTTCATTTAAAAGCCGCCGCGTTTTGTAAATGATACTTCATAGCCTCGTCTAATTCGACACTGAAATCGATCAACCCACGAAAAAATGCCTGTATTGGATGATGTTTCCGATTCATCGTGTCCTCTTAGGGCCAGTTCAAATTTTCCACAAAAACGAATACAGTTAATAATAATGTTTAAAACATACCTGTTTTTTGAAAACGCTTCATTGTGTGCTGCCACTGCTCGTCGATGAGCAGAATCGAGCATTGTCGCAATATTTGCAGTGCCTAGCATGGCTAAATTCAAAACATTATTCATGTGTCCAGCAGAATTTGCATGTTTTTTTATTTTCTCGTTCATGTGATTTAAATCCGTTACTCCAGTTTTGGTCCAAGGTGTTTCTCCGCCAAACAAAACACACGGAAAACAAAACACTGCGTTCAATACATCGCATCCACTTAACCACAAATGTTTTTTAAATAAGTCATTATTAAATGTTCTTACAAATTGTTTATTTTTTCCTTTCACGGATAATTTTAAATTAATTTGTGGAGTGGGCCTACCTAGAGTTTTAATTTGCACTTTTTCCTCCAAACTCAAGCTAGAGAATCGAGTTTTTTAATAAGTTTTGAATAGAATTCATTATTTCAAACTACATTCTAACCTAAAACCTGAGTTTATATTTATAAAACGTGAGCGATAAAACAGCTGTGTACGAAAACAATTCACAAACTAATCGATAACTATCGTGCGCTCTTAAACTCCGCACATCATATCTATAGGATTCGCCCACTACTTTTGCTAATTGTGGAGGGGCAAGCAGTAACAATACGCGTTCGCTTTTTCGTATTGCACCGAAGCACGATCCACGATCGTATTGTCGATTCCCGTGCCGCGATCGGAAACCAGTGGCGTTGGAGATAGAGACCTAGCGTCTAGTGGATTCGTAACGCTGCGGCCAAATAATATTGAGATGGTATTAACTCTAGGGATGCGGAAAGGCGATAAATTAAGAATGCATCCATTAATTACTAAATAAAATTATTAATGCTAAATTGTCGGTAGTGCGCGCGCACCAGCGCACCTTATAGCCCATGACTATGAATGGTCTGTTTACAACTTTTTGGGCCTGTTTACAAACTACAGTTCAAATAGAAGAAACGAGCCGAAATACAAGTATATTAAAATCTCCAAACGCTGTCATGTAGTAAAAATTAATAAGGAAAGGTTAAAAAAAACTCAACAAAAAAGTACTTACGGTTTGTTCCAAAATCTGGGTGTGAAACAGCACGAAAATCAAAAGGAACATTCTGTACGTCCTCGGGAGAGCTTGCGAATGGCACTGCACAAACTTACACTGGTTACTTATACATTGTATCACGTCGTGAGTGGTTAATTTAACTCCGATAAGGAAAACCGTAACATCCCGTCTGCGTGAGCAAAATTTTCGATAACTTGTAGAAGACGAATTAATAATTAGTAGTTGTGGTGATGCACGAACCATATTTTACGTTAAAAAAAACGGTGATTGACGGACAAACTAAAAAATGAATCGTTTTACGTCATTTTATATTATTGCATATCCTGCACTCACAGGATATTCATGTATGTTTATTATACGTCACATACTGTAGAAAATTCATCAGCTAATGAGACCATCAAAATCCCGGACAGTCATAAAAAAAATTGTGAGTAAAATTCTACCGCCAAAAAATTTTACACCGTGGCCACGGTGTCCTTTTCCTTTTCCCGATTTCTTGGCCAAAAATGCTGAAATCGAAGATTGGCAATTCAATTTTTCATCATTGTAATGTTGTAGAGGGGGCTTTGGTACGTTATAATCTCGAAGGACAGGTTCCTGGGTTTATTACCTGAGACAAGGGAACAGTTTGAAAGTTGAGGTTCCTGCACCTACACGTACGTATAACGCGCTTGCCGTTCTGCCGATATAGTTATATTGTGAAGTGAATATTTTTCGAACTAGTGAATTGTTTTTAAAAAATTTCTTTTGGACGTTGTTCCTAAAGGTGTGTATATTACTTTTTAACGTTGAAATGATAAAGACTTGTCATTTTTAAGTAATGAATGTGTATTAGAATGTAGTCCAGTAAAAACGCGTCTTTTCTGAGGTAGAAAAATATTCGGACAGACGTTTAGTAAAAACTTCCGCCGACTTCCGCCTCGAAATTGCATGGAGCATGAAGAGGAAGAAATAAGCTTTAAATAGAGACCAAATTTGGCTGCTGTTAGCTCAGAGCCGTTAGAGTTTGGCCGCGCACGACCGAGGAATTTCGGCGCTAGACGCCTTAGAGAGTTGCGGCCGGCTAGGTATTAAGAAAAGGTTCATACCTGGCTCCTCTAATGCGCATTCTTTCGTGGCAAATAATTTTAAGGAGTAATCCCTAATACATTGTTTTCCTAATTTTTATGAATTGTAATTTAACATTGTGTTTCTTATTTTAGGAACACCATTAAACATGGCTCCAAGAAAAATAATTTCTTTATGAAGAAAAGATATTTTTTTAATGATCTTCCGAGATTTAAAATCTCAAAAATGCCAAAGTCAGCGATAAAGTAGAAGCAATTGAAAAAGCTTTACATTCAAGGCTGAAGGCGCAGATTTATCCGATATGTCCTCAGACGATTGCGACTCGGAATATTCCGAAGAGCTCTGCTAGCTAGCAGTCACACTAGTTATTCATGTAGTTAAATTTAATCAATGTATTTTAGTTTATTGTACAATAAAAATATATTATCCAAAGAAAAAGTGAGTATCGCTATTCCTGCACGGAATATCTTTTTTTTGTTATTTTTTTTTAATCCGACATTTCGAATTTCGAAAATTCAATTTCATTGTTATAATAATAATTCATAAATAAGTACATCAAATCGTACCGTTTGTAATAAACGATTTTTCAACAAAAAATTGCAACCATTTTGGGTCAGCCATTTTGAATTTAAAACAATTTCATGCATTTTCGAAATCACCGACCTGAAAGACCCCTGTATACAAATTTTCAGCCCATTCCAATAACAAAAAGTATTTTTGGCCACGAAATCGAGAAAAGGAAACACTGTGCGTGGCGAAAAAATAATGGCAAAGAGAGTATTCAGAAGTCCCATTTAACAACACTTATGAATGTAACAGAAATGTAACACACTGATTAACTGTAAGAAATTATAGATCCGGATTTCCATTTTAACAATCCGGAACTTATTAGATTTCGTCAATGTTGTATAGCTAATAGCTAATGACGGAGAACAAGCGTGTCGACTTTTGTCCTGATCAGAAGAGATATATACGGTGTTGATATCTAGATGTCGTCCTCTAGTTTGAGTAAATGGGACTAGACGTATTTCAGTGTGTCTAACAAGGTTAACTCCTTCAACCACCAGTGTCATTCCCGAGCAAACGCTAACGGGAAATCCGTTAAAAGCTTATGTACCGATACTCTTTCCGTTCGAGAGTTATGAAGTGTATTCATTATGGCCAACACTTTCGTAGACAACCGGTATATTACACAATTTTCCAAATAAAATACAAATACCACAAATATGACAATGTACAGGTTTATATAGTTACAGAAATATACGTATAAAGACTTTTTTAATTGCTTCAGCAAACCGAATTGTCAGTAACACATTTTTAAATGTTATTAAGAGGATTTTGTTAATCAACGTTACATTTTTTTTTAAATTAATTAAAGTATAAAAACGCTGAAAAATAATATCTTACAGAACGAATTTTAATAAAACGTAATTAATAATGTTGGCATACTGCCACACATAGGCAACTAGAGCAGTACTAATTAATTTACGAGTATGCACAGATTTCCAGTTCTAAAACATTTTTTCTTCTGCAAATTATCGACAGCCACAACTGCAGGTCGTGGGTATGTGGAACTTGTCGAATTCTATCGTACCCGACTCATACGTCAACAGATATACGTCCTGATAGTTCTGTGTGCATGTGAAGCCCAAATCCGAGTACTCGCTATCCCTAAAAATCAAGTTATTATCTCATGAATATCTTTATTATAAGTGAATGAACAAATTTCTTAAGAATCTCATTGCATGTAATGACTAGGTTATCTTATCATTTCACTTATTATTTATTTATTTATTTATTGCTTCTATTGATATAAAAAATCAAACAGCAAGAGTTCGATTAAATAACAAACTAAAAGGGTACGGTGGTTATGTTATTACAAACAAAACTGTACCACTAATACAAAGGAAAAAAAAACTAAAAAAAAAAATTGTGTTATACATTAAATAATAATAATAATGAGTATGATAATATCACTTAACTTACTTACTTAACTTACAAAGATTATGAGCACAAAGACGGAAATAGTTACGCAAAAAAAAGGAAATAATTCTTATTCATTCGTTTAACACAAATGCCCGTAGTTTCAAAACTCCAATAAAAAAAGTTCACAATAACTTTCAAGTAATCCGGGTCATCTAACATTTGTATAAACTGATCAAAGTTCTGTAAGCCGCTAAGTTCCGGTGGTCGAATAACTCTGTAGAGACTGCAATTCATTACAATATGTTCTAGTGTCTCAGATTGTAGAGAAGTGCACAATGTGCAGGTTTCATCCTGATTGATGACGTAATAACAACCGTTAGAGGAAGGAAACCCTATGAGGAAGGACAACCTTAGTAGTTTTATAGGGTCTTATTTAGCAGATAGCTAGCTGGAGTTGTACGCACAGTGACACATTTGTAGATTCTAGAGTACCCTGATGCCTCTAACATAGATAAATCTTCGCTATGTAAATACGATCTATGCACTTCCAGAATTGCACTAAAATTTCTTTTTAAATTTTGGACAGTCAAATTGTCTCAGACCTCGGAAAAATTAAGCTTATCAAACATTGATTTCATTTGTACAGCCCAGTTGTAAGTGGAGCTGGCAGAGTTTTGTAAAGCTAGGAGTTTAATAAATACAATTTTGGGTAAGTGGGTTTCATCCATACTTAAGATTTTTAAGAGCCAATTTAGGCATTGTTTAAAGACAAAATACTCCAACTTTACGGAGCCTGTTTCGAGGCGTAACATAGTCAGGAGTTGTTTTATTTAGTAACAGAAGTCTTTTAAAAAATCCAACTTGTAATACTGTGTATCATTTCACTTACAGCGGCGTCGACCAGGTCGTCGGTCATTTATTGTTAATGACCGCTCGGCCTCGGGTCGGGTCACTGGCTAGAGATTTTAGCCTGCTGTGTCCACAGTATCGAGGGCCTCCCCAAAAGGGCGGAAACGCGTATAAAATCATTAGCTTATATGGACATATAGGCAAGTATTTATTCGTTATATAGACATATTTTGCTCTATTGCAGTATCTGTATCAATAGGTATCATTTTCATTTCACAAATTACCAAAAACACTATTATATATTTCTTCATATACAACGTAGATTTGTAAATTCCCCCTTTTTCATATGTTAATGTTGTTTCTATCTGTAATATAAACTGAGGAAATCATGTAATGCAATAAAATAAACCACGCATGCAGGGTCATCCAAAACCTCAGATAAAATATTTTATTGTACATTTTTTAAACTATTTGTGCCGTTAATGTATGCTGCCAATTATGACTAAAAGCTAGCCAAACCTGTTCTGTCAAATTTGTAACTCCGTCAATTTATCATTAAGAATTTTCGAATTCTATCAAATATTATTATTTTTTAAAACAGAAAAATATTTTTAGAAAAAGTTTACATGCAACGTTAAGGATTTTTGTTTCGTTTTTTTGCAAATTTTTACATTTGAGTTGAGTTCATGAATAAAGTAATCTACATTATTTTCTTCTTAAACTCGATTGAAATGGAAAAACGTACAAAGCGATACCTATATTTCAAAACAAAAAAAAAAACGAAAAACAAAACCTCTCCATTTTTGTATGGAACTTCATATGTAACATGTTTTAATAAAAAATAGTGTTCAAAAAAATTTCAAATGACACATTGGTCTTTTCCGTGGTTAAAATTACTGTAGATCAATGGTGAGGACAATTTTTAGGAAAATCAACAATATAAAATTTCCTATCCGAAGCAAACATTTTGGCTAACATTGCATACCTCCTACCGTGTTTTATTGCTGTTCCTTGCCTCTGGCGTAAGATTTCTGGAAAAAAATGAAAGTTTTTGATAAAAATAATATATTAACGAATGTATTTTGAAAATGAGAAAATATGCACACGCATTCTAAATGAAATGTTTAATTAAAATTAAACATTTCTAAAATTAAATTTAAAATAATCAATAGTAAATTAAAAAAGTAGAAACATATTTGTTATTTTCTATTAGCTGGGAGACAAACATAATACATAATTAATCTGACTGATTTTGAAGGACAGGTAAAAAAATATACAAACAAAAAATATATATACTGAATATATAGAGACATCCAAAAAAAACGTCAACTCTGGCTATGAACGAGAGAGATAGAAATAGCGGTCATGTCTAAGCTTTTCGGTTATGTCAAACTTTTGACAAGTGACTGTCACAATTTGTAAAATAAATAATAGCTGTCATATGATGCGGCAGTTTTGACAAGTAAATATGGTTATAAGTTCGAATAAGAATAGAAATATGTCTTTTTTTTTCTTGGCCAACTTTGATTACGTTTTTTTTTTGGATGTATCTATATAATTTTGGTGTAAACCAAAATTTCACAGGAAGTGGTACCAATTTACAAACGGAACACCACTGTATCAAATGAAACACTTTATGTATTATTGCATATTTGGAATCTTCATAGTTTTCTGAGTTCAATAATACTCAATAAATGAGTTCTCGGTAGTTTAATTAGATTCTAATAATACTAGTGAATCTAGAAAAATTCGACAGATCGTTGAACATATCTAACTTCTTGAACAGATCTTCACTATGGCAGTTCAACAGGAACCAAAACCATTTTCGACTAAAAACTTTTTTTTCACATTGTTCCATATTGGTATTGTGATACCTGCTGTTGGAATGTATCACTACTCTGGAATTTCAGCATCTATCAGTACTTCTTTCGTGGTACAATTATGGTTCGATCCTTACATTGTGTGCACAAACGAAAATTTCAATCAATTCGAGCACAATGAAAGGAAAACTGCAGCGTTTGGAAACTATCAGGGGTTCTTTGGGATAGTTTAAGGTTCAGACATTCTTAGTCTATCCAGTATTTGCAAAGTTATGCCAAATTATGCAAATATCCCTAATTATGCAATGTCTTACCTCTTTTTCAATCAACAATTTCGTTGGATTTTTTTTAAAGCAGTTTTCAAAAACCCTACTTGAATTTTCTGTATGTTCATTATTTCCCGAGTAATTGATTATCAAAGTCAACAATGACATATTTGCTTTGAACGGCGCTAACTCAACGAAAAATCATCGTGCAGGGCTCAGTAACAGATAAAATTAAAGATAATTAAATTATCTAAAAAACATTTATGATACACACATCGAAAATTTATTGAGGTCGGTGGAAGGTCCACGGAAGTTAAAAGACAAGCAAAAAATTTCTTTTTTTCGATGGTTTTCTTATGATTACTCAAAAACTGCTGATGCTAAAAAAATTTAAACTCGGATCCAAAAATTAGAAACTTGGAGCTTCGGTTTCCTTTTTGTTTTCTTTTCCCTATGACCATTTTTCCGCAAGATACAGCTCTTTCCCTTAATTTCTGCGCCTAGTATATTACAACTTTATAACTTTTACAATATTACAACTATTACAATATTAATACACCCGCTTGTTTAAAAGAGGAAAGCTGACCGAATACACTAGTACATACAAGGAATAAGGACACTATTCCCGTTTATAAAATACTTAGTCGCATATTTCCGAGGTAAACGCCTGAACGTAATTACCAACGTTGACGATGAATTTCCACTTCAAATCGGAGTCCATCAACGCCTGTGGTTGGTAAGTGGTCGGTCCCTCTGTCGGGCACAACTGCTTTATCGTCGTATCCAAATAAACTGAATCTCTACTATTTAACATATAGTCGAAGGTGGAATTCAGAATGGAGCCAAACATATGGTCCATCAGCTTCTTATCGTGCGTGGCGTCTTCGATTTGCCTTGTCGGATAGTGACTGGCCACATTGCATATCTGGTGTCTGCACATCATGAACTCCTTGTAATAGTTGTTAGCGATCAAGGGGGACCTCTCGACTTCTAGAGATCTGCCTACATCGCTATATCGACTTATGGCGTGCTGAAATAGGGTTATCTCACAGTTTTTGTTTAAGGGATCATTAGGTACATACACTTTGTCAACTTCAAAAAACCGTTTTATTTTTTTTAGGATTTCAAAAGAAAAACAATTCAAAAATGCTATGTAAAATGTCATAAAGATTGAAGCAGTCTAACTATATCTAGGGCTCAGAGCCTTGCTACTCGCTAACAAGCGCGACGAACACCGCATTCGCTCAGCGAACCACCGCAGCTTTTTTGAACAACAAGAGGAAGCCGGAGAGATGCTAGAATGGAGGAGAATTAATTATATGAAAGGGCTTAAGGCATTTTCTGTTGTGCAGACATCGCTTATTAGCTGTATTGTTTTTTTTATGATTTTGTTCCAGTGCGAGTGTCTTTTGTGCCAGAGATTTTTTTGAAAATACTGATATTTACAAATCTGCAGGTCTGGTTCCAATTGGTGGTTCCTGTGCAAAACATTATAAAAAGACAGACTACAGATCAAAATAAATATTATATAAGCAATGAGCAAAAACTTATTAAAATAGCCAAAAACGATGTTTTATGTTTAAATTAATAAAAAAAAAAATTGTTAAAAAAACAACAAAAAAAGTACTTACGGTTTGTTCCAAAATCTGGGTGTGAAACAGAACGAAAATAAAAAGCAACATCCTGTACATCCTCTGGAGAGCTTGCGAAGATTGGTGTTACACCAACTTGCACTAGTTATTTATACGCGTGTTGTAACACCACCTCTATAGTAGTTATTATACCTAAATCAGATAAGAAAAACCGTAACTTGTTAAGTATTGTATTTGTCATAATGATGTACTATGATAATCCTATGATCGATTTATCATAGGAAGTAAGTGTTTTAGCAGAAACGGCTGAGAGAACTTTTTGTTAAAGGTAAATTATTTTCACTCACCTTCACTCAAAATTAAGGCAATAGTAAAAAAAAGTTTAACGCTAAGCGTCGCGACGCCTCAAAAATTGTTTATTCGGCAACATACCTTTTTTACTTAACCATTACAAAGGTATATTAACTATGAGTTATTTTTCTCTGTAACATTTTTTTTTGTGTTTTGAATATTTAAAAAGTTATGGTCGATATGTTTTTCTCGTAAACTGCTAGCTAAATGAATATAACTTCTCTAGAGTATACAAATTTACTTTTACCAAAGTAAATTTAGTAAAAAAGTCTGGTTTTTACTAAAACCAGACGCTTCCGCCTTTTAAGACAAATAAAAAATATAGCTTAACGATACATAGCGATGCTTTGAATTTTTTTAGCAACATACCTTTTTTAATTCGTATTTTTTTTTTATTATTTCAAAAGTTATGGCCGATTCCCAAAATCTTATTTGGTCTACTAAATCATCCACATAAAAATATTATCAACCTACTAAATAGTATATTTCTAAATTCCACACCATTGAAGACATATTCTAATATAAATAAGAACTGAGTAATAAACCGTATTCAACTTTAAAAGCTCCCAGGATTTAACTGTTGCGTGTTCAGCATTTTATAATCGTAAAATTTATAATGCTTTAAAAATATCTGATTTTCCTGATGCTTCTCTGATTGCTACTTTAAGATAAGTGTGAAAGTGAAAAACAGTTTTTGGCTTAACTTTTTGGTGAAAAATTAAGTAAATAGATACCGACATATGTATTTATTAAGGTAATTGTTTTTTTTCTAGAACTGAGAAAACGTTACGAAAATAACAATTTATTAAGTAATTAACTTTTCAAATAATTAAATTTACTTGTTATTTTATTTATATATATTGTTTATTGTATTATGTATTGATTATTATTTATTAGATTATTTTTTTATTGTTTAGGTATTCAAAAAATATCTGTTTATAATAAATTATACATTGTTTCAGCTATCAAATTTTTTGTTGTTGTAAATGAAAACACATTTACTTATGTAGGTATATGTTCAACGAACAATACACCTTTGTAATTTTTTTAAGGTGTCGCGTGGTTAAGACAATTTTTTATTTGATCACCCTGTACAAACCATATCATTACGTTAAAAAAAAACAGGTTGACTAACAAACCAAAAATAAATCTGTCACGTAAATTTTACGCCACTGCATTATCTTTCACTTACAGGATATGCATCATTACAAGTCACATACTGCAAGAAATCCATCAGTTTATCAGACCATCAAAATTTCAGATACAGACTCAGTAAAATTTTACGTCATGGTGAGGTAACGGCAAGAGAGTATTCTCTTGAGTAAGTCTTATTTAACAAGATTTATATATGTAGCAAGCATGATTCTGTCTGGAATCTGAGGCTGAAATAGGACTAGTCGTATTCCGGTGTGTCCAACATAAATGTTGTGTCTAATGCGACTGCCACCATTGATCAAGAGCATGACACAATTCATTATTTGTTTGTTGGATCAGTGGGCGTGAGGAGGTCGAACCTGGATCATTCATAATTCCTCGACAACTAATGGATAGCGAAACGTCATCGATAGTGCGTAATAAGTAGAGACAGTATCAGTTTTATGCAGAACAGGGTGGGCTTAGGGAACCAATCACTGTTGTGCAGAGGAGATAGATACTATGCCCCAAGTACACGCCCGGTATTTTTAGTCCCATTTAAGGCATATACCATTTCAGAGTCTATCGCCTATTAATTAATCGGTCTCAACCGAGAGTAAAAAATACAGACTCTACGACTTTGACTAAAGTCCGCTTTACAGTTCGCAATTTTTATTGCCGGCAAGAAAAATTGCAGCAATTTTTATTGCGCACAGGCGTATTTATGTCTGTTTGGACAATTTCTTAACAAATAAACACAAATACGCGTGAGCGCAATAAAAATTGCTGCAATTTTTCTTGCCGGCAATAAAAAATTGCGAACTGTAAAGCGGCCTTAAAGTAGTTGACGTTACTTGCACCATGTATATTCGTTACTGTACTCGCAGTAGGCTCACACGAATTTGTCAAATGTTTTGTGTTCGTTAACTGCACTTTAAATATGCAAATATGTAGTAATGTACCTTCAAGAGATACTTAAACCAAGTCCTCATAAGTGTGAATTGCGAAAGACGATATTTTACACGCAACAGTATTTCGCAAAACATAGTAATAGTTTAGTGGGCCTTCCTCGCTAAAGCGGATGTCGTCTATAATATATCTAATTTTTAAAATTATTCGTAACTAAAAGAATTTTGCTTTCCGTGTTTTGACAATTATACGTTATTTAGAGTTGAGAACATTTTAAAAATTAACTAAAATGCAAAAAAGTATACTTAGCTGGTAAAAAGATAAAACAATCACCAGAAGTTTACGTCATCTCAGTTTTGAAATAATTTAGACCAACCACATTCAACGTGCAAAAGATAAATGCAATTAGCCTTTATGAGGACTAAGAATTACTCATGCGACAATGAACCGCATTGTTTGCATTACTCCGCAATATAGTTGTCTCAAATCGACATATTTTTATTAAAAGTTCCAATCTATAGAAATACGTAAACACGTAGGCATACTCGAAGATGTAACATTCAATACATGCAAAATTAGATAGATAACTAAAATACTTATATGTTTGTACTCGTAGGAAGTTTCTGATCTATAAACTGGTATACATATGTAGAGTATTGTTAAACATAGAAGGCCCCAGTAGTTTGAAGTAACCGTGTGTGACTTATGACGTCACACAATAGTTCATCTCAAGCGTTGGCTCTAATGGATTCATTCGCTCTAAATTCGCCACAAATGCAACACACAATATATGCTGGGGCATTATCTGTTAAATATCTCTGCATATATTGAGGTTCTATGAAATTATATGAATTTCGGAAACGATTCCGAGCCGGACCTGCTTCTAAAAACAGCAGGTGTTCCGACTCCTATAGTGGTTCAAACATGTTGTATTTACGGTATTATTCACATTAGTACGAAGCCATGTACTGAAATGGTCCAGCCGAAAATAACTCGAAAGCATGATATACGCCAAGGGTGATAAACTTTACACCTGCTTTTATGTGCAACAAAAAAATTGTTTTGAAATTGCACTGCACAAAAATGATCCTGTCTTTACTAATAACAAACTGTAAGGCCTCCCGATATTTCGGAAACCCGAAGGTCACATTTACCGCGGCCTCCCAAGAGTCGTTAGATGCTAATAACGGCAATCAGGCATTAATCGTCTCGCGCCCCAGGGACGCGCTCCGGTCGGCCGGCGGCCATTACCGAACATTAGACTATAAACATATTGGAATTGGTTTCCCTGCTAACACGACTTTCCTGCTACGCTAATTTCAGGCAAAACATTTCCAATGCGGAGCAAAACAGGCGGACAGCGATTTTTTGTTCTGCTCAACTGAAGTTTGGCCGCTGTCGCGTTCTATTGTAAATAAATACGTGCCGCAATTTCTTACGAATCCTTTTTTTCAAATTTAACAAGTGTAAGCGCAGGATTGTAAAAAAAAAGTTGAAGAAAACACTGTTGGTGACGATCACACAATATTCAGAAACAATACACTTGTTCCCTTAATTATAAACTTGGTTAAATTAACCAAAAAAACATCTCTAGTCTCCCCATAAATATTTGTGAATTCGTGGTATATTCACTAAAACAACGGAAAATGTTATTTTTTTATCTTTCCTTTAAATCAATGTTGAGGGTGATATTCTTTTTAAAAAAATCGTAACTGGGGTTTTAGGGGGTTTATTCCAGTTTTTGAAACTTCCCTTACATCGCCTGTGCGCTCATTGGTTGCTGAGATATCGATGATCAAAGACTAAAGGATCCTTTTTTCATTAAAATTCAGATATCTCAGATATTATTAGAAAGATACTATAAAAAATGCAAATTGAACCTAAATAAACAAGCTATCCGGCCCATGCATTGATTTAATTAAAAAATATCCCCAAGTCCGTGGATCAAAAAAAGTATTTACAACATTTTTTCTCGCTCTATTTCTAAGCATTGCGTGCTAATCGTTGTCACAAAAATTTTCTGCCAAAAAATCTCAAAACTAGAAACTTGAGGCTTTTTTTTAGAATACATTAGATACGACCTGAGATCCTTCAAAAAATCGCCAAAAAAAATTAGGAAGTTGTTTGTTCCATTATTCTCTTATTTTTTTGAGAAGTGTATTAGGTACTGACCTATTTAGATACTTTCAGTACCCAAAAAAATAGTAGCAAGCAATATAAGCGTTATTCTGAACTTCTGGTCCCTAAAATGAGTAATAAATACTGTTGCTCAAACACCGCAACATACGTTCGTTCAAAATATACGTATGTACGAATTACGTAATTCACTGAATCAACTGATGAACAAGATGGGCGCGACGTGTTTTATCATATTTGCGTACAGAAGGAAAAAATGTGTCAACATATTTGACCTGAATCGTTTTCAAAAGTATGGAATAAAATTTCCGTAATCAAATTCTAGATATTCTAAATTTTAAAATTTTCGAAATTTTCAAAATTTCTGAATTATCAAAGATTAATAACAGGTTAAAGTAGACCGACCAACGTCAACATGACATTATTATTAATAGCGTATTCAGAAGACATCAGGCTGATTCTTTTAAGCCAGGAAAACAGATTATTAGAAAAGGTGTTTTTATTTGGGTTGGATCAAGAGCAAACGTTTTTGCCTGTTATGTCCGCAAATAGGTTTAGACATCCCGGTCGAATATATGTACCTGTTTTATTTATTTAATAGATCGTCAATTTGAAGCTAAAATTCATTAACATACGTCAAGTAAAGGACAATGTTAAAAATGGGCTATTTTTTGCCTATCAGGCAAACGGGTTTAGGGTTGAAAAAATTATAGGAAATTACTCGTTTACTTTAATTAAATACCCCAAAATATGCAGAATGCCGGGGAAACCTCTACAATCACCTCAAAAGAGCTGTGAGTCACCCTAAGATGCTCATAGGAAATACAACCTTGGAACCGCAAAAAAAAATTATTTTATTTTACTTGCGAATGTTTTTAGGGGAAAAAAAGTTGAAATACAATATTTTTTCATCAAATATTGATAAAAAGGAATATTCTGTCTTAAACAAATATTTAATAGTGTAGTTTCGCTAATAAATTCGCTAATAATTATAGTAATATATAATAGCCAGAATGCACCGCGAGGAGGCGATCCACTTGGCATTCCATTTTTTTTGTGATTTTTTTTTTAATATTTATATTTTTTAATTTTTTCAACATGTTTGCTTTATAATATGTTTAGTAATTATTCTTGTTAAATATAGTTTTTAATTACAATAAAACGGTTGTAAAGTAGGAAAACGAGTAGTTGGATGTTGTTCGCATGAAATGGTTGTCTTATTTTTATTTTGGATATGCACAACACCTACCAATAGTACCTACAGGACCAGATCATTCAAGTGTGTTTGAGTCCCTGAGTGACGATGATTATGATATAAATGAAAATGATCCAGAATAATATAATAATCTTATTAATTAAGTAAAAAAAACTAATACAATATTAAGTTTTATTGTAATTAAAAATTAAATTTAACAAGAATAATTACTAATAATATAATAAAGCAAACATGTTGAAAAAATTATAAAATAAAGTTATTAAAAAAAACATCACAAAAGAAAATATGGAATGCTAAGTGGATCGCCTCCTCGTGGTGCATTCTGGGAAACACAAAATGTGACTAAAAGATCCTCATGTAATAATCTCAGCTTAGTTTTCGTATTTATTAGCGAAAACTACACTATTAAATATTTTTTTTATGACGGAGTATTCCTTTTTTATATATACTTGATGATCAAATCTGGGTTTAAATTTTTTTTAAATATTTTTGTCATCACAAGATGTGCAGGCAGCTATTGAAAAAATATTGGATTTCAACCTTTTTTTTTCCTAAAAACTCATTCGCAAGTAAAATAAAACATTTTTTTGCGGTTCCAAGGTTGTATTTCCTATGAGCATCTTAGGGTGACTCACAGCTCTTTTGAGGTGATGTAGAGGTTTCCCCGCCATTCTGCATATTTTGGGGTATTTAATTAAAGTAAACAAGTAATTTCCTATAATTTTTTCAACCCTAAACCCGTTTGCCTGATAGGCAAAAAATAGCCTATTTTTAACATTGTCCTTTGTAAGGAAACTGCGATATTCTAAAAAAAAGAAGACACACAAAAGAAAACTTCTATCTGATAGTGTTTAGGTAATTTTTAACTGGTAAAAAAATATTATTTTTTATTGACACTTTCTGCACTCTGATATCTTTATTAGATAACATAGGAATTATACCTTCTGTAAATTATTCTGGGATACCTTACTTATAGTATATATTGGTGTTAGAATGACAGGCATCACGTACACAAGGTTAGCTACACTAGGCATCACTTCAGTCGGTCAGCCTAATACGTATATTTTCAAAAGATTTGCAATTATAATTAAATATTAATACAAATATTTCAAAACAATATAAAAAAATTCAGTTTCCATTTGAACACTTTATTTTTTTCATAATTCAGAATAGGTAAGTAGGTAGTTAATTTGGATTTTATAAAATAAAAATTTTCAAATAGCTATTCAAATAATTTTTTTTAACTTTTCCGGAATTTTAAAACCCTCCAGAACTTCTAAATTGCTCCATTCCAAAATTAAGAAAAAGTTCAGAATGTATCGTACTTTTAAAGACTAACACATGTACTATACCATAAGAGTTATGTAAATTAAGTAATGAGACTGACACCTTCAATACAAGTTTGAACTTGTTACAGTCATTTGTTTGTTCTTTGTGACTGTTTTCGTAAACCGGTTTTTTTCTAGTGCGTTTTAAAAATGAGTGACATTAATTTTGAGCAACGGTGTGATATCAGGTTTTGCTTCAGACTTGGACACAGCGCAATGGATACTTTTGAAAAATTTCAACACGCCTACGGAGACAGTGTTTTTTCAAGAGTCCAAGTTTTTCCCGTGGTTTAAGGCATTCTCAGAAAGAAGAGAGTCGATTGAATAAGAACCACGCAGCAGAAGGCGTTCATCTTCAAGAACCGATGAAAATGTCGATATAATACGGGATCTTGTGCGTTCAGATCGTCGGTTGACGACAAGAATGATCGGGGAAGAGTTAAATTTGAATCACACCACTGCTCATCAGATTTTGACTAGCGAATTGGGGATGAGAAAAATCTGTGCAAAAAATGGTCCCAAAAAACCTTCGGCAGCAACAAAAGGCCATCAGGAGAGTATCTTGACTCTTTGGAATCGACTGAAAATGATCCCCATCTTATGCAACGTGTCATTACTGGTGATGAGACTTGGGTGTTTGAATACGACCCGGAAACCAAGCGCTAAATTTCAAGCTCTTCAAGACCCAAAAAAGCACGAATGAGCAAGTCGAAGATCAGATGGATGCTGATTTACTTTTTTTTGATAGCCAGCGAATTGTCCACAAAAAGTTTGTGCCTCCAGGCCAAACAGTAAATCAACACTTTTATAGATAGATCCTTGAAAAACTTCGAAAAAGGGTGTGTGAGACCAAACATAAAAAACAGCTGGATGTTGCAACACGACAATGCGCCTTGTTAGGCAGCCATTTCAATAAACGAGATTTTAGCCAGTAAAAACATTCCTGTGGCTCCTCAGCCTCCTTATTCGCTCGACTTGAGTCCTTGTGACTTTTTTCTCTTCCACAGATCGAAAAATCACCTCAAGGGACGTCATTTTGGGACCATTGAAAACACGCAAACGGCTGTAACAGACCAGCTGAAGTCTATTCCAGTGTATGAGTTCCAGTACTGCTATGAGGAATGGAAGAACCGCCTCCAGCGCTGTGTGGCTTCCCAAGAAAGTGATTTTAAAGGAGACAATACTGAATTGTAATTCTATTCGAATAAACGCAAATTTAAAAAAATTAGTCTCGTTACTTAATTTACATTTTGGGTGTGCTCCCAATCTCGCCAAGAAACTTCTTTTAAAAAAAAAGTGAATAAAAGGTAAAACATATTCAGGACTTCTCCAGCGCACGCTGGGGTCCGCCAAGGGAAACATCCTACTCCTCATCTGATATCTACTTAGTAAGGGGACACGCTCAGCTTTTTCATTTAGCTAGTTGATTTCTTCACGATTCACGATACCGAAGACTGTATGTTGTACGAATACCCGATGAGCAATTATAAGGGGGCGAGAAATAGAACTGCGCAGAAAAATAATTGTCTGTGTCAGGATTTAACCCGGATGCCTTTTAGTATTTTAAGGACAACCGAGTCTATTGCCAGTGTTATTGGAGTTAAAAGGAAAGGACTTAGATAATTAATACTAACAACTCGGTTGTCCCAATGTTTATTTTGTCAGGAAAGAAAGCTATACTGGGTGATTTTTTAAGGGTGCTAAATTACAGAAAGTTTCTTGCCAAATACTCGTCTGATTCATAGAGTTATTAAACCTAAATCGTGTTATTGCCACCATATAAACCGAAACAAATTAACTAGTGAAATATAAACATTGTACTTAATATGTCTGAAATAAAATACAATCATTGTATAGAGACATCCAAAAAAAACGTCATCAAAGTTGGCCGAGAAAAAAAAGACGTATTTCTATTCTTAATCGAATTTATAACCTTATTTACTTGTCAAAACTGTCACATCATATGACAGCCATTGTTTATTTTATAAATGGTGACAGTCACTTGTCAAAAGTTTGACATAAATGAAAAGCTTAGACATGACCGCTATTTCCATCTCTCTCGTTCATAGCCAGAGTTGATGACGTTTTTTTTTGGATGTCTATACTTATGTCTGGCTTCTATTAAATTGTAGTTGTAAAGTGTGTTATTGATTAAAAATTACTTCGTCACATGTTCGCAAGCCTAAAATTATATTAGTCACTTTCGTGATTGTACTTAGTGACAGAAAAGTATCTTACAAGTTTAACATGTAACTTTAAAGTTTAATTTATTTGGAGATTTTTTGGACAAATTTGATCAGAACTAGTCTCGAGTGTTCTCAAAAAGTAACTCACTCCAATGTAAAATTATTGATGACATAGTTGACCATCTTTGAAAAAAAAACTGTAAAGAATGATCATATATTGAGGTATCTAATTCGAGTTTGTGGTATTCTCTGGGGTATTTGCTTTTTCTACTATCTACGTCTGTCATAATGTGTCGAACTAAGTACTCTTTTACTCCTTAAAACGCTTAAAAAGGGCGTCCTTTTCTAGCAGTACGCGTTTTCTAAGATATCTTAAAATATCGCATTTATTCTTTTTTTACCACATCATCAATAAGGAGTTTGAGAGTACTATCTAATCTAATCCTCATTCTTCTTAACCGAGGTTTACGTAATACAAACGTAGTAGTTTTCACAGTAACTCATATTTCAGGAGGTGATAAGGTTAGAAACGCAGTACTGGACGTTAGTGGATATCCCCAAGCAAGAGAAACAGGAAACGGTGCCCGCTTTCGTTCTCAGAGCGTGTGCCATAATGGAGAAAACGCAGAAATCCGGTGAAGGCGTCAAGACGTCCGCGAAGTTGGCTGAAGAGGCTCAAGATAAGAGGGAAAGAATCGAACGCTTAGAAAGTGAGTTTTTTAGATGTAAAAATTGCATTAACAAACTCTAAATACATGACAATTTTATCACATTATCATTAAGTCAGATATATTTCACAACCCACATCTTTGATGTACCAGAAGATAATGGCACAAAAATGATAAACATGTATCTATATAAAGACAAAAATCATATTTTACATTGTCAATTTTAGTTCGTCGAGTACAAAATGGTGCATTGAAAATTGTTATTTTCTGGAAATATTTTATTTTTCAAAATTTTTCATAATTTAATAGCCTAAAGATTTTTAAAATTTACAAAATGTGCAAAGTTATGAAAAGAAGAAAACATATATGGTAGAACGCATTGTGTATGAACATTCATGTCAAAAAGTTAAAAATCAAAAATGGATCGAATTTTTTTATATCTACACATTGTATATGCAATTAAACTTGTAAAATACTGGGGACTAAATAAGTAACTTTCTTTGCAGATATGACGACTTCGCAAATAGACGCAGAAAACACACAAATGACAAATGATCTTTATAGACTTCTTAAAAAAATACTCTGGATTAAGGAACCTTATTCGACAATTAAAGGTTTGTATATTATAACTGCAGAACAAGAAGTACATACTTTTTAATAAAATAAGTAACCTTATCATAAAGTTTAGTGTTACGTTATTGTTTAGAAAAAAATCGATGCAATTTTATTTCTTCAATCAGCATCCATATAACCCTAATATAACGTTCGTTCTGAAACAAAAAAAAAAAAAAACGGTGTCAGCCTACATTTTAGCGCAGATATTCCGGCTATGCCTTGTAATTACTTTTTTTGTGAAAAAGTTTTTTTATTTTGGAAATTTAATAGATACTGAATTGATTTTGTTCTACTTTAAAATTTTGTGTGTGGCCTTTTTTAAGATTTTGCTATATTTTTTGCATTTTAGATATGTGCAAAAAAATAGCACCATAGTGAATACTTAAATTAACTCCATAATCACGTATTGACTGCTCTGCTATATGCATTCAAAAGTGTTCTCAAGATATTTGTTTGAGATCCACTGAGTTTCTGAAACTAATGAGGTCCGGAAAATTCTCGTTTCGGTAGGGGAAATCCCTGTTTCTATAAATAAAATCAGTATTGACCTGTGTAAAATAATAGCACCAATTCAGTCTATGATAGCAGTTCGACGCCGTAACATCTAAACATATTTCAGCATAGAACAATGAAGTCAAAGGTAAAATAATATAAGCCTATAGTTAATATCTGAATTGAATTTTAATTTAATTTAAATATTAAATGGGTCGTGAAAAACATTGCACAAAAGAAAAACGTTTGTTCATAAACAAATTATTGGCTAAATGGAAAACATACAAATTTATTAGGGAAGTGGTCGGATGTTCTAATAAAATGATCAGTAATGCCAAGAAATTTAAAGAAAAAGAAGAAAAAGAGGATGAAAGAAAAAACTATATTTAACTGATGAAAGAAACATCCTAAGACTGACAAAAAAAATTCTTTTATAACGACAACTCAAATTAAACAGGAATTAAATCTCAATGTAGACACATCTACAATAAGAAGAAGGCTCATAGAGAAAAGCTGGATGGCCAGAACTCCTAGGAAGGTACCGTTACTCAAGAAGAAACATCTTCGTGACAGAATCAAATTCGCTCGGGAACATTTAAACTGGCCTCTCGCACCATGGACAAATATTCTCTGGACCGATGAGTCGAAAATTGAGTTATTTGGGACTCCAGGCTGTAGCACATTTGTCCGCAGACCAACAAGAGATGAACTTAGACCCCAGTATACAGTCAAGACTGTTAAACATGGCGGAGCAAAAATTAATGTGTGGGGTTCTTTCTCGTATCATGGTACTGGGCAAATATTTTGGATATAGCCTACGATAACCGCATTAGTCTACGCTATGTTGATGATGAGATAAGTAATGTTGCCCTATGTGGACTGGAATATGCCGCTCAGATGGGTCTTACAGCAGGACAATGATCCAAAACATATCAGCAGACTATTAAAAGGCTTTTTTTGCACAAAATCGAGTTCAGGTTATGGAATGGCCTGCTCAGTCACCAGACCTGAACCCAATTGAAAATCTTTGGGCAGATGTTAAAAAAAACTGTTTTTAAAGCAAAACCGAAGAATACAGCAGAATTATCTTATGCTGTGCAATCATCGTGGGAGGCTATTCCATTACAGCGTTGTCAAGCGCTGGTTGACTCTGTGCCACGGCGTTGTGCTGCTATTTTGAAAAACAAAGGTTACACAACAAAGTATTAATACGTTACAGTTTAACTTTTTAATTTTATTTGATTCTTTGTACAGTAATTTGTATGTTTCACGAGCGGTGCTATTTTTTTTGCACAGTAAAAACTTGAGATATTAAAAGTTAACTGAATGTGCTACGTTTATTTTTAGTTTATTTGGAACAATATGTTGTATATAATGTTTTGTTATGTCTCTTTTATAATAAAAAGCTAAACAGATACAACTAAGGCTTGCCTTTTATATTTCATGTTTTTAATGTAAAATACAGTCGGTGCTATTTTTATGCACAAAGCTGTAAGTACTATCTAAAATACATATGTATTTTTTTAAATATAACGATAAATCTAAAATGATGACCGCCACTGTTAAACATTTTCGAAGAGTTTAATGATGTAAAACCGATGTCGACATTTACCAAATATAATAATAAAATTTAAATCTCATTTCCATCAGATTCCGGAATGAGTTTTCTTTAGAAAAATTACTTCCTGGCGTAACATAAGTCCCTCAAACGTAGTGAGAAACCAGTTTTTTCGCTCTTTCAAGTTTGCGCTATCTGGAACACCTGACGTAATGGACCAATTCTGAGTCAGATTCGAATTCAGCGCCTCAAAAACATTCGGAAAAATATAATCTGATTTCTGGTTTAGAAGTTTACTCAAAGGATCCCGCAGAAATCTTATGAAAAGTGGTCCTTGCTTAAACTCGCTCAAATTGATTTATACTGTAGCCGTTGATGTTCTGTTAATTCTGAATTTTCAATTTGCCCGTGTTCGCCTGTTAGTACATCATCTTACGGAGATATAGTCAACAACGAGTCATGCTGTACAGACTATTTGAAGGTTGATTAAATTCTGATAATTTTTGTATTACAATGTCGACTGTATGGAGATGTGTCGATTGTGTGAAAATATATCGCTAAAAAAATAAATATTGCGTTGTTTTCAAAAAAACTCGTGAATAACTCGAAAATATTAAATAATTTTCACAGTTCTTGGACTCATATTAAAGGGAAATTTTCAGAGTAAACATCTTTTGAGAGTATCTAACTGAACTATTTTGAGAAGATTCTTCCCAAACATGAAAAATTTCCAAAGTTGAACCAAAAATCACGTATCAACTTAGACATATCACCTTCAACTTATGCTTATTAGACGCATCAGACAGACTTATTGTTAGATCAGAACAGCTAGACTACAACATATGCATCAATTTGAACGAATTTAACCAGCAGCGGCCGGTGGAATTTGAAATTCTCGTATATTGGTAAGGAGGCATGGGATTCACATCATATTTTAGGGGTGGTTACTAGACCTAAGTAGAGCTTACAGTAGCAAAAAATCTTCAAATGAATCTTGCGAATTTTTTTTTTTTTCAAAAAATGTCTGTCTCCCCAGAGAATCTTGCGATTTGTTTTTTCATAACTTCCAAATAAAAACAAAGTCTTTTTATACTTGTCATTTTCTCGAAAATTCGGTATCTGACAAAGTTATGGTACCTATTTTGAATATATATTTCATCCCAATATTTAGTTTTTGAGATTTTACAATTGAAAAATTTACAGAGTTCAATAATAAAGAGTTGTATGCACTTGGTAATTGTAAAAAAAAATATTTCGCAAATATTTTGCAAACCGTTTCCAAGACTCTGGGGAGGCAAGACATTTTTTGGAAAAAAATTTCGTAAGTTTCATTTGAAGTTTTTTTTGTAATTATAGCCTTCTACTTAGGTCTAGTAATCACCCCCTAAAATATGCGCGTCCTATCTCTCCTTACGGAAAAACGAGCAATTTCAATTTCAGGGGGCTTTCCCGCTTTTTTGCTGAAAAAAAGTTTTTTTTTTTTTTTTTTTTTCAGAAAGTATAAAATGGATTGAGACCATTTTCGTTTTAATTGAAAGCTAGAGCTATGGAGGTTACATTTATTTGTTTATTTATTTTTTTAACCAAAATGGCGGCCGTCGATCCTTTTCTATAGACGTTATCTATATATCTTTTCTTTAGACGCTATTCATCTGAAATCAAAAAATCAAACATTTTTATAAAATATAGGGTTGTTGTAGTGTTTATCGTAGGGGTTTTTTGAAATTCAAATTTTACGCGATTTTGTGCAACTGTGAAAAAAAAAGTACGATTTTCACCTTAAATTTATACTTTTAAATTGTTATTAAAAATTGAAATTTTGCAATATCAAAAAAATCCTATGTTGATCACTAATGGCATCATTTATGAACATTTTAAAAGCAAAATAATAAAAATCGGTTAATTAGTGCTGCTAATTGTTTTGAGAAAAACGCGTTTTAAGTTTTTTTTCCTTTTTTTTTTCATATAAGTATGAAATGTTTTAACTTACATCAATCTCGGTCCGTACAGGACACCCTCCTCTGCCTCACAGGACATACATCCTCCTAGACCTTATTTTGGCTTCACGTCAGATAGCGTCACGCAATTTCTCCACTGAATCCGCATTTCGCCGAATGGGCAGACCGTAATAAGTTATCAATTCGCCTATTACTTTGATGCTCAGGTGTCCTGGACCTCTTCCCCCGAGTCCCTTGTTTGTTTTCTTCGCATTACGGAGCCTGGTTCCCATGCGTTTTTCTCCACGAGACCGAAACATTCCTTTTTCATTACTTTCGGATCACTGTTGTACGGGTCCAAATCCAAAATCGCCTTGAAGGTCCTACTGTCCCCGTTGCCAATATATTAAGCATATTTTACATTATGCTTTTCTTCGGATCGTTGAAACACTTCCTTTACACTCTTCGCGAGCCGAAAATGGAAAATTCAAGCGCCGTGACCGTCGTCACAAATCTGGTTGTAACTCGAAATCTAATATGCGGACCACTTTAAAATATTTGGACAGTAAATTTGAATGTATAACGCATCGATTTCCGTGAAAACAAAAAAAACAATTTTTTGAAACCGAAAAGCGGGAAAGCCCCCTTCAACGGCCGTTATTGAATTTAACCGAGTGTCACATTCCGTCTGCGGGAAACTGTGTTATTTAATTTCGCATTTCGCCAACCAATTACCATCATCAGAAGTGTAGACAGTGTTTTTGTAGTGAAAACTCACTCAACTGCTCCAGGAAACAAAAAAAAAAAAAAAAAATTTGTAAACACAGACATCTTTTTACTACTAACTAATCCCATGCTACAAGCAATTACATACACCGTTTAAGACTTTACATCGTCGCAAAGCGGATTATTCAATTTCACCTCGATATAAATTTGAGAAGCAATTAAAGCAGAAAGGGTAACTTCCTAAACACCCGCGCTTGTTCTGTAACTAGCAATTAATCGACTAATTGCTTTCGATCAGTTCGCCCGCCTCGTTCAGCCCGGAAAACGGACGCCTTTTCTCGGGGAAAAAAAAAAAAAAAGAGGGAGGAGGGGGGGGAAAAAGGGGGGGGGGGGGGGGGGGGGGGGGGGGGGGGGGGGGGGGGGGGGGGGGGGGGGGGGGGGGGGGGGGGGGGGGGGGGGGGGGGGGGGGGGGGAAGAAAAAGGGGGGGGGGGGGGGGGGGGGGGGGGGGGGGGGGGGGGGGGGGGGGGGGGGGGGGGGGGGGGGGGGGGGGGGGGGGGGGGGGGGGGGGGGGGGGGGGGGGGGGGGGGGGGGGGGGGGGGGGGGGGGGGGGGGGGGGGGGGGGGGGGGGGGGGGGGGGGGGGGGGGGGGGGGGGGGGGGGGGGGGGGGGGGGGGGGGGGGGGGGGGGGGGGGGGGGGGGGGGGGGGGGGGGGGGGGGGGGGGGGGGGGGGGGGGGGGGGGGGGGGGGGGGAAAAGAAAGGGGGGAAAGAAAAGGGGGGGGGGGGGGGGGGAGGGGGAAAAAGGGGGGGGGGGGGGGGGGGGGGGGGAGAAAAAAAAGAGAAGGGGGGGGGGGAAAGGGGGGGGGGGGGGGGAAAAAAAAAAAAAAAAAAAAAAAAAAGAAAGAAAAAAAAAAGAAAGAAAAAAAAAGGGGGGGGGGGGGAGGGAAAGGGGGGGGGGGGGAAAGAAGGGGGGGGGGGGGGGGGGGGGGGGGGGGGAAAAGGAAGGGGGGCGGGGGGGGGGGGGGGGGGGGGGGGGGGGGGGGGGGGGGGGGGGGGGGGGGGGGGGGGGGGAAAAAAAAAAAAGGGGGGAAAAGGGGGGGCGGGGGCCGGGGGGGGGGGGGGGGGGGGGGGGGGGGGGGGGGGGGGGGGGGGGGGGGGGGGGGGGGGGGGGAAGAAAGAAGGGGGGGGGAGGGAAAAAGGGGGGGGGGGGGAGGGGGAAAAAAAAAAGAAGAGGGGAGGGGGGTAAAGGGAGGGGAAAAAAAAAAAAAAAAAGGGGAAGAAGGGGGGGGGGGGGTGGGGGGGGGGGGGGGGGGGGGGGGGGGGGGGGGGGGGTTTGTTGTCTTCCCTCTCGGCCGTCGAATAGTTTTTCTGAAAAAAAAAGGAAGGGGGGGGGGGGGGGGGGGGAGGGAAAAAAAGAGAGGAAGGAAAGGAAAAAAAGGGGGGGAGGAGGGGGAAAAAAAAAAAAAGAAAGGAAGGAGGAAAAGGAAGGGGAAAAAAAAAAAAAAAAAAGAGAAAAAAAGGAGGGGGAAGGGGGGGGGGGGGGGGGGAGGGGGGGAAGGGGGAAGGGGGTTCCCTGCCTTGGATTTTTCTGTGCTCAACTGAGGCATTTTACCCCTATTCAAAAAAGGCGGAAAGAGGGGTTTTAAAAAATTGCTTTATTAAGCCCAACTTTTGTGTCGAACGGAGGAAGAATGATTTTTCTCTTTCAACCAACGTCGTAATGACATTTTTTTCCCCACTCCGTCTCCAGCAATCTTTTCTCCCAGTGAAATATTCCCGGATTTCAGCCGGGCAAGGTAAAGTTTTTTTTGAAGAGGCAAAAGGTATTGAACCATATTTATTCCCATTATGTAAAACAATCTTAAGGCGCCTCGACATTCCCGCGTTAACTTGCGGAATCAGAGGTTACGGCTTGCGTACGCAGCGAAGCGGAATTTATGAAATTTATTCGTTTGTTGGAATGCCGTCGTGCTCATGGTTGCTCAAGAGCATCATTCCGCGGCATCTGTCTCGAAACAAGTTTTACATTTATCGAAAAATGGTATTGCGAGAGATGAGAGTAGTCACTTATGAGAATTTATTCGTAGAAAAACTTATCAGTGGGGTTGGCTCGAAATGCGGGGCCCCGGTGATCACCTTAGGCGTACGCATCAAACAATAATTATGTCAATAAAAGAAAGTAACTAATATTAAATATAAAAGGGTCAGTTCAGGTACATGGAGGCAATGTTTCCAATTTATAGATTTACCTGGAATTTCTCATTTACAGACTGACAATAAAACAATTCACCTACATTAATATTAAAAATATTTTATTAAACAATTCAGATATGTAGATCAATTTCATGTACAAAGTAGACCCCCAAAATTTAGTTATGTCTAAAATCCCAGGCACCAAAATTTTTGTTCCCCTGTGTTAGGTAATCGAAAGAAAGAACTAATATTAAATATAAGACATTATCCAAGGGTCATACAAAAAAATTTTAGATTGCCCAAAATTTTGGAGGTAGCTTCTGAAAGAAAATACCTCCCAAATTTTGGACCTTAGGGTCAAAAGGTGAAGTTTGGTATGTCTCTTGAGAACTTTAACTTTGATAAGTTGTCTACTTTTTGCAAATGGTAGAAAAAAATTATTGGTTGTATGTTATAACACTTGCCGAGTAGAATACACCTATATATTTTTCACATTTTTTGTTTTTTTTTTTATACCCATCATTAGGGGCAAAAAATTTTAAAATTAAAAAATCGGTCAATACCTACGAACTATGTTTTTGTTTTTGTTTTCTTAAAAAAAAAGTTCATTCATTTTACTACCGATCCCCCTAGTCCGATAATGGGCCTGAAGTAAGTTCAAGGAGAAAATTTTTTTTTTACATTATGATAATTTAAAAAAAACTATTTTAAAGGCCTTTAAATTTTTTTAATTCATATTCGATGTAAGATTTGCGTAATTTACAATGATTGATTCGAATTAGTGGACAGAGTTATGGTTTTAAACTTTTTTTCATTTAAAAAAAATTAATTATATAATAAGTAAAAATTGTAATTAATTATTTCTAATATTTTTTTTCCGTAGTAGTCAGGTTTTGTAATAAAAAAAAATAAAATTGTTAATCAAAATCTTATTGTATACAATTATTTTACAATATTTTATAATCTTCGTATGTTTTGGATCCTGAATGCGTTTTTGTTCGTATATAAATCGTATCGGTTTTTTTTTATTACAAAACCTGATTACTACAGAAACAAAATATTAGAAATAATCATTTACAATGTTTGCTTATAATGAAAAAAAATAATTAAAAATGTTTAAATGAAAAAAGTTTTTAAAATTACAACTTTGACGTCACTAAATCGAATCAATCATTGTAAATTACGCAAATCTTACATCGAATATGAATTAAAAAATTTTAAAAGCCTTTAACAATATTTTTTTAAATTATCATAATTTAAAAAAAATTCTCCTTGAACTTACTTCAGGCCCATTATCGGACTAGAAGGGATCGGTAGTAAAATGAATGAACTTTTTTTTAAGAAAAACAAAAACAAAAACAAAAAAAGTGTAAATGATGGGTAAAGAAAAAACCAAAAAAAATGTGAAAAATAAATAGGTGTATTCTACTCGGCAAGTGTTATTACATACAACCAATAATTTTTTTTCTAACATTTGCAAAAAGTAGACAACTTATCAAAGTTAAAGTTCTCAAGAGACATACCAAACTTTGGACCTTCACCAAACTTCACCTTTTGACCCTAGGGGTCCAACATTTTGGGAATTGTATTTTCTTTCGAAAAGCTACCTCCACACAAATTTTGGGCCAACTCTAAAATTTGTTGTCCGACTTGACATGGAATGTCCGATATGTATGTAAAATTTACTCTCTTAATTAGCTTGCTGACGTAGCTTGGTTAACATCCCTATCACGAACTGTAGAAGATTCGCAAAAACTTTGTAGCATCAGATAAGTTTCTATAGTTGTCTCCGAGAGTCTTGTTCGCTGTCGTGAAAGTTCGAGGTGTGTAAATTAAGTAATGAGACTGACTTTTTATTACTAAATTTTTTATTCGAATAGAGTTACAATTCAGTATTGTCTCCTTCAAAATAACTTCCTTGGGAAGCCACACAGCGCTGGAGATGGTTCTTCCATTCTCATAGCAGTGATGGAACTCGTACACTGGAATAGTCTTCAGCTGGTCGGTTGCAGTCGTTTGAATATTTTCTATGGTCCCAAAATGAGGTGGTTTTTAAATTTTGGGAAGATAAGAAAGTCACAGCCCTCAAGTCAGGCGAATGAGAAGGCTGAAGAGTCACAGGAATGTTTTTACTGGCTAAAAACTTGTTTACTGAAATGGCTGTCTGATACAACATCCGGTTATTCTTGATGTTTCAACTCACATGCATGACCCTTTTTTCGAAGTTTTTCAAGAACCTCTCTGTAAAAGTATTGATTTACTGTTTGGCCTGGAGGCACAAACTCTTTGTGGCCAATTCCCTGGCTATCAAAACAGCAAATCAGCATGCATTTGATCTTCGACTTGCTCATTCTTGCTTTTTTTGGGTCTTGGAGAGTTTGACGTGTGCCATTCCATGCTTTGGCGCTTGGTTTCCGGGTCGTACTCAAACACCCAAGTCTCATCACCAGTAATGACATGTTCCATAAAATAGGGATCATTTTCAATCGATTCCAAAAAGTCAAGACACCTTTCTCTCTTCATGTTCTTTTGTTCCTGCTTTTGTTTTTGCGCAGATTTTTGTTATCCCCATTTCGTTGTCAAAATGTGATGAACAATAGTGTGATTCAAGTTTAACTCTCCCCTGATCATTCTTGTCGTCAGCCGATGATCTGAACGCCCAATATCCAGTATTCTATCGACATTTACATCGGTTCTTGAAGATGAAGGCCTTCCTCTGCGTAGTTCATCTTCAATAATCGACTCTCTTCCTTCTGAGAATGCCTTAAACCACCGAAAAACCTGGGCTCTTGAAAAAACACTGTCTCCGTACGCGTGTTGAAGTTCTGCAAAAGTATTTGTTGCGCTGTGTCCAAGTCTGAATCAAAACCTGATAGCACACCGCTGCTCAAAATTAATGTCATTCATTTTTAGAACGCACTAGAAAAAAAAACGGTTTACGAAAACAGTCACAAAGAACAAACCAAATGACTCTAACGAGTGCAAAATTGTACTGAAGGTGCATTACATGTTAACCTACCGCCCTTCAAAATCCCGTCTCCATAGTCTCATAACTTAATTTACACACCTCGTATATGATTATAGTTTGAGAACGACCATTCGACATCTACTGATGTAATACAGGCATAATTAAAATACACTTTGTACTCACTTAACGTATCCGTAGATGCACAATAACAAGTTTGTCTTAATTTGGTAAAAACGTTGTCTTTCTTTGATACCTACACCTTCAAACTTATTCCTAATTGGCTCATTTATAGCATCACCTATAGCTTGTAACAGCTTGCTTCGTCCACTATTTGTAGTGACTCCGCTAACGGCAACGCACTGTTCTGTAATTTTTGTATGGAGTCAAACAAACCGCTATAGTTACTATGAATAGTTTTTAAAGCTGTTTTAAAGGACACTTTTTTTGACAACACTTTCCAGACCACAAATTTGGTCTGGCTTTAATAGGAGAGACAGGATTCAAATTTTAATAGCAAATTAAGCAGTTATTTTAAATCAAATGACAGCTTTTATTTGCTGGAAATGTTCGGCATAATAAAAAGCGGCTTTCAACCATGTTGTTGTTTGTCACTTTACGTGATTTCTAAAAAAAAAAGAAACTTGTACATATATAACTTGCCACCAGCGAGTAAATAGACCATGATGGCTAATTCCCAGAACTCATCCTACATATCCAAAAAGATTATATTTCCTTAGGATAATTAAAAAAAAAATACGTTTTTGTAACAATTCTCCTGCATACTTATGTTAGGCGAAAACGATAGATACATTTTAAAATGGGGGATAAGATAAATAGGTCGATATCGAATTAAGTTGCTGTGTTTTTATTTTTAGACTGAATATACAAATGCCAAAATCTACCCAATGGTGCTACGCTATTCCATGTTAAAGGACATGATCAAAGATATCATGTTACACCCCGATTATATGGAGGTATGCCACGAGGTGGATGCATAGCCAAAGTCGTTCTCATAGGTAAGCTCTTCTCCATTCTTAACAAGTTATACAGTATTGGAATTTTTAAAGGACAATGCGTTTCTGCGCATATGCTTCTCCCTTAAAGCCGCACCGTGTCGTCTGCATGTCCAATCTGCACTCAGGCGGTCGGCAGCAGACCATTTGCGTTTCCCATTCCATACCCGTTTTCCTTTCACACTGAATCTTTTAACTGATAGTATTTGCTCTCTCTAAGTCAACGTGGGCCATAACAGTATATGTAGATATAATGAGCCATTAAAAAAAAACGTCATCAAAGTTGGCCGAGAAAAAAATGGCGTATTTCTATTTTTAATCTTAAGTATTTATAAACTTAAGATTAAATTGAATTAGGTTATCCTAATTTAATTGTCAAGGCTGTCACATTATGTGACAGCCATTATTTATTTTACAATTGTGACAGCCACTTTCATTATTATAGCTTGTGACAGTCAAAAGTTTGACAACAACAACATTTCGCTTCGAGCTTCGACATGACCGCTTTTTCCATCTCCAATAGCAAGATATGGTGACTTTTTTTTTAATGGCTCCTTATTAGAAATAGGGTAGACCGGAGCACGTTTACGCGGATTTATTTCAATGCATTTTCTTACATTTATGTTTTAACTTAGGAAATTTTAGACATTGTGGTTTTATAAAACAGTTAATAAAGTCAAAATTTGTGTATTCAGTTGTTGCCCCATTTGTGTTTTTAACCGTAAAAAATTTTTTTGGTCCAAGTTTACGCATCAAGTGGGGCACGTTTACGCATATTATAAGTGATACCAAGGAGTAAGTGAAGTAAATATTTAATCAAACATCTTACATCTAAACATCAAACTTTAAACAGACATATAACTTGGTTCTGTTAGTTTTTTGAACATAATGTCTTACCATCTGTAAAATAAAGAAAATTCATTACAGGCTGAATAGTCTATAAAATTAAAGCTGAACAAGCATGAAGACAGAACTATATGATTGTAAGCTATAAGAGACGAATCTGTTACTCAATTAAATATTAAATGATGATTTGCAAAACTAAAATAGCCTGAAAAGAATGTGCGTAAAGGTTCCCCGATGTCAATGCGTAAACGTGCCTCGTCGCCATGTTTAAATTTATTTTTAAAGTGCAACAAAAATTAATAACATTTCTGTTCATACAAATACAGTTCTCAAAAAAGGATAAAATTCTACTAATGATCATATATTTGATTATCCTTAACTAAGTATTATTAGTTCACAATAAGTTTCAATAAGTTCAACACAAAATTTACTCAGCTTGACAGAAAATAAGTTATCCTTTCAGCATGCTAAACAGAAGCTCAACTGACGTTCAAAAACTTGTGAGAATACCCGCTAGGGAGCAGCATCAATCTGTCATGACTGGTGGCGCGCCAGTTATAACTCGTTTCGGTCTACCCTACTGCCCCTTTTTGATTTTATTAAATACCTATTAGGTGGTTGTAGAGCACTGAAAATTAAGTGACACGTATTTTTTTCGCTGCTAATAAGTGCTCTAAAAGGATCTGACCCTCAAAGTTACAAGTCAAGCTCCCCAAAACTACATTTCTTGCTATACAGGTTTTGTCCGGAAAGTAATGTCAGTGAGCTTTGAAAAATGGTTTTTATTGGTTCTATGTGTACAAATCTTTAGAAAATTTCAAAATACATTCCTCCTGCGTCCACACATCGGTTCCAGCGGGTCTTCCACGCATCAAAAGCCGCACGGTAGTCGTTTTCCGGAATCGCCTTTAAAGCGTCGGTGCAAGCCTTCTGAATGTTATTCACCGACCCAAAATGCTGTCCTTTCATTGGGGTTTTGAGGCGCGGAAACAGAAAAAAAGTTTGGGGGGCACATCGGGGCTGTAGGGAAGCTGGGGAACAACGGTGATGCCTGCCTTGACGAGGTAATCGGCCACGAGGAAGCAGGTGTGCGAAGGCGCATTGTCGTGGTGAAGCTTCCAGGATTTTGAGATGTCTGGGCGGACTCGATTCACCCTGCGTTTCAGCCGCTTCAGCACCTCGACGTAAAACTTTCCGGTTACGGTTGTCCCCTGCGGAACGAAGTCATGATGGACCAATCCCCGGCAATCAAAAAACACAATTAGCATTGTCTTGATCTTTGACCTGGACATCCTGGCCTTCTTGGGGCGAGGGAGTTCGACGTGTGCCATTCCGCACTTTGCCTCTTCGTCTCCGGATCGTATTCAAAGACCCAACATTCGAGCCCGGTAATGACGTCATCAAGGAAAGCGGGGTTGTCTTCGCAGGTGTCCAAAAGTTCTTGGCAGGTTTCGACGCGCCTCACTTTTTGATCGTCCGTTAGCACTTTTGGCACGAGCTTCGCGCACACCTTCCTCATTCCTAAAGACTCCGACACAATTTCGTGAACAATGGTTTTCGTAATGTCTAATGTTTCGGAAATTAAACGGACACTTAGACGAAGGTCAGTGTTCTACAAGTCACGCACACGTTTCACATTGTCGTCGGAACTGGAGGTTGATGGCCGTCCAGCGCGGTTCTTGTCGTTGACATCTTCCCGACTTCTACGAACTGCGTTGCTCAAGCGAACGTTGCATTTTTTCTTGCACCGGGTCACTGGAACGACTCTCAAAGAACGAGTGATGCGACCGCTACAACGACCGGTAGCCAACTGACGCTTGTTGGATCTTGTTGCCAGATCCCCCCACCACAATCCCAGCACGTAAAGCGCTGGCTGGCGCGTACAGTCTCGGGAAAAAAATTCACTGACATTACTTTCCGGACAAACCCTGTAATTCCGAAACTCGTTCAAATAGAAATATTGTTCTATAACACCAGATTCAAATTTCTGAATATTCATATAAAATCAAAGTGTTGCCAGTTACGTCGTTGCGATTGATTGCGAATTACGTCATTTGCTAGAAGGGTAATGTAACAATTACCTATTACAACACTTAGTTAGATAATGCTTTACTCGACACACTCCAATTATGTAGATACTACAATTTGCTAGACTAGGTCGTGATGTAGCGATGCCCATGTTTACGAGGTCTTGCTTACAATTAGTCAGGAGGCTGAAAGAAACTTTCTGCAATAAAAAAGTAAAAGAATGCAATACGTTTTAAGAATATATGTATGTATTACCATAACACAGTTAGAACCTATAAAGTGCAATTGACTGCAGTCAATTGCCAATTGATTGAGGGTTTTTTCTACTTACTGCATTTTTTTTTACAGGTGGGACTACGTCGACAAAGCGTCAGGTTTTAAGGTCGCCCGTGAGAAAAAATAATTGGAAACCCGTCGCGTGTTTGAAGCTCAATGAGATACCGTTTTTGAGGCGATGTCAACTGCTCGATTAGTTAGTGGGACGTGTTTAAGCTTGAAATGTGTTCACCGTTTCAGTACATATAACGCCGTAAGAGGACCTGCTTACTTGTGTATTGGGCACTGGATATTTTAGGCCTGTCCAGAAAAAAATATATTACAAAATGCCGTGATGTTTACGAAGACGTGTACTGTTAAGTGTAAAGTTAGACGTAACAATTATTCGATTATTTTAAAATTGTAAAATAAGATTATACCTTAAAATTGTTCAAGTAAAGTTTGATAAACAATATTTAGGGTTCTGATGGGGCTTGACCTGGTCAAATTTAGGGGTAATTTCGTTGCCTTCCTAGAGAGAAAAATCCAGGGAAGTCTTACTTAACCCTCAAATGACCTCGTAAAACCACTTTGATCAAATAATATGGGTACGAATACAGAAGAATTCTTCGGCCTGTCCATTTCTGGTATCAAAAAACTGGGTTACCATTTGAAAAAAAAAATCTTAAGCTTAAAATAACTCCTACAATTGATTATAAGTTTTAAGTCCAGGGTCATGACCGTATGGCTGGATCCCTTAGACGGAACTTTTTTAAAATACTCTTTTGAAGACAAGATCCTCTATATAAAAATACATGTGTTGTAATGGCAGTTCACTTAACAATAGATATGAACTATAGTTACTTGGACGTAGTCTCTCCAGTTTATGTCCAAAACCTAATATTTCCACTCAAACAGTATACTGGCTCAAAAAAAGAGGTTAGGTCGCCGATCAAGGTATGAGAATCATCTCCGAGGACGGGTGGAATATTGTGAATATGACTTTGGCATTCGTAACTGAGACCTATTATAGAACGATATCCTTGACTTGATATCCTAAGTCATCCACTCCTGCGTCCTCGGTGAAATTCTATGAATACCGCGTTTGGTGCAGTGATTGGCATACCAATCATCAGCCGGCTGTTTGTCCAGGTCTAAGACATCTTGTTAAACACCAAAAACGATCGACAAAGCCATCTTTGAAAAATTCGGCCCGAGTCCTCGGAGTAACCCAGGCTATATCCGTCATCGACGACCTGGTTATCCAGCTTCCGGGAGATGATCTCAGGGTTACGCATCATCGCCGAGCTGAATGTCCAGGTCCTGATTATCGTTCTGAACCGCCAAAACGAATGTTTAAGCCATCTATAAGAAATTCGACACAATTCCTCGGAGATTTGACTTGAATTTGAAAAAAAAAAACATACTACCTTACCATTCCAGGCCGGAAAGCCAGTATACTGGCTGGAGCCATGAACGACATTTTGTTTATGGTCAGTCTATGATATAAGATATCTTTTTTATGCATTTTCTGAGGGAAATCACGAACCCCAAATCCCCGAACCACCGTCTAAAGGTTAACTATATGAGGTTTACTTTGACACTTAATAGCATACGGACGAAGGTAAAACTACAAAGCGACAATACCTTGTAGTTGTTATACCTTTCTTCAGCTGACACGGTACGGCGTTGTTCACTGTACGTACTTACCTATTTAAGACTTTGTTACATTTTTGTATAAACAAATTCTATGTATAAAAATGTTAATAATAATTTTGCTAAAAACAATAATTAAATAAAGTAAGCAAGTTATCATTAGCTATGTGTGTCTCTAGCATATTGCGCTGTAGCAATTTTAAGATGTGTTTGATTGAGTTAGATCAAAACCCTTTAAAGAGAAATTGTATTCGGTGATAGCAAAAGGTAAGGGATTAACAAAAGTCTGTATGTGGGTTGTATTAAGTGATAAAAAGATGTACCAAAATGTTGTCTCTTTTTTCAATAGATCAGGTTGGATATCTTGCTGTTAATAATATGAGCTTGTTTTCTATCGTCGGAATTATTTTGATTATACCGGATGGCTCAGGAGGTCAGGCGAAGCTTATATCTTGAAAACCAATTAACTGACTTCTTTGAAATTCGGGGAGTTTATAGTACCATTCATTTTCAACCAAGTGATGGAATCATCCAAGACGGCTGACTTGGCACTAATTTCCATTAAAGGACTCCCTGTATATTTTTGCATATTTCGATTCTACGCATCAGAGAACATGCAACCTAAGTGTCAAATGTCGTTTTGATAACAGAAAAAAAACTGTTTTTCACAACTTTATTTAAATTTTCTACATTTATTTCAAAGGTAATAACGACATTTAAAGCAAAGCAGATATTCCATTTAGATGTTCCATTTGGACTAACTGAGTTTTCCTTAAAAACAGGTAAAAGATTGATATGACTTAATTTGATATCCAATAAATTAAAAATAGTTTAGGTTTTTAAGAAAATTATATTTTATGGATAATATCAGATAATTTTTTTCATACTTAGAGCAGTGTTGCAGTCATCTACGTTGAGTAAAAAAAATGGAAAAACATGTTTCCACTACCAAAACGACATTTGACACTTGGGTTGTATGTATTATGACGCGTAGATTCCAAATATGTAAAAATATACAGGGAGTCCCATTTTTAAAAATGAGATTTAGTGCCATTTTCGGCGAAACCGAAAGTTGGCCATCTTGGATTTTTCCGTCACCTTGTTGAAAATTAATTTTAGTATAAACGCCCCAAATTAAAAAAAATCCGTTAGTTAGTTTCCTAGATAAACGCTTGCCCCGACCACTTGAACCACCCGGTATATCAAATTATTCAAACTACTCTCTATTATAAGAACGACATTTAGTCTAGTAAGTTTCTAAGAAAATAGGTACAATGAAAAGGGTATTGATCTACGAATTTAAAATAAAACAATAATGATCTCGATAATGATAGTAATTGTGTCGTGTAGTTATTGTCATACTGACAATAAAAGTAGATATTTTTATAAGAGTGTATCTGAAAAAAAAAACTAATAAAAATATCGCTAAAATAGAACAACTAGACAAGATCTGCGTGACATCTAAATGATTTCATCATTATTATGATAAACACAGGCAATATTAATTTATTTCCATGTTCACATGTATTTTTTAGAACATTTTTCATTAGAATATGTACTTCCCATACATGGACTAAAAGTAGATCAAAAGAGTGTAACGCTGTGTACAGAGGATGTAAAAAACATTCATTCTGAAGGCATTGCTAATGTTAAACCGCAATGCTACAGTCATGTCTTGTCTAGGTGTATCATGATTTAAGATCATAACTTGCAAAAATATATTTACTTCAATGTATTATATCGATATATAACGCGACCTGATGCTATACTGGTCAACAAAATACAATAAAAGCAAATTTTTAATTTAGTTTCAAATATAATGGAAAATAAATTCATTCTTTGCCTTTTTTGTAGTATATTGAAAACTATGTGAGTATAGGAATACACTGAAAAGTAAGACAAAAGACATTCATTCCATTCCATTATATAGGTAGGTACAATGGCAATATTATAAAATCGTATATGAAAATAGTAAATTTGAGTCCAAAAATTGTAAATTTCTTTTAGTCCGTTAAGTGTTAATATTTATTCAATATTTTGTTGATCAGCGTTTACTATATTAACTAATCCATGATATGGGCTTAAAAAATACACTGCCATTTAGGAGTAAATTTTAGGTGGTAACTAAATAAACTTCTGTCGGGTATGACGGCGCCACAGCTGACGACTGGGTAATTTTGTGTGCGGTTGGCTTTGCTCCATAACTTTGAACTGTCAACTTAACTGTCAACTGTATGTAGTAAACTGGACGCAACCGGTAAAGCGGAAGAATATTCGAAGGAAATCTAATGCGACACAAATCCTGAGAGACGTCATGACCAACACTTATTATTCTTGAGATGTAATGAAACAAATAATTAATGTCTTATAGACGACCAGACTTCTCCTTAGTCGTCATTTTAGTTCGCGAGTCAAATTGACATATTTTTGTGTTTTACCCTATGCATTGTTAAAAGACCAAGTTTACGTTATAAATACCAATAAATTTGCGATAACTATTGAGTGTGTTCGTCAATTATGACTTTTACTACAATCATTACTATACAGGGTGTTCCTTATAGTATATATTCAAATTTCTGGAGCATAAAGTAGACTTAATTCTAAGATTAAAAAACACAAAAGTGGTCAGTCGATTTCTATTCGTTTCAAAGTTACAGGCCTATGAAATTATAAAAAATAAACAAACAAAATTGTTTAGTCTTAAAACTAACTCTACTTTATGCCCCAGAAAATTTGACATAACGATACGGACACCTTATATAAAGTATGACCACAACTTTTTTTTATTAAGAGTTAAACTATTTAATTTTATATGCACAGAGTGATCGCTATTTAACAACGCAGCTAAGCTAAAAAGTTCATTATTATATACTATAATAGAATAATTTTCAAATATCTCCATAAAATTGTAAACAAGAGAAGTAGGATCATGGTTATTTGGAGACTGATAAATAATTCCATGCTTTCTGTTTAACTCTTAAACTGCTATTTTCTGTTGAACCCAATGCAGATGGTGTATCAAGTTCAAAACCTCAAAATGGCAAGAAATTTTATAATATATAGGTATTTTTAAGAATGGTTTTAATTTTAACGTATTCCTAAGAAATGTTATATATATATTTATTTTTAAGACTTTGCAGTTAAAATTTTGCTGTAATATTTTCGCCAATTCTTTTGGAACAATACAATCTGAATCTCAAAAATATCCATTTCAGTTGCTTGTATTGAGATTTTTTAGGAGTATAATAATGTGGAAATAGGTTAAGTGTAACAAAAGGAACTATATGCCAGTTCAAAAAACGTATAAGATTGATTGAAGGGATTGCTTTTGCTATAAAATATTAATATTTTTGTTACTACAAGTAATTCTATGTATACTTTCAGATGCAAACATTATGCGATGAAGTTAACAAATTGGTGATACCTACTGAATATGCAATCCCCTGAGTTAATTGTATGCTAGAACGATTTGTTTGTTATTGCCAATATTTACTTGGTATTGCCAATGTTTGGAAACTTTACTATAAAATGTATACATATTTTACAGTAGTTTGGGACGCACACACGTTATTTGCACCTATGTATGTAAATCAGTACTGACACTTTTAAAGGCAGTTCATTTATTTATCACCACGTTCCTATAGTAGAACAACATTATTTGTATTCAAGTTTTTTAAGAGATATCAGTCGTATAAACAGAAAAAAAATATATTGATGAATATATAAGTGTACAGTAGTTAGATCATTTTAAAACTAAAAAAAAGTATAGGTATACGTAGGAGATATTGTAATAAAATGTAGCTGGTTAAAAAAATATTTAATAGTAATATGTTATCTAGCAAGTTAACAACTCGCTTCTCTACCAACAATAATTTACATAAAATAAATACTCGTATATACAATCATTTTAATCGATGAATGCAATTACCTCCGAAACTACACTACTTATGGAAAATTTTTCGGAGAAAAGTAGTTCTGGAGAGACGGGGTCACCTGCCTGTACTACTGACCTTGACCTCAAGGTCGACCTTCAAGGTCATTTGAAGGTCATGGTGACTTTTTTAATAGTAAACGCCTAGTTTTGAGTCCAGATTTTGAAAGAGTGGAACATTTTACGCCCAGATGGCTCCTTACACCCTAGGTCAATATGACCTGTCTGTCCCAAATTGGATATACATTGCATTGGTATTTCGTTTACTCGGTTACTGTTGGAGATTTGTATCTCCAACAATGCTTAAAAAAAGCTTAAAATGGAGAAAGTGTTATTATCTCTGCAACATTTTTTTTTTCAAATTGTGAGGAGGTAATAAAATCCTCTGAAACTTTCCTAAATCATCTTCCTATCTCCAACAATAGCCGAGATACCAATGCATCACCAATTTGGGACATACTGTAGACTACAACCGTTTTTTTAAGTTAATGCAGAACCCGTTACCGTCATTCCAATACTTTTTTTAAATCCATAAAATATAATTTATTTTTGACAAAAAAAATTCATTTGATTTTTTGATCAGCCAGCTACATTTTATACAGGACTGTAAATAAAACGTCTGCTTTTACATATCCAAAATTATACTGTTTAAGGCTATATCAAATAAAAATGGATGTATTATATTACAAAAGGTTGTCTATATATGTGATGATAATTATGTAAAGATTTATTGTAAAGCAAATATGTAAAGAGTAAATATTATAACTATTGTAAAATGTTACTAAAATACTATCAAATCGTAAGGCAATTTTACAGGGTTCGTTAACGCTTTCGAGTTGGATTATCAAGTTACAATCTAAGTACTGGGTAAATAGTAAATATGTATGTATATGAAGCAGAAAACGTACCCCAATCAGGGAACCGTATTCATAATCCATATCTAGGGTCGTTAAAAATATGGATGATAATATTGTGTCATAAAATTTGAGCCATGTTTTGTCCTTGGGGTGGGACCTAATGTCCTCAGTTCAGTAGGTCTAAACAACCCCAAAAAGTCCATTTAGAGCTATCGCAAAATATACTCTATGCCAAGACAACGTTTTTCAATTTTTTTTTTGCGTTTATGTCTACGGTATCTGTCGAAGTTTTTTCTCCGGTCATTTTTTTTCGAGAGCCCGCATTTTCTAGTTACAATATATGTATGTCCTGTGAGTTTCCACCACTTCTGATCAAAAAAGTAAAAATGTTTGAGGAAAGTTGAATTTTTCTACAAAAATTCAAAAAATTGACATAAAAGGGTCTCTCAAAATACGTTACACTTTGAAAATATTCATGTGACACATTTTTGTGGTCATATTACCACCCTAAATTTTATGTCGCAGATCTATATAAAATTCGCGGGTTTGGTTTCGTGAATGAACTATAACTTATTGTAAAAAAAACGCAATAAAGGAAAACGCCCCCAAAGTTTCGCAAACGGGCCCGAGGAAATTCCCCCCATTGTTAATTTGCTCCTTAACTGGTTAAATATTATATATAATATGTCAGATTGTTAAATGACAACAGGGATGCATATCAAAAAATAATTAAAAACGTGACATATCATACCACTGAAATAAGTATTTCTACTACATATATGTATGTAACTATAAATGAAGCAAACAAAAGGCTAATTAATGAATATCGTTATAATAAAAAATGTATTTGCCAATGAAAATAGGTAATGTATAATTTAACTTTTATTTACATTATTTGCTATTTAAATAAAATGGTTGAGGTTTACCGCTTAAATTAAAATTATCATATCGTCATCACCTGTAAATGATTTTAATTTGACAATAGAAATGTCCTCCGCTTAAATTTATATGATACATACCAATATTTTTCGCACTGAAAGTTATCGTAAACTACGAATTTATTGTGAATATCCGACAAACAGAATGGATTAAAATTATAATGAGATTTTTCATATCGATCAGTTTTAATGAATTTAACTTTCTAAAGTGCTGCCCACTGTCCTAAAAAAATACAAAAATGGGATCAATAATACAAACGCAAAAAAAACTTTGGCCAATAAATAATTGTAACAAAATATTATTTTATATATGTCGCAAATTATGGATGAATATTAATATATTGTAAATGTAAATGTATAAAAATGTTGCTTTGTTAATAAATTCAGTGCCATGAGTCTTATGGTTGTATTTTTTTAAGTTCACGTATTTTATTTTATTGATTTATATTCTTTGAAATATTCATTACGATAATACGTAAGTATTCAGATATTCCAAAGGTTACATTTCAAATATCTGAAAAAAGTGTGAAGCTCATTATCTCATGCATACTAGAAGGATTATGATTAAACACACATACACATCACTGTAAGTAATGTAATGTACAAAAGTACATTACCATAGTTTACTATGAAATTATAACACGTTATTCAACGTGTTTCATATAACGGAGGGATAGTTCAGGCGGGGTAGATTATTTTTGAAAATAATTAGTTGCGGCACTTTCTCAAGGAAAAACAACGTCTGAATCGAATGCACATATTTTGGGCAGCGAAATATTGTAGGAATATAGCGAAAACGTTGCAAAAAGTTGCAAACACCAGTTTTTTTTCTATTTTTAGGCACAAAAATAAATGTTGAGTAAAAAAACAAAAAATATCACGTTATAGCGCTTGAAAAGACTAATAAAATCATTAAAATTTTTCGATGTTCAATTACTCGGTCTGTAATTATCCTAGAAATGTCTCAAATGTCAATGTTGAGCCTTCCGGGGCTCAAATTGTAGGGGTTTTCCAACACCTATCTGCAGTTAATTTTTTGTCAAAAAAAGGTATATGGTTGTAGAGGAAGTCTTCAAGAACACGTAGCTTTTTGCAAAATTGCTCTACGACAATTATTGTGGAAATAGGGGCGGTTTTACTGTTAAAGTACCTGTTTTTACTTTTTCGCAATTTGCGCGACTTATGAATATTTTTTTGACAAAAATTTAACTGTAGATAGGTGTTGGAAAACCCTACAATTTGAGCCCCGCAAGACATTTATAGGATAATTACAGACCGAGTAATTGAACAGCGACAAATCGATAATTTTCGCGGGTTTTATTTTTTGGTGCAAAAAGTTATTAACCAATTTTAATGATCCGAAACCTATTTTATTCGTCTTTTCAAGCTCTACAACGGAATATTTTTTTTAAATTATTTTTTGTTCCTAAAAGTCGAAAAAACCTTATTTTCGCACCTTTTTGCAATTTTTTCGCAATGATCCTACAATCGGATTTTGTCCAAAACTTTTTCTTTCGATTCGTACGATTCTTCTCCTAATTATCAAGTTGAGAAAGTGTCGCAACTAATTATTTTAAAAAATCACTTGTTTTTGCTACCTCGTCTGGGCTAGGAATACAACAGCACCAGCTGACACAGGAGTACTGCAATCAAATTAAATTGAGGTAACCTCCATCACATGCTGCACGAGGCGCCAACGTGTTGCGTCGCCGTAAGCCAACCTTAATGATGATGAATATTGCATTCAAGCGTGTAAATAAGCAAATAAAATAAGTATTGAGAAAAATTAAACATGCTTTTTAAACTATTATATATGCACTAAAGAAGATAACAGAAAGTGTATGTTTTCAATATGTGTGCAGTTAATTCATACTCACAAGTTATTTGCTTTATCCAACTAAATCATAAACATCACACACATCACAAATATCATCATTCGACATAATCAATGACCACAATGAGTAAGACAATGATCATAACTAAAGCTGGCAGAAATGTTGTGTTGTACAGCAGCACCGGCTGACACGGGACTACTGCAATCGAATCAATCGCGGAACTGGGTTTTTTAGGTATATATTTTTTATTTTCATTTCACATCTCCGATACTAAGTATATTTGTAAAAAACGAAACAAAAAGTTGACGGTCCAATACGGAGTTTCTACGGACTCTCGTCTCTTTTGACAAATAAAATCAAGCTAATATACGTTATGTCTCAAAAAGGAATTGCAAATAATTCTTTAATAATTCCTCAAAACAATACAATGTAAGCATTTTGTAAACACATTTTATATAAAACGTGTGTAGTTACCGAAAATTTACTATGTAGTTTATTATGTACTTCCTCAATAGTTCTGTGATCCTAGTAAATATTACTTAATAATTTTCTGAACTGTACTTAAACAGTATTTAATTATTACTTAAGTCGTGTCTTATTAAGCCGTACATTACAGTTAAAGTGAGAAAATAACTAGGTACCAACTGCAACTAGAATTTTAATCAGGATCAGGATATACAAAAGGCAGCCACATGGCCCACAGTCTTTTACTGATGTCCATCCATCTCCTAACTACCTATTTAAATGAACAAAAGTGCTACTACTAGGTACAGCCAAGGAATTATTAGCATCGTATTTAAATCTGGTGTAATGTAATGGTTACAATAATTCCAGGGAATTACTTTAATAATTGTATAAACCAACTAGCTATGTTATATGTATCTACGTGTTCGTCTTCATACCTCTCCAAACTCATATGTTTCTGATCCGCGGTAGGCTTAAGTTACAATTTTGCATAACTCACGACATTATTCGAGGACGAATTCCGGGCGACATCTTGTTAACTAGCCTTTTCTCTGAGGTCGTCGTAATATCGTGCGTGTGAGGAGGACTTATGCGCTATTAGTAGCAGGAGCACATAAAGTTTGAGAACGTAGCGTGGTATTTTACCCTGTATTCTTCGAACTTCTTCAAAGCTTCTGCATTTGCAAATTAGTTATGGTGCAGATAAAATCTCAAACTGCAACTGACGCAACCATTTTCTATTGGCGTTGTCATAATTAAGTACCTACCATAATTTTTTTAACTATTATAACAAACTCATGTTCCTATACGATCCTATATTCTGTAGGAATGAAATTCAAAATCCCCCTCACGACTGTAAAATAGCTTTACTGAACTTAACTCATCCAAGCTTTGCTTCTTTGGATCCCAGCACTACCTTCGTCAAAATATCTGTTTTTGTTCAGCTGATGGTCCCCAAAAATCATATCAACTCTTAACGAATTGTTTTACATCAACGCGTTGATAACACTAGGTTACAAAATGTAACTCAACTTCCTCCATAAAATCCTGACATCTGATATACTTATGATCCGATACCGATGATCTATAGGCAGAATTTTAAATTTCACACCTGGTTGTAAAATCTCATTTGGTTGTTTGTAAAACGAGTTGTCAGTTTTTTTGATGATGGGATAACGGAGCCAGATAGCACAATTAAGTTAAAAAAGTGTGGCCAGATGCACATTAATTCATTCCAGGAAAAATGAGTGAAATAAAATTTACCTTCCCTTCGCACAAGCGTATTTTAATGAAAAACTTTTACCAGCATTTTATCAACAATGAGCTGCATTTAAGTACTTGCAAAATATTTTTAAGGTTATCCGGAGCTAAATTTAAACAAGGAACCTTTGTTGGCCTACGAATTATATCAATTTTAAAGAATGACAAATCTGAAAATTATTGACCAGAGGTTGAAAAGAATTCATGAACATATTTTGGAATGGTGGTCAAAGAATTTCCGGAAAATAAAAAAAAGTGAGAACTGTACACAAAATTGTTGTCAAAATGATCACAAAATGAGTGTTAATATGACTTGAAATCCATTTTCTGAGTTTGATTTTTTCATGAGAATCTAGGAAGGATGAAACGTGATGAAAGTAAACGTTTGCATCAGATCATCAGGACTTGAGCAACTGTTCCAAGGATTTTGGGATGAGCATGTTAGATTATTTTTGGTTTGTGATAAGATAAAGTGAAACTTAGATAGCGAAACAGCTTTTTGTTCCTTGACTTTCCAACTTGGGTTATTATAGTCTCAGCATAGTTAGTGAAACTAAAACCAATGATTTTTGATCAAATTGATGCCCTGAAAAAGACCTGCTGACGTACAGGTTGAACAGTTGTCGTTCTATTGCAATGTTCTTTTTGATAACAGTTGTACTGACTTACATAATAAATTTTATAATGTTCTCATTTTTCTCTAATAATAAATATTCCAGACGGCGGACAAAAATGTGCTTTCAATAACTTCAGCATTCCAAATTTAAATAATGGCATTTTTATTTAAATTAGTGCCTCACCCAAATCCTCATAACAATGTATTGTACGCGTTTAAATTTCTAAATTACTGCATATTTTACTAATAATTTTAATTCCATCAGAAATAATTACTGACCTTAATTGTAACAATCATTTCAAAAGCTGAACTTTTATACACTGTGTGACTTGTGTTGCCATCTGTAGTCTAGATTAGTAACTCCTACTATCTATCTATATCAACTGATATAGTATTCTTTAATGAAAGTTACATTCGAAGTCGGTTACTGTTTGCGATCATGGTTTCCTGTCGTTGAGGTGGTTCATAGTTTTACCATAATAAAGCCAGCTAACGGAGTGGTGATAACATGGACGTAAACGTGAATAATGACAAGTTTAATATTTAATCATTTTATTGTGAGTGAACGGAAACAAGAAAATACGCAGGACAAATACATTTACTTATTTTTTTAAAGTTTTTCCTTATAATTGAGGTAATTGATTTTGATTTTTTTTGATGAATTTTGATTCCACTTTGACAAAATTCCACTAAAAACCTCACGTAAACTCAAGGTTAGTCATTACGATTTTATTAAATTTTATTGAATCAAAATGTAGTAGGCATGGGAAGGTAAAATATTGTTTATCGTTTGTCCATTTGCTTCTCTGCATTTTTTATTTAAAACTACAATTTATCTGCCTTAACTTAATGTAAAGGAGTCTCGAAGAGAGAATAAAAAAGAGTAGTCGACCATATAAAAGTATATTACATACTACCTTCTTAAAATGTCTACAATCTATATAATATAATCATATCCCTTCACAGGGCCTAAACCTAAACAAAATTATCGAGACATCGCCTCGCATTCCTTTATCGATAACATAAACACATTTCTATATCGATAACATAAACATATAGTCTAGCCGGCCCGGTATTCCAAATATCAACAAAGGGTGCATGATCTTGAAATCCCTTACATTAAGAAAAGGGTTTTTTGGTACTATCCACCGCTGACTCAGGACTTTAATTAATGTTCATAGGGGTCGTTAATCCGTTATTAAAATATGAATACTGCGATGTGCTTTCAACAAAACGTTACTTAGTCAGTGAAGTCAGGCTAAACAATTCCTCTCCTCTATATCTTCTCTCTCTCAAGTGATGCTTTTAGATTTATCATCAATATCATCTTGTTAATTTTTTTTTGTTTTCAGCGCTATATTGCGCACTAAAAAGCATTCTTCTACTAATTCTAGAACTGGGATACGTTCCAAACATCAGTAGAACAGAGTCTTCAGAAAGGTATGCATCGAACTATACTCGTTAAACCATCAACGCTTCCGAGATCTTTCTCGCCCTCTGCTCTCCTCATCATTGATTGATTTTGGTGATGCGAATGATACTACTAAGGAACTGCTTGAATTTAAAGTGAAATGCGTCATTATTATTAAGTTAATTATATCTCCTCTTTTAATGACGATTTTTTGGTATGCTGCAGATGCTTATTTAATATTTCTGCTCTAAATACCTGTATATCATACGCCATATTATAAGAGCCTGAATTGTAAACAAGCACCCAGTTTTTAGAAAGTGATGAAAAGTTCATTAACAAATTGTTTAAGAAATTATGTGTATGTGGAAATGGATAGGTATTACATATATTCGTACACCATTACCTTCTCCAACTGATTTCAAAAAAAATATTTGATGAAGGATTTTCCAGTGTTGCTTATTTTTTCAGCATGACCCAAACATAAGATGGGCCTAAATATATGATTTCTTTGGGTAAAGTAATTATTTATATCGTTAATTGAACATTAAGACCAGAATGCTGGATATATAAAGAGGAACAAATGTAAAACGTGGGTTAAAGTAACAAAGTAAATAACACTTATGTAGGTAGGTACACTGTCTTAAGGGGTTACATGGGTTTCAAATTTTCAGTCGTTTTTTTTAAATTTTTTTCATTCGATAGTACAACTCTTTAAGAATATTTTCCCAAAATATCAAGTCGATCCGAGTTAAATTGTAGTAGCTAGAGAGAGCCATTTGAACATTCCCTCCTTTTACTGTACTACCGAGACCGCCGCAGGTATATTGACGCAGCTCCTGCTTAGCTTTGTTTGTGTACCTCTCTCTCTTGCTCCTTTTACTTTTTGGAGGACGCTCTGGACATTATGAGTGCAGCAGGACCTTTGCTTTATGGAGCTGGAATCGACGATTCTATGTAAGTGAAAAAAAATGTTTTCACTCTTTAGCTACACAAAACTTTAAACGCGTTTTTCTCGAAACACACTTTTTGAAATCGGTAGTCAAAATTTCTCGGAAACTAATCGGTTGATCTCGCCCAATTCTTAAACACTTCTTTGAAATATCATTTCGTAGTCCCTGAACGAAGGATTTTTTTCCTTCGACTACAAAAAATTTGACAACGTAATGAATACCGAAAATTTTACCGAAAAAGTGACACTTTCGTTCAAACCACTGCCAAAAATTCAATTTCCATTTTTTTTTACTAGGAGGACTAGTTTTACTCTAATACTAAAAGAAAATATATTTTTTTATTTTTCAGATGAAGCAGTCGCACGTAATTTTGACTACCGCCAACTACCTTTTTGTCGAGGCACCTCCGAAAATCGACTGCCATCAATTCAATTTATCATATTTTCTCATCAAATTTTTTTTAAATGTTGTTCAAAAGTTATATAATAATATGCAAAACAAAAAATTGAATAAAAAACTCTTCTGTAGTAAGAGTAAAAAAATCGAGAAAATCAGCTTTTTTTTTGGCCTCTGAAACCCATGTAACCCCTTAAACAAACGTGACAAGAATGATGCACTCATATGTAAATTAGGGATATAATATGAGCATTATATGTATGTATGTATGTGTATATGAGTGATGCAGATATATGTATATGCATATACATATGTATGTATGTATGTATAAACTGTATGACCTAATAAGTCTAACAATTTTACACCTACATATACCTCCCTAACTGTATGTTATCCTGGTAAAAGTTAGGTCTAAGTTAACCGCTGCAACTGGTAAGAGCCGGCCATGTATTGCGAACATTACCCACAGGGTACTTGTTCAACGTTGGTTTGCACCTCAACATATCAAAGGAAATATTTATAAATCTTTTTTATTGTAGAGAATTTGAATTTTTGTTCATACAAAAACGATAACAGAGATATAAAACTGGAAATAATAGTGTTCAGCACACAGTCAATATTGGTAATAACTGTTCAAAGGTTTGAAAAGTATCCCAACATACTGAAATTTGAAGTTTAACCAATTCCAGAAAACTGATCATTTTTCTGTGAGTTCTTTAACTGTTAACAGTCGCGATACAAATATAATTATGTAACGTTTTGGTCAATAATCCCTGTTTTTCGAATGGGAAATAAAAAAATATTCAAATGTATCTAAACGACCTTTCCATATATCTGATCTCCTGTTAATGAAATTTAAGTTTACCGAATTTGCAAGCACTCACAGCATTCCAACATGTACATTATTCTAGAGAGAACGACACTCATCGTAAATGCATCATCCTACTGAGATACATCCTGAGTGATGATTAAACTTTGCACGAGTTACGGACATATTATTTCTGTAGCCAGTAATACATATTGTAGCTGACTCAAAAATGTAGAAATGGAGTAAATATATTCAGTTATTGTTAGAAAATTTAAAAAAAAGGTCTCTTCAACTCGCTTTCCATTCGACCTATAATATAATTATCTTTTAGTTGTGTTAAAAAGTTTAAAACAATTTGAAAAATTAAGGTAAATATTTTTTTATTAGCAAGGCGATCTACAAATACTGTAACTGTATATTGCAAGCTTAGTATTTATGTTTAATTCAGAAACATCAGTTCTTCAATTTTGAGGGTTAAAACCTATTTGAAAAGATAATATTTGAACCCAATCGAGATTAATTTTAATAGTAGGCATTTTTATCCCAACACAAATTTTAAAAAATACACCCCACAATTCCTTTTTTGATGTTCCACTACATAAACGTAAAACGTAAAGGATAAGTTTAGAATGTTAAATGTACTTCCAAATCCAAAGCTATCCAAAATTAAAGTGGAAGATGAAATGCGAAAGAAATGTGATATTTGATTATGGAAGTGAGTTCATTGGACATACCGGTTCAAAATTTTAATTTTAAAAAGATCAGGTGCTACTGAAGATATGGAACCCGAAGATTTTAGGTCCATAAATTAATTTGCAGCACTAATAAAGCTGCAACACATTTAACTCTGATTAAATGAAAATGTACATTTTCTCGCAATCATTAATATCATTGTTTTCGGGTCTACAATTGTTATACAAAAAAAAAATTCACTCGACATCGACATATCCGAACTTTTCCGTTCCGCGAAATTCCACATTTCCGAACTCTCTTCACCTCGGGATAACCGAACTGAACTGAACGCTGGCGCATGCGCAAAGGGTTTTTCTGGCTCATTCTATGTACACTTGAACCCCTCTTAAATCCGTGCATCATCTCGATTAAGTCGCGAAATTTATATACATTATACATAATTGTACTGTTTATCAACTTGCAGAGTTTGAGCCTGCTAAGAGGCTAACCTTGGAGCAAAAGCTGGAACTGATAAATCACGCAAAATATGGTGTTAAAAATGTTGAACAGAAATTCTCCCGAAAAAAGAAATTTTCGGAAAAAAAATCGGAATTTGAAAAAAAGACGAAAATTGAGTGGACGGATTGACACAAAAAAAGTGCACAAGTACTTATGATACGCCATTTGAAAGAAGTGTTTTTCACTAGTTTGTACAAAAAAAGAACTCTTGGAGAACCTGTCTCAGGTGTGCTGCTGAAGGAGGGCGATTTCCTCTTTGCTGAATTCTGTGACAATAGAAATGTTTGATAACAATCGCATTACTGTGTTTACATTTTTTTTCTTGTTTAAATTTCGCGGTTTTTTGTCGTCAACCAATCAGCGACAAGTTCGGTTGTATGGAAGTACAAGTTCGGAAATATCGTGGGAAAAAGTTCGGAAATATCGTGGGAAAAAGTTCGTAAGTATCGTGAGTTTTGTATACTGGTGCCAGTTTAGTTCTCCATTCCCATTCTCCTTTGCCAAACCTCTCTGTCAGAGACATGTTCCCCTTGTAATTCTCTGATGTCCGTGGCTTCTCCGGTGTGTTCATTCCTTGAGCGTCTCGGTATTCCCCTTTTGTGTCGTATGCTTTTAATCGGTCACAGAATCGTAATTATGTCAGAGGAATAAGAACTTTTTTGTCCTTATCCCATGGGATCTTCTTCAGGCGCCATCTAGTGAGATCTGGTCAACTTTACACGTGTCATTCATTTTGCCCAGCATTACTTCCATTCGAATGTGGAACCATTTTAAGCTTCTTCCAATTTTATGTCTAAAATGATTTCCCTGTTGACTCCTCTGTTAACAGTTTCAGTCAATCGAAAACTATGATTAATCAAGAATACAGATTCTGATTGGATAAGAATTATAACAGCGCCAAATGATATTTCATAGACCTGATTATGCCTTGCACTGGTCTTAAGATGTATAGTCGATTTTGAACTAGCAAATAAAATTAGATACCGCGTGTTGGTAAATTTGGTACATGCGACTACTCACTCCCAGATGTCGCTACCGCCTCGAATACAAATCGAGGACCCTCATCACTTGTACGCACTGCGCAGTCTCGCCCCGTTCAAAAACCATAACAGCGGGAAACCCATTATCCCCGTAGAAAGCCAACGCTGGCTGGCCTACACCTTCCTCTCGAACCTCGTGCATTCGTATGCCGGTTACCGTCTCGACAGTACGGCACTCGCGACCTTTTGGCGGGCAAACCGTTCGAAAAACGGACGACGTCACCATGTGACATAAACCAAGACGGAGAGTGCGAGTTCTTTTTTTGTTGTTGTTGAGTGCGTGACAGTGAACTTGGTGCTAGTGCGGGAGAGAGAAATGTTAAAGGGAAGATGCCGTTCGTGCAGAGATACGTCGAACCGAAGCACCTGAGCAGAGGGGACCTGTTCGACGACGATGGCCACCCGAAGGTTAGCAGCGACGAGCTGCAGGCCGTCACCAACAACACCCTGTGTAACGCCCTCAGACAGCTGGCCTCGCTGGTGCTGGCCGCCGACGGCATCTTCGCGGAGCTGGGCGGCCAGCTCAGGACCATCAACGGTCGCGTCGAAGCCGTCAAGGTGAAGATAAACGTGCTGGAGGAGAAGGTCGGCAGGTTCAATCCGAAGGAAGTCACAGTCCGTGAGTAGTTCTGCGCCTTCTTAATAAATCGCTTTTAAGATAAAATACCCGGGCAATAAAGATAAAGGTAATCTGGATTCGTCCACGCGAAATTTGGTACCTAGTGCACGATCTTGGAAACAGTTGATAAGCGTAAATTAATACCTGTGAAATTAATTGCCAATTGAATATTAAGCGTTAGACAAGTTACCGTATAGTTATTGCGAAATTTTTTATCACCTCAAAATATGATTGATTCTCTACAAGGAGTCATAAATTAAATACATTCTCCCACGAAAATTGATGATACCCCTTGTATATACATACACACATGTCGTCTGTGTTTTCACAAACTGGCGTATATCATATTTGTAAATTTTACTGGATAGCTGGTTTAAAATTTCATAAAACCCTATATGGGTTCCGTATAAATGGTACAAGTGTCCCAACTGCATTCATTTATATCTTCTGAATGCTTCATCTTAGATGAAGACTACTTCACAGGTCTGTAGACTGCATATAAACTAAAAACACGTTTTTTAAACAGAACTATGTATATAAATGAATATGAGGTAAAAGTTACGTTCGTATTTGAACACACTAGCGCGAAAATAACAAAACAATCGTTAGGTACAATAATTAAGAACTCTAAATACCTACTACCGAGTACAATTCTGCGGATTTATTTGGATTTTCTTAACTTCATAAGAAGGAATAATATAATTTATTGTAAAAGATATGCTTCCGAACTTTAGTTTGGCTAGTATAATTATACCTAGAAAACTTTTACCACGTCAGTCTTTCTAAATCCGATAACAACATCAAAGTACTATCGAAACTGACAACGCGTGACTTTTTTATAGATATCTATACAGGTAATTATTTAATAGCGTTGCTGTTATTTGCTTTTTAATATACGGAAATCTATTTATACGGGAATATCGAGGAAAAAGTTGTTTTCGATGGTTACCTCATGTCAAAATACAATTTGTGTCAGATGACCTCTTCAGGAGAAGGAACCCGCTGCATCACAAATATATAGTCTATCAAAGTACATATACTGGGGTTAGAACCCCAATATGTGCAACTCAACGATATCACCAGATAATTCTCCTAGAACATTCCTCAGGGATTGGGAGTATATAGCGATCTTCCCGCGACTTAATTAGACTTGTGACCTATAACAAGAATATGGACACTGTATGTAAAATAATTCAATTTTCAACACGTATCATCTGGCAAACTAGGGACCAAAGTCCTGCCATAGTATCACAGAGCATCGTTTGGTTGTAACCTTAATATGTACATACCTAATAATTACCTATAAAAGAATATACATACATATAAACTTGAAAATAATATATGCAAATGTTCTATTTACCATCTGTTTACCATGTTACAACTGAAAGTTTAATTTACCGAAAATACACGGATGTATATAGGTACGTTAATACATACATATGTATTAACTTCAAGTGTAAGTAATTTAATTTCAAGTTAATTTCAAGTGTAAGTAATTATTACCATTCATAATTTGGATAAAATGTGAATGTTTGTAAGTAGGTGTATTGGTTACTACCTGTTAAAAAACAATGGAAATCTCATAGTTGATAGTTCTGCTACTTTGTAAATATGTATTATCAAAAGTAGTACATAGGGAAAGGTGGGGGAATATCGCACCGAAAAAGCAAAAAGAAAGAAAGCCCAGAAAAAACTGATGATTCAGATATTGAGTACGAAAATCTCTGTGATGATGACGAACTTAATAATAGTCAGTAGTACCGTTGATGTATGTGTTGAATGTGAATAATTTGGACATGACGGTGAATTATGGTATAAGTGTATAGGTAAGTTGCGGCTTATGGCCCTAGTCAGGATGGTGCAGTCCCAGTCAGATAATTATTATTGTGATGTATGTTTAAAAAAAAGGGAAGTTACTAAGAGACTATCATTTAACGAAAATAATAATATTATTAATAATAATAATTTCGTAACCATTTTCCACATCTATATATTTTCAGTTATGTAAAGGTATTGTTTAGTTTTCTTTATTTAACAAATATTTCTAATGGTGCGCAGTTTTACCCTATCCCCTGCGCAGAATTCCCCCACAGGTTGGGTAAAATCGCGCATTATTTCTATGTCACTTTGTACAGAATTAAGGACATATTACATGATATTTGGCTAGTGCTTTTACATTATACTGTTTGATAAATCATTTCTTATGTTTGTAGACTCTAACGACAATAAAATAGTGAAAATACTTAATGTCTACGTTAGGTGCGCGAAATTCCCCCACCCCCTACGTACATATTTATGTGGAACTCTATTTGGCTAGATAATTACATTATTGTCAATTACATAACGGCGATGAGTAGTTAATATTATGACTGAATGAATTACTAATATCGTTAATAATTCATAATACAACATTAAAATATTTTATAATAAAGTAGCAACAATTTTAAGGCATAACATAGTAACGTAACTGTTTTTTATATTTATGACAGTTGTTATTTAAAGGATGTCCAAAGACTACAAGATATATTCGCAGATTATGGTTAGATGATGTTTTCATTTTCTTAATGTCTTGTAGCAACATTAACAAGAAAATACAAATACTGAAACGCAATATCGTTGAATTCAAGGTCTAGTTCAACGTACACAGAGAGATCACAGTATAATACGAGTACATATTTATACAGTTTGTGTAAAGCCGATATCGGCCAGTTGTGAAAAAGGACGAATGCTCCACTTCTCGTTCTAACAACAAGCACAGGTGGTGAGAGGGCCGGTCTTATTCCCTCACTAACTTCGATGCGTGTGCGGTTACTTCTTATCTGTCGTCTCACTTATGTTTGTCCTTTTTCATAACTGGCCGATGTCGGCTTTACACACACGGTATATGTATCTTCTATGTAGAACAGTAAATAAATTAAATGATTTAGGTCAATGTTTGTTAAATAAGTTTAAGTATGCTTGCTATGAGCTGTTTGTAAGATGCATTATTGTTTTTAAGATCAAAGAGTGAAATAGCCAAGATTATGTTATCAACGTATCCTGATTTCAGAAAACAAAAATGCTTGTAAGACAGATCACAAAAATATTGTATTAATTAAATCTACGATCTATTTTTGGTAACGAATCTATTTACTAGAACGAATCTATTTTTGATGATTTCAATTCAAACATATTGTACATTATTGTACAAATTTTAAAATATGTTAATACACACTAGAAGGGTACGTAACACCTATGTTATCAAAGCTTGTATATAAATATTATAGAAAAGGTAAATTTTAGAACAGGAGAATGCTTGTTTATAATGAAAATGTGCATTATCAAAAGTCTTAATAACTAAAATATAAAAACTAGGTACAACCTTTGGAAGAGGTCATTTTTTGCAACTGTTTTTTCCCCTTTTTCACAAATAAATGGAATTGAAATTAGCAAATAGCAATATTTTTCATAGATGTATTCTAAAATCCTTAAGGATCGTTTATTAACTATTACTTAGAAGAGAGTGGTTTTACTTAAGTATCAAGTAATTTTTGAAGCATTAATTGGTTATCTACGATACTCGTGAGAATAACCAGTCGAGTAAGTGCACATAACAATTTATAGCTTATCTTCGCCGCGTTTCTTTCGCATTGCCCACTTATAATTTAGAATTATTAAAGAAGCTGGGCATAAATTACATCCACAGACCCCCTATTATTACTTCACACAAAAGAAAAACGACCGCAGAATATTAATTATCCTCCATCGCGTATGAGTACAAAAAAAATGTGTATACCTTGCCACGATAGAACCTTCATTAATCAAACGTCGAACAATTATCCGTAATACGACTATCGAGGTCTATTTTGGTATAGGCAATGCCCTTGAAGGTAACTTTCCTCCGGTCTCTGAACTGACATTAGCGGTTACTTCCAAGCTTCTTCCCGCCAGCCGTTACTTCCCTTACTAAAAAGGGGCGCCTCTTTTTTTCTGACGTATTGATAGGACTCTTTCGTTTATTTCGATAAGTACTTCTTTTAGCATCTTCAACAGGAACCTGTAATGTGGGGAATAGCACACAGCGATTTGTTTCCCGATCCTCTCCTCTACTTGAATGTGTTGGAAAGAATCGAGAAGACAGTATGAGATACTGACCTATAAATCCGAAAACTAATTTGAAAATTGACCCTGTATATGCTATCTAGTCAGCAGTATCATTGGTCGCCACTATCATCGATTATTGTCAAAGTTAACATTGGAATCAAAATTAATGTACTTCAAAAAGTTACAGTTTCTAAGAAATTACTGTGATCTACTTCATTTCGAATCCGTTAAAATTACTTTCAGTTAAAGAAAAATAAGGAGAAATATCCTGGTATCGATATATCTCTATTATATGTCTGATGCTATCTGATAGTATGGTATGTACATGGTATCTACCTAAATATATTTATTTATAGTTTGGCGTCAAATACATATATGAGGTGGGTAAATTAAGTAATGAGACGGCAACGTAGCGCCCGATCTAGCAACATTGCGAAGACGAAATTTGGAAGGGCGGTAGGTTAACATGTAATGAACCTTCAGTACAGTTTTGATAAATCGTTTTTTTCTAGTGCGTTTTAAAAATCAGTGACATTCATTTTGAGTAACAGTGTGCTATCAGGTTTTGCTTCAGACTTGGCCACAGCGCAACAAATACTTTTGAAAAACTTCAACATGCCTACGGAGGCAGTGTTTTTTTAAGAGCCCAGGTTTTTCGGTGGTATAAGGCATTCTCAGAAGAAAAAGAGTCGACTGAAGATGAACCACTCAGCGGAAGGCCTTCATCTTCAAGAACCGATGAAAATGTCGATAGAATACGGAATCTTGTGCGTTCAGATCGTCGGTTGACGACAAGAATGATCGGGGAGAGTTAAATTTCAATCACACCACTGTTCATCAGAGTTTGACTAACGAATTGGGGATGAGAAAAATATGCGCAAAAATGGTTCAAAAAACCTTTCGCAGGAACAAAAGGACATCAGGAGAGAAAGGTGTCTCGACTGAAAAGATCCCCATTTTACGAGTCATTGCTGATTTGTTTTTTTTTTTATAGCCAGGGAATTTTCCACAAAGAGTTTGTGCCTCCAGGCCAAACAGTAAATCAACACTTTTACAGACAGGTTCTTGAAAAACTTCGAAAAAGGGTCATGTATGTGAGACTAAACATTAAGAATAACTGGATGTCGCATCACGACAATGCGCCTTATCACACAGTCATTTCGCCTCCTTATTTGCCTGACTTGAGTCTTTGTGACTTTTCTCTCTTCCCGAGATTGAAAAATCACTTCAAGGGACGTCATTTTGGTACCATAGAAACTGTTCAAACGGCTGTAACCGACCAGCTGAAGGCTGTTCCAGTATATGAGTTCCAATACTGCTATGGGGAATGGAAGAACCGTCTCTAGCGCTGTGTGGCTTCCCAAGGAAGTTATTTTGAAGAAGACAATACTGAATTGTTTTTCTATTCGAAAAAAAAAATTGAAAATCAGTCTCCTTACTTAATTTACACACGGATACTCGTAAGCGTTTACATACGTCAAAAAAATACATACTCTTTAGGGGTATTAAAGTAAAGGAATTTCGTGAAACGAAAAAATAGCAAACGGAGGTCACCATGGTATTCCACAAGGTTACATTTTGAACGCTCCTGAGTTAGACAAATATTTTTATACTGATGATTAGAAAATGCTCGAAGATTCATTTGTGCGTATTTACTGAAGGCTTGTTAACTCTGCGACATTCTTCTGGTTTAACTTATGGTTTTAGTACACAGGATGAATAATTATTATTAGAACCAATAATTATTAAAATTTGCAGGAACAAGTTAACCTAGCAATATAGAATGCATTGGACGAAGGGAAGAAACAATGAAAATGGGGAACTCTGGTGAGATCGGAAAACAGCAGTTCAAATAGCTTTCTATTTATAATTATTATAATCTCATACGTCCTGGCAACAGGTGACTGGAGCAAACAGTTGAGAGACAGGTAAAGACAAGCGAAAGTCTGTAACTCGTATGTACGTACCTGCACCCTGCAGGGACACTGAAAACCGTTTCCTGTGATCACTTCACACTAATATAAGACTTCTATTAAGAGTTCTCACGCATATGGATATCTATATCTCCACAACTATAGGCTATACAGATTAAATAAGCAGCCGTATATAAGCGAAGGATGTGGAATTTAGAACGATGTGAAGTGAAAATTTGTATTTTTGGCAAAACGTAGATATTATTTGGAGAACTATTCATTGGAAATATTTTGATTAGGAACATACACTTACTCAAAAAAGTATTACAGGAAGGTTACTAAGAAATATATATTGTTTTTACTAAGAGAGCACAGGATATTAAACACAAATAATTTATAAGAGAAAGCTTTAACTCTATATGTATTATATACAAAGTTACAATAATATTATTAAACATCTACAACAACATAAAAAATATTTATTGAAAACATGTATCTAAAACAGGTTAAAAAGTATTCGTACACTTAAGTGTTAATAATCAAAAATAACAGAAAACCTAAATTAGTAATGGGCATGGTACACTTTTTGACGAATGACTTCTTGCAGCCTTTTGGGTATTGACTCTACTAACTTTTTGAGTAAAATCAGAAGAAATATTTTCCCACTCTTTTAATAAAACTTTTAAGCGATTTCTGTTAGAAATTTCATGTTTCCGGATTCTTCCTAACTCAGCCCAGACATTCTCGATGGGGTTGAGGTCTGGAGATTGCGGTGGAGTTGATAATACATGGGGGAATATTGTATAACAAATATTCTTTAAGTATCCGGGCTGTATGTTTGGGATCGTTATCATGTTGAAAATAAAATGTATCCGCGATTCCCAATTAATGAGCACTAACCTGGACATGTTGTTTTAAAATATCCAAGTACATGAAACGATCCATTATGCCCTCTATTATATGTAGTTGACCTACCCCATTCTCCGCCATACATCCCCAAACCATTAAAGAGCCGCCCTCCATGTTTGACAGTAGGTGACAGATTTTCCTTATTAAGTTCTGTTCCAGGTCGCCGCCATACCCGTTTGTTACCATCTGCCCCAAAAATATTAAACTTACTCTCATCACTAAATAGAATGTTTCTTCCAGAACTGTACTGGCTTTGTAACATACTGTGTTGCGAATTCTAAACGTTTTCGTGGAGGCGGCTCTTTAATGGTTTGGGGATGTATGGCGGAGAATGGGGTAGGTCAACTACATATCATAGAGGGCATAATGGATCGTTTCATGTACTTGAATATTTTAAAACAAAATGTCCAGGTTAGTGCTCATAAATTGGGAATCGCGGATACATTTTATTTTCAACATGATAACGATCCCAAACATACAGTCCGGATAGTTAAAGAGAATTTGTTATACAATGTTCCTCCATGTATTATCAACTCCACCGCACCCCCATGTATTATCATCTCCAGACCTCAACCCCATCGAGAATGTCTCGGCTGAGTTAGGAAAAATCCGGAAACATGAAATTTCTAACAGAAATCGCTTAAAAGTTTTATTAAAAGAGTGGGAAAATATTTCTTCTGATTTTACTCAAAAAGTTAGTAGAGTCAATGCCCAAAAGGCTGCAAGAAGTCATTCGTCAAAAAGGGTACCATACCCATTACTAATTTAGGTTTTCTGTTATATTTGATTAGGTATTAGCACTTAAGTGTACGAATACTTTTTTGACCTGTTTTAGGTACATGTTTTCAATAAATATTCTTATGTTGTAGATGTTTACTAATATTATTGTAACTTTGTATATAATACATATAGAGTTAAAGCTTTCTGTTATAAATTATTTGTGTTTAATATCATGTGCTCTCTTAGTAAAAACAATATATATTTCTTAGTAACCTTCCTGTACGAATACGTTTTTGATTAAGTGTATATTATGACCTCTTCAGGTATTAAACGTTACTTCCACCAAACACAGACCTAGGCATGGCATCCATCCAAGTACCAGCCCTTAATTAACACAAATCTGTCATATACTCAAAACAGAACACATGAAAAAATGTGTTGCACGATGACAGGAAACATTGCGTAAAAATCATTTCAGGACGGAGTTTCGAAATCGCAGCCGTCCAATTTCAAATTAAACCCTGACGCTTTTCCTTCAATAATTACTTCGGACACAATCGCTCCATTGTTCCAGGGATTACCTGTCGTACGTACATAAAAACGAAATTGCCTTATTATCCTTCTAACGACCCGCCGCCGTCTCGATAAGCGTCTCGGCAAAGAAAATTACCATAAAGCAGTGAAAGAGTGTAGAGGGTATTGTATTTCGTGTAGTCGATTCGAACGACCTTGCGCCTTCGGAACAGCTAGACGAGAACTGCAAAAAGTTGCCGTCCCTACGTTCCCGTCAAGGTAACGCGGGAGGGACCTCGCGCTCACTTTTCTCTAGTGATGGGCGAATCCGAACTAAAAATAATCCGAGTTGAAATTATAGTACGAAAAACTACAGAAAGCGGCACGCTAAAATTCGGATTCGCCGATCACTAATTACCGAGAGAGAAAAACAGGTGCCATTGGTGAAATTTGAACTATTAGCTACACCAACATAAACATTCCTGATATCTGAAGTAAAATTCAAAGTGAATTTTATGTCAACCAGTCAGTAGTTCGACGAATCCTTTCCAAATTCTGCGAGGATGTCAATAAAGTCACACTCACTTAATTTACTCACACTCATTAATTAACTCACTAATTACGATTTTTTGAAAACAAGACTAAATTTGTGAAATTTGGGTTATTAACATTCCCATTACCCAGTGAATGAACGCATAGAGTTTTTTGAAGAAAAAGGTAAAATACTACCACTATAGTTTTTCATAGAGTTCACAAGACTTTTATTCTCTAAGGACTCGTCTGTACAAAACTAAAATGTTTGATACAATCTATACAGAACAAAATGACAGTACAGTCCTGATTTTCCGAGCCACCGGAGCAGCCCTTTCTGTTTCTCGAATTGCGTTATCCGAGCTGTTGCAAATACGACTTCGCTTCGGTTTCATTTTCAATTCGGATTAACCCATCACTAATTCCGATTCGTTGAGATTGAATTATTAAAATTTGGACTATTAAACTGAGAAAAATATTCTTGAATAATCTGAAATGCAACTCAAACTATTTACATATAAATTAGTTGTTAGTTTTTCGTTACACTTTTCGCGGATAAGAATTCAGTTTAATGTTGAGTACGAATCGGCCCATCACTAATTTTCTTTCGCACACATTCCTCTCTGGGATCGAGCTGTCCGATCGGGCGATTGCACGAAGAAGAAGAAAGACTCAATTCCAAGGGCGTCCGCAGCGCAGGAGAACACGATTGTTTGAGTTGCCGTTACTAATTGTTCGATATGTAATTAACGCATATATATTTTTAAGAGTGGATTCGGAATGAATATAATTTTATTCTAGTACCTTCTCACACAACCTGATGCATACGTGATGATGTGACATTAAGTTCTTTTTATAACATTTGTTAATAAAACCATTGAAGCTAAATATTTTAAGTGAGAGTCAGTCAGAGGACTGTCGCAAGCTACTATTATCATTAGATGCTGGTTTATTTCTTGTGCATAGTTCCGTTAGGCTGGTTTATTTTATGGTCGAAAAAAATGTCAAAAAAACGTTATCTCTCTAATCTATGCCCAATGAACGCAGACTGCATAAGATATATAAAACAATTCTTCATCTATATTGTCAACTCGATTAAAGGAACCTATTTTTGGACACATGTTGCTCAATTTAATTCGACACAAAGTGGACAGAAGCACATGCAGGCAACTGGCATTAGTCTCCTCAGATTTCCAATTTTTGAACAAACTGTACAGAATAAGGGGATTTATCATTATCTGCAGCTGTTCAGTTGTTTTCATATTTCTAGATCATTTGCCGCCATTACTGTGTCACTATTCCATGAGAGTAATAATTTTTCCATCGCTCATATGTGCCTATATGAGAATTTTAAAGTCTAAAGACTTAAAACCTGTTTCCATTTGGTGTACCTCTGATTTTACTACATTACTTATTTATTTCTACCCAGCCTTTACAACTTACTTCTCAATAAGGAACAGTCTATGTTTCTTATTGAGTCTTAGTCGGAAAATCGTAAAATTGATCGCAAAATGATCAAATATACGCAACAAGAATATAAATGAAAGGACGATAAAGGTAAGGCGGTACCTTAAACATAACGTACCTGATTTTATAGGAGACATTTAAATATTTATGATTACCTAATACATAACGAATAATATACTATTCCTTTGCTATTCCTTTGGGTTGCCACATTATATAAGCAGACAGGCGCTAAAATCTACATACCTATGTATACACGGTGGAGACTTTAACTGGAATATATTCGCTAGCGGGGTGGTGAATGATTTTTCAAAAAATTCCTGAGACACGTCAACTTTTAAATGTATTTACCTACATTTTGCAAGTAATGTGAAAAATATAGCCCTTCAGGGGGTGGCTGAAACCACCCTCGACATGATTTTTTCAAATACAACCCTATGGCTTGTGACCCCTCATTGTAAAGCTGGTGGAAAGAGGAATCCAACGCACTGATCAAATTTTAATTTTTAGTATGTGTAGGGTTGCATACAATTAAAACGTAATTTTATAGTTTAATTTATTTTTAACGCAACAATTTCGTACTCAAAATGTGTGTTGTTTAGTTTTGGAATGTAAACCTTACTTTTCGTATGTCCCCACAAAAAATTACAAGCAATTTTTTGCCACAACTGATATTTGTTATTTTTTTGCTAGTGTTTTTACACGGCCGCAAAGAGTAATTTAGTTTGTATGCTGTATTCAGAGTTTAAAACGAAGTGTTATTTCAAATTGGTGAAAATGTCTTATTTAACTGAATCACTAAAAATCGAAATTTTGATGATGATTGGATATGGTGATAGGGCGCGAACTCAATGCGAAGTTGTTCGCTTGTTTCGAGAAACGCATCCTGACTTGCCACCACTAAATCAAGATACCATTAGTAAAATTGAGGCACAATATCGAGAGATGGGTCATGTCAGGAAAGTACCGAGTAAGAGGCAGGCTGTTGTTGATGACGACATGAAGTAGAATTTGTTGCTTGCTCTAGAAGAAAATCCAATCACTCCAGCCCGTCAACTGGCCCGTGATAGTAATCTTAATCACAAAACAGTTTTAAAAATACTTAAATATGAGAAAAAACGCCCATATAAAATGCAAGCTGTTCAAGAGCTACTTGAAGATGATCCAGATCGACGAGTGGAATTTTGCGATTTATTGATGACTTGTATTGATCAAAACCAGTTATCTTTAGAGTGGATAGTTTTCTCTGACGAGGCTACTTTTACATTAAATGGGCACGTAAATCGCCAAAATTGTCGTTACTGGGCTGAAGAGAACCCCCATTGGATGAGGGAACTTCATACTCAGCGCCCACAGAAAACTAATGTGTGGGCCGGAATAATACAAGATATAATTGTAGGACCATTTTTTCTTTGATGACACTCTTAATGGAGCAAGATACTTGCGTTTACTGCAGCACGAACTAATGCCAGTGCTATGTCATTTATTTCCAAACCCCTTAAACCCTAACTTGACCGACGAGAGGTTATGGTTTCAGCAAGATGGGGCCCCACCACACTATGCTGCCATTGTCCGTCAGTATCTGGACAGAATTTTTCCCGGTAGGTGGATTGGGAGGCGAGGTAATATTGAGTGGCCAGCAAGCTCTCCAGATCTTACACCACTGGATTTCTTTCTGTGGGGACATCTTAAAAGTAGGGTTTACATTCAGAAACCCAACAACATAGCAGATCTGCAGGAAAGGATAAGATAGGAAATCGGAAAAATAACACCGCAAATGTTGCATAATGTAAGGGACGAAACCTACCACAGACTGGGATGCTGCCAACAAGTGAATGGTCCACATTTTGAACAATTGTTACGTTGAAAATAAATTTAATTTTTAAATTGTTTTAATTGTATGCAACCTTACAAACATACTAAAAATTAAAATTTGATCAGTGCGTTGGATTCCTCTTTCCACCAGCTTTACAATGAGGGGTCAGAAGACATAGGGTTGCATTTGAAAAAATCATGTCGAGGGTGGTTTCAGCCACCCCTGAAGGACTATATTTTTTCACATTACTTGCAAAATGTAGGTAAATACATTTAAAAGTTGACGTGTCTCGGGAATTTTTTTGAAAAATCATTCACCACCCCGCTAGCGAATATATTCCAGTTAAAGTCTCCACCGTGTATAATCATGTCCGATAGTCTGCGTTGCCGAAAAAGTAATAGGTATCGTTAATCATCTTTTGTAATGACCTTGCCAACTGACTACGTAAGGCTAACAGATTTTGGATACCAGTAGGTATTCATTGTTAGCTACTCCTACTTATTATGTTCTATGTAGAATATACTGAACAACAATATTTTAGATAACAAGGCGCGCGCGTGAGGTAGTAACTTCCTCTCAGTAATCATTATGTAAGGAAAGACTTCTCTCTAGGAATAATAATTATGGGTAGTTATATTGTATAGCCTTCATTATATTTATTATTATTTTTAAAATTTATTTTGTAAGTAAAAAAATATTACACGCTTCTTACTCTACCGAGTGTTCATTTCTTGAATTACCTTCTATAATAAGTTGCACAGTAAATGCTAGGCTTCCAGTTCCAGACCCAGTAAAAGCCAGTAGTAGGTTCTCTTCGATGAGATTCAATCATTTCGAGTAAAATTTAATTAGATATTGCTAACTGACACAAAAATGAATATTTGATTAGCGAACGAGATACACTAAGATGAATCAAACGTAACAAAAAAAAAACAGGAACAACTTTAGAAGACTTAAATGTCGCTGTTAGTCACATACTTCACGCAAACAAATTATTGTCAATGTTTACAACTTTTAATGTGTCAGTAACATGAACATCATAATTGTTAAAGCGGCGAGATCAATGGGTCTGCATGGCTTTTATTTCTCTAAAACAATGTATGCGCCTTTGGAATGTTACACGCTTTTACACTTTAGGCCGTTTTTTGTGGAAACAAAAAATAGAAGGTCAAGGTAAACATCTCAGTTCCGAATAGTCGAATCTGTAGTATTAGCTTAACAGAATATTTTTTACCTGCCTCCTTTCTACCTGTCCCTACGGATTTAACACGCAGAAAAAAATGTTTCGTCTAAGAAAATTATAGCAGATACCATACAAAAATAAATGAGTAATACCATACATAAATAAAGTATAAACCTACAATTATTATGTAACTAACTATTGTTTTTTTAAACCAGGGTAAACCACCTGCATCATTTTGTAACATACTTCCACGAAATTCAATATACTTCTATATTTTCAATTCTACTTCCATATACATACCTCTAAATACTTCCAAATAATTCTAAATACCTCCACACGCGTCTAAATACTTCCATGCATTATTTTGGAACTATAAAAAACTCGAAATTAAATCGCAACAAAAACATAGCTTTAGATATCCTCAGTGTGCAATGGCCCTAACGTTCGTCACGAAATGACAACGTTAGCCGTATAATTTCTTGATGGACGTCCGCTAACGAGTCAAGTAAATCAGTTAATGTACGTCCGGATGCTGTAATTGATACAATTATTAAAAACGGAGAGATCGTACGTACATACATACGTACACAGCGTGAATGAATCTTGATGCCCCCGTTGGTTAATTAGGTCTGACCGTCGAGAACGGACAGACGGAGCAAATTTCCTTATTAAATTATGAACTGGCGGCGAAAACGAGAAATTATTATTTACAATGACAATATTTGTACTCGTTATCTGGAAATATCGCAATGTAAGCGCATGATTAAAGAGGAGAGCGTATTTACTCTGGATGTGTAATGGTATTTCTTCAAAAGATTTTAGTAAATACAACGCGATTAACGTTAATATTTGCATTATCGGGTATTTTGCAGCAAGTGAATTCCGGAAAATGCAGTTCCTAGAAAAGTAAATTATACAGTGTCCGCCATAAAGTTGGAATCATATGGGATTTTTTTTAATATTAAATTTTAATAAAAACTCGATGTGACAATCTGTCACTCAATGAAGAGTCACAATCAATGAGGAGTGACAATCACTTCTGCATCCAAAATAACTTAAAATGCACCAATTCAAAGTTGACAGCTAATATCTGGCAACTGTCACATTTGCAATTTTCCAAAAAAATCTTTAGAAAGGGCCTAATTGTTAATATTTCGAAAAATGTCACTAAGAAATTATGTTCCCAATTTTTTTACGTAATATAAGCATAATATAACATAGGCGTAAAAAACATTTTACGCCTATGTTATATTAAGTTTTTGACTCACTCCCGTCAACATTTAAAACGCTTCAAAGTAGTATAAAGTCTGCCATTGCAATGCATACTGTGCTAATAATATTCGTAGGTATCGTTGGTTTTGAAGATATTTGAAATTCCATTCTTAATCGAAAAAAAGGATTTTTTTCGATTGAGTTTTGGAATAATTTTCAATTTCCAAAAAAAATCACCCATTGTTTTGTAACTGTTTTTTTATTAAACTTTATTTTGTTAGTCCAAAAATGGTTTTAATTACAATTTGGCTATCTTAATACGAAACTACTACTTAAAAATAACAAACAATAAATAAATCACTAAAAAGAGAACTTAATATGCAAAAACATTAATAATAGCCATGGAATGCCGTTGCAAACATGTTACGTAACGTGTTGTTCGAACCACCTCCCGCCCCTGTAACGCATCGTAACGTTTTACAAGACCCCCCTCCCCCCCAAATTGCGTTACGTAATACTTGAACGCCCCCATATAACATTTTATAAATGATCCACATTTTGAAAATGCCTTCTTTTGTACACTTGTTCCTTCAAATATCTCAAAAAAGGAGACCATTATGTTCAAATCTGGGGAACGCGGTGGCCAAAAAAATTCTGAAAACCTCCCGATCCATTTTCCTCTGAACAAGATGTTTAGAAATTCTCTGACTTCAGAAGTAGAGTGAATTGCCGGTCCGTCTTGTTGAAAAACCAAATGGGATCCTTCGCGAAACGGCAACCTTTTTTTCGATTAAGAATTCCTGGAGTGGGTACTGGAACCTTCGGCGTAGAAACAAAAAACTGGACGTTTTCCACGAAACACCGAACTACTACACTTTTCTCGACGCGCGTTTCGCCAACCAAGTTGGCATCTTCAGGACAATATTAAAACTGAAGATTAAAACTGAAAACAGTTTTAATCTTCTCCTCGTTTGGTTGGCGAAACGCGCGTCGAGAAAAGTGTAGTAGTTCGGTGTTTCGTGGAAAACGTCGTTTTTTTTTTTCGATTAAGAATATCAATAATCTTCCAAACCAACGATACCTACGAATATTATTAGCACAGTATGCATTGCAATGGCAGACTTTATACTGCTTTGAAGCGTTTTAAATGTTTTCAGATCAGTTAGTTACGGGAGTGAATCAAAAACTTCGACAATATAAAATTTTTAGGATATCAAAATGTTTCGCTCAAAATCGGCATATAGGCGTAAAATATCGTTAGGAACATAATTTTTTAGAGGCATTTTTCGAAATATTAACAATTTAGGCCATTTTCTGAAGATTTTTTTGGATAATCACAAATTTGACAGTTGCCAGATGTTAGCTGTCAACTTTGAATTGATGCATTTTAAGTTATTTTGGAAGCAGAAGTGATTGTCACCAAAAGTTTTTTTAATAAATTCTAATATTAAAAAAAATTCCACATTGTTCCAACTTTATGGCGGACACTGTATATACTATATTATTGTATATATATACATATATAGATACAGTCAGCAACGAAAGTATTCACATAATCAACATATCACCTTCAACTTGCGGTTATTAGACACAGACGCAGAACAGAAAATGGTCTTACTTTTATCCATTAAGTATTTGATTTAGTCAAATGGAAATATTGAAATGAGCTTATTTACTCGAGACGTGTATTTCTATTTCTTTAAAAGATTTCAATAAATAAATTGCGATAAACGATAATTGCATTATTTGTTATTTTGCAGCCAGTGATTTCTAGATAAGTAATGATAACCAAATCGCTTTTTAATAAAAGTTATTGTGCTGTAAGAACTCGACTGTAGACTCGAATGGAATTTCGTAAATTTATTTGCTATTTTTTATAAAATCCCCGAATTTCGATCTCTTGTCGTCGAAACGACAACTGCGGGAAAGAAGTTACGCATATATATTGCTGCTAATATTCGGCTTTGCAGTGCAAATTGGTGTCCATTTTTGTACAGTGCCATATATGGATCTGTCTGGCTATAGCTAAGATCAATTTAGAATGTAAAACTAATACAGTAAAACATATCTTAACAAGACTTTCACTTATACTTTCGTCAGCACAGCTTCACATTGCTGACCTACTTTTTATTATCAGTTCATAAAATTGATAAAAAAAAACATAAAATAAATATATGAAGTTAATAGGTCAATAAAATAAACCTGCACTATAAAGAAAAAGAAAATTAAAACGCTATAATTGCATTTCAGACATAGCATAATTAACCAGAATCAGCATTTCTATATTCCAAAATTTTCTAAAAATGTTAACACTATTCCTCCTACTGATACTGACCGATTATAAAATGAAGACCTTGACGTTACACGTTCTTTGCAATAGATCAAACTGAACTACTTTTTTTCTAATATAATCAGAATCGCCATCATAGAAAATCAATAAAAACTTTATTTATATTACATTACAAAAATATGGCTCTAATAAAGAATTTACTAGAAAATACCAGTACGTTAGTATTGGTAATGATTACCCGTACGAATGTTTTATTTTCAAATTTCTATTAAAACAGTTTTATGGACGTAAGATATCGTTGCAATTAATTAACTGCAGACACCTACACAGTTCCTCCATTTAGATAACTATGTGCTATCTAGGATTTCTCACTTCCGAGCATTATCTCGCGGAATACAATGCTTTTATTATTTAGAACTGCTAATTGAAATACGCCGTTAACAGAATCTGAAACCGTGAAAGGAAAAACCGAACACGTTATTGTCACAAAACACAATAATATAGATGAAGGCAAAAAACATTTCCTGGTATTGTGTCAGTGTATGTACATAAAGCTGTAGATATGTATGTTCTCGTCAGAGCTACGATAATATTTAAAAATACGTTGAACCCTGAAGTAGAAAATACAATATTTCAAAACGTTGGACTAAATCCAATATTGCTCGTATATTCCCCGATCTATATATTGATATCCCACAAACACACACAAAATTTACATTTTAACACATACATACATATATACAATACTTTTGATACTTTTGACTGCAGACTGAAAACAATAAATATTTGATCTGCAACATATAATTTTTAAAAAGAAAAACACTTTCCAGATGAGGTGGTATTGTTTATTTGCAACATAAGATTGTTTTGCCATTTTGTTATCACAGTGATCATGTTATCAGTAAAACTGATAGCATATTTGTTTAAAGTGCTTTGTTGTTGTTATTCACATGTCTTGAGGTATGTATTGCATATGTTTAGTGAACGCTATCTAGGCTATAAGAATTTGAAAAACCACACAAGATAAAAAATTCGCTCTCAAATATTTTACACACTAAATTCAATAATAAAAACTCGTAGAGCAATTTGGCATAAATAATAGCTGCAAGCAGTTGATCAAAATTTTTGTTTACACTGTACAGTTCACTCCACTGCTGATTGCAACTTAGATAAATCCATTGATTGAAGATTGCCAGAAGTTACCTTAATGGCTAAGCTTGGCAGAAACGAGTCACGCCACAGAGGCGTAAGCATCATAAGTGTAATAGACGAAAGTATCTATTAGCCTTCAGCCGTTTGCCATATTTTATTATGAAATTATATCACACTATTCAACATATTAATATAGCGCAGCTTGCACAACAGCATTAGCTATCACGGGACTACTGAAATAAATACGAATTGTGGCGACCTCCACCACTTGCTTCGGGAGTTGCCTATTTGTTGCGTTACCATCTGCCAACTTTATTAACGGCTAATGGTATAACAAAATTTACATACACACATACGTATGTATGCATGCATGTTTGTATAACGAGTAGGTACAATAGATATGGGACATAAATGTAGAACATTTTATAAGCCCTTTGCTAGGGAAAGCAATTATACATACACGTGATCTGTTTAAAGTTGTAAATATTAATTTGAAATATACAGGGTATCGTTGAAATACCACCAAAAATGTAGGAGGGTTAATAATAGTTGATGACAGTTGTATTTACATAGCAATAAAGACAACAAATTAATATAATATGTTTATCAGTATCTGTACAATTATGGGTTTAATTTTGCGACCATTTCTCACGACTGCTATTAAAATATCTTTACTAAAAACATGAATGAAAACAGAATGATAAATATGATATAATATTTATGTACATATGTAAATACATATTTTACTATGAGATAAAATTGCTTTGATTAGACATTTAACCACAGTTCTAATCATTTAGAAAATAATAATATAACGATGGTGACAAGTTTCACCTGCACTTGTAGCATATAGTCGATGACCTCAACAAAAACAAAGATAAAAACATCCAACGAGCACCAAAATTACCCATATCTATACGCCCAACAAAACCCAACGATAAATAGGACCTAAAATAACTCGTGGATATTTTTACGAGCTGATACGTCCGACCTAACTACCGGTTAAAAAACACACATCGCTATTGCCAACTTCCGATCAGCTGCCACCACCGTACCACGTGGCAGTGCCTTTTTTCATCGCGGTTACCCCACAAACTTCCGAAGCAACTGGCTTTATGATATGACGGTTATATTGAAGGCCGGAGGTTAGACAGCCCTAGGCCCTTCTGCCTTCCGGTTTTCTGTGTACGCAAGCGAATATATATTTTAGCGGATTAAAGGGGGACGGCTCAAAAAAATTTCGTTTTCGTTTCGATTTTTTTTAGTAGAAAATGAAAGGGATTTATTAAATGCCGCTATAAAAAATAAAAGAACATGTTATTAAATGCAGTTTGAGCTGTACTCCACGCAAATTTGTCTAAAAAAATATTAATTAACAGAAAAGTTATCTCGGTAGTGATCCTGGAGAAATTCTCCTTCTCGTCTAGAGGTACACCCAATCAAATAAAGGGTTATTTTGTAAAGTGAAAAAAAATAGCGGCACTAAAAAAGTGATAATAGGGGTGAAACAAAAAAATATTAAAATATCAAGAAATATAACACATGAACGTACCCGATAAATTGAGGAACATTTACAAAAAAGAAAAATGTAATTAAACCGTTGGTGCCTCAGCAATTGCAGGAACCAGTTCTAAAAATCTCTTGACAAAAACGCGTTTGAATTTTTAGGTCATCATTTTAGGTGCTTATATAAAATGGCCATTATTTACCATATTTGACTTCATTTGTGTCAGGGCATGTTTACTGACCAAATTTTAATTGTTTAGACGCGTCACAAACACAAAATCGAGTACCTAGTCCCGGTCGAGCAGACATTCACACGCGTTGTCAAGAGCGAGCGCTCCACCTACCTGCTTGAAAAATGTCATCATATCAAATAACTAGCGACCCGCCCCGGCTTCGCCCGGTTTACGACATCACATTAGAAACCTCTAAAATTATCAGTGTTTCTCTACTATATATTATGCATGTATTATACATATAAACCTTCCTCTTGAATCACTCTATCTATTAAAAAAACGCATCAAAATCTGTTGCGTAGTTTTAAAGATCTAAGCATACATAGGTAGTAGATAGACAGGGACAGACAGCGGGAAGCGACTTTGTTTTATACTACGTTATGATAATCATATCTTCGTCAATTTTCAAGATTTTTACTTGAAATTTGGAAAGAGATTTCTAAAAACTATAAGCATTTTGAAAATGCGAGGAAAAAAAGTTTTTTTACCACCACCAAAGTGTTTTCCCCCTTAAGCAAAACAGAATCAACGGTTACTTTTTTTGTTCTTTAAAGTTTAATAATGTTCAAAAAATTATTTATAATAATTTTACTTTTGTACCGATAACTAAGCAAAGGCTTCGTTCAGAAGTCACTCAAATTCATAGTTTTTAAATAATCTATTGGTATTTTATTGTAATACTAGTTTTCTTGCACCAACAGAGTCTTTCAAGTCGGATTATCGCTCAGAATACCGGTCAGGCAACCAAAATAAAAACAAAAAGAAAATATTAAAACTACATCAAATTAATCTACAAGTTGATTTCAGTCACAAAAAATTGAGATGAATATACCTAAAATACCCACTGGTCATCCATCCATAATACAGAAACATTGATTGTACATTAGTATATATTTTCTAGTCCACCACCGAATCGTAGAAAAAACACTTTTCATTAATCTAGGTACTGGAATGGTTACGGTACTTTAGCTGAACTGGTTACATCTGTGGAATATTGATCTAAAAGAAAAAGAACTAGTTTTCAATTACGAATTGGAATAAAATATGTCTGTGGTCACGCATAATTTAAAAAATAAAAACAAAACCATAGATTCTAAACCTTGAAAAAAAAATCATGCATTTGAAAAAAGAATCATCTATACAGTAGGAGTTACGGAACTGCGTACATAGGCGGCTATTAAACGCTGCAATTTTATATTAAAAATTATGTGAATGAACTATCAACAAACCAGGTCCTTTCTTATGGACCTGGGTATGTACGTACAACCCAGTAGTTGGATTGTATGTAGGTAAATTCACCTAATTTTGACATAAAAATGCCGCAGTCAATATATACCTATGTACGTAGTACTGTAACTCCCACTGTATATGCATGTATACATCGATTTAAAAACTTACCAATCCTAACGATTACTTCCGTTGAACTGAAATATACTTTTTGCATTTAAATTTACAAATTTAAAATTAGAAAGATTTTGTAACAATTACAATATGTATTAGTATTGCATTTGAGTATTTTTTTTCTGCAAGAGGTTATAAAATTTTAGAATATGCAACGGCATTTAATAAGTTATTTTGCCTCATATCTTCTCATTCAGAATTTATGAAAATGAAGACTCATAAAACCTAGTAACAAGACGCAATGTAGGCAAGTTCGTAATTTTAACAGAAATTATACTGCAATATACATAAATTACATAATATTTAAATAAATTATATATTATAGGTAATTCTTTGAAATAATGCATAGTAATCTTCATTAAGTCTTTGAAATAATGCAGGATTTTATGCATCTTATATATTATTATGTCTTCAGATGACGTAAATTATTCCCTGGCATCAATTTGTGTCACAGCCATGTCTATACGCAGAGTATACATGTTAGGAAATGTATATGTGTAAGATATATTATATTTGTTAAGTTCTGCCAACATGTAGTCAAGTTTCTTCAGGCCACAAATGAATTTTTAACAATAAATTTGCGATTTTTTTGCAGTTCATTTTTTATCATAAGAAGTGGATTTATAGCTATATTTTAAAAGTAATATGTCTTGTATAAAACAGAATTTAAATTTCTTAATAGTACAAAAATTCCCCGACCCAAATAAAAATTCCAAGACTGTCTAATGAATTCTCTATGAATTAATGAATTACAATGAACGAATGATATTTTTTAACGAATTCGCTGACTTTTCTTGACTTGATTTTTCAAAGATACGGACTCTGACATTTCCAAGTTCTTCAGATTTTTGAGATTGGCATACAAGTATATCCTAGAGGAAAGGATATTATAGAACTGAGAAATAACTTGAGACTAACATCGGGTTGACAAATGATTTTTGATTAACTGTTTCTTCGAAAAGAATAATAGGTATTCCCAGGTAGTACGTTTTTCGAGTGATTTATATCCATTTGGGCTTCTATAGTATACATAGGTATACAACCAATATTGACCTTCGAGGTACACACCAATGCAATACGTGGTCACCTGTTAGGTCCTTCAATTATGTTATTCCTTCCCAAGAATATGCACTGCATCCAAAATTATTATCAGCCTTTATAATTAAATAATTATATTTAAGTCTTACATACATACATCTTTATGATTTTTTGTATGTACGCCACATGCTCTTAAATCTCTAACTGATTTCAACATTTTGATCTGTTCGTCACTTTTTTTTATTGTATCACACAAAATACAGAATTTTCGCCCGCTTGGAGGATTTTTGGGTATTTCTATCAAGTAGATACATGCAGGGTTCCTACCGATTTATCAGAATTAAATTTCTTAGCTTTTACACACGAAAATGTATGTCACGAAAACGCAAACAACGGTGCATAGCCCATGAACGCCAACTCGAAACGAAACTCGACGTGGTGAGTTTAACCAAATGTGCAGGATCGCATTCCCGATGATCTTGGGACATTCCTTGCGGTCTCCGACACAGGCCGGAATATAAGAGACTCTATAATATACAGTATAGTAAGAGACTAAAGGTTGCAATCCTTGTACAAACTTGTCAGTATTTAAATTATGAATTTTTTTTATTGGAACTGCGTATAGTTTCGTTTTCTCCTTTCGCCCGAGTAATCGCTCACTTTTATTCCGGTGAGAATGTCTATTGTGTGTTAATATCGTGAAAAACACGTAGGTAACATGTGGGTACCGTATATTCTTATTCTTCCTACGTACACCCGTGAACATGAGGAAAAAATGTCGGCGCGCTGCCTCACAGACGCAGAGGGCCGTGGAACACATGGCCCGAGAGCGCTCTCCTCCATATGGAAGGAGTCCCGCGAATTCTCGGCACGCGCTGAGACTTCCTCGTCTTTTTTTATGATTCATACAAATATATCCCGAGTTACAAAAACGTGTCGGAGTTACTTGATACACAGGCGCACATATGTACGTACACATGACTAATGGAAGGTTTTGTGTAATGTTTTCCCACAAATAATTCTTTTGGTCTGGAAGCGGCGTCACTTTTTTTCCGGGAAGAAAAATGAAATATGCGTATGGCAATTAAAATTAATTGTGGCATACTGTCGAAAATTGTCATTTAATATAAGGATTAATTACGTGGACTATAAAATACTTACAATCAGCAATGAAAGTCGTCATACAGTCACTGCTTAAATGCTGATAATTTTTCTACTACAGCATTGAATTTTTCCTTTTATAAGAACACAGCTTGTGAACTTCTGGGTCTAATAAGTCCAAGTTGAGAGTGATATGTCGATTGTATGAAAATATATCGTTAATAAAGGAAAATTGTGATGTCAAAAAATCGTTGAACAAAATAGTATCATCAAAATTCAAAACTCTACCATCCTTACGATAGTTTTCGTAAATATTTTCATAAAACATAGAAAGATAATAATCCGTAATTTTTTTGTAGACGTGAGACGTACACAGCGTTTTTGAATATATACATATGATATATTTGGTTCAACTTCAAAGTTCATAAAAAAATCCAAAATGGCACAGTTAGTCAGATAGATACTCTGAATATCTCCCTTTAATAGGAATCCTCCAAGAACTTTGAAAGAGATTTAATATTTTCGGAGTCATTCACGATTTTTTTAAAATTCCGCAATTTTATTTTACTTTTTTTAGCAATATCTTTTCACGTAATCTTCAATCACCTTCAACTTGGGTTTATTAGACGCAGGATTTCACAAGTTGTAATACTATCAGAAACCAAAAAAAAAATCAATACAATAGTACAAAAATTTTCAGAATTTAAACGACCTTCAAAAAGTGGGTGTATGATAACCGTACCATTTGAGACGAACGTCTCATTAGATTTTGAAGAACAGAAAACTGTCAATCTGCTATAAATTCTTCAGCAAACTAAATCAATTTCTGCGCAAACGACGTCAACCTGTGGGCTAAAAAACTGATTTAATTGATAAACATAATTTTAAAAATCCCCTATTTCAATCTATATCAGCCAGATTCATTTGCCCATTCGGTAAAATTAGTTTGCCCAAAAGTTGGTTGTACCTGTTTTTTTAGGAAAACTAAATTCATACGTATATACATATATTCTTGTTAAACATGCCTTATCTCAACAGCCAGATTATTTAGTCCGTCGCGTCGTTCAAACCTTTTAGGAAGAAACTAATTTGCGACAAAATTCTCATTTTGATAGTTCCTGAGTGGAGGGTGGTTAAACAAAAATAACAAATGGGAAATACCTGGGGCAAATGAACTGTAGATTAAAAGGTTTCTTTTCAATATTTTTCTGCCAACCTCACAAACCTAATGACAACTCTATTTCTGCATTTATATTAAAAATTAGTAACACTCTACTTGACACTGGATACTGACTATGCCTTAGGCAGAATTTCATTAGAATCGGTTTATTCGGAATACTGGTTTTGTTTACCAGTAAGACAAAACCTTTCAAATATGCCCAATACACGCTCTCTACAACTGTAATATCGTAACACAATACTTCGTCTGTTTATAACACAGGACGATCAACTCCGCCGGTCATGCCTCGGTTCGTGTTGTAATTTAAAATATTACCAACTAATGATGCGGTTTCAAATTATTCCGGTTAAACATCACGAAAACATGTTAGTTAATCCTCTGGTATGTCTGTAAATTAAAAATTGCTAAGTAAACCAACACCGGTAGCTAATAATGGCAGTTAGGATGAAAACTGCACTGGCGTAAAAACGTTATTTAATATCCTATTTGAACGGGACTTTTTTTATAGATAGAGCATCAAAAACTTTATTTGACCGCAAAAGAACAAGACTATATTTTAATTTTCAAAGCCTACTAGGGTTTTTTTTTCTACCAAAAAAATTGCTAAATATGTTTAGCGATTTTTTATTCAAAATCTGATTATACCAGTGGATCAGCAGCCCCTCAAATGGGTTTGTAACAATTTTTGTGAAAAAAGTTTGGTTTTAAAAAAAGTTGTGACAAAATCAGTATCGCCAGTGTTTGTGGTTACAGGTAAATGTTATTTTTTTCTAAAAATGGAACAGAGCTCATAGGAAAATGAATAAAAGTACAAAACATGAATTGTTATAATTAACAGTAACCATAATAACCATAGTGACGGTAATAGTAAATACAAAATAATTAACAATTTTAGAGGAACAACAGTACTTACGATATTTCACATTTAGTTGAAATATCAAACTTTTGTTTGTTAGGGCTTATAAGTTTTTTCGCTGATACTATTTCTTGGCATTATTATATTGTGCATTATCTTGTATTATAGCATTCTAACAAATTATTACACTCACAAAATTATTACAAACCAATTTGATGGGTTGCTGAACCTAGTGACTCTTCCGAATTTTGGAAAAAATCATAAACGTGGTAACTTTTCAATTGTGTTGAAATTTGAACAATGAATAATTTTTCACAAAATGAATTTTCGAATACAATAACAATGACCATGAATGAATGACCATATAATACAAGAAAATAATTCAAGAAGTTAATGAAGCCTTTTTAAAGGTAATTAAAAACAGTAATTAGATACTAAAAAAACATCGAATTGAACAGGAGATTAAACGAAACATAATTCAAACAAATATAATTTATTTTTCTATGGGTCCTTTCCGATTTAAAAAAAAATGGACTTACCAGTAACCACAACACCGGAAACACGGATTTTGTCACATAGGTTTTGAAAATTAAAATGTCGTCTCGATCTTTCACACCCAAGAAGATTTTGGTTAATAGTTTTTTAAAAAAATGTTCCATTCAAATTGGATAATAAACAACTTTTTTAAACCAGTGTTTCCATTCTTAATGGGTCACCCTGTATGTAACAATAAAACTTACGTAATATTCTTAGAGATATGTAAGAAACGAACAACCGACAAATTTCAAGCTTAAGATGTTTATTTTACTGTTCTCACTTGCTCTTCCCTGAGGAAGTTTGTCTTATTTATTAGAGAACGTTTTAGCATCCATTTACTTTTACTACACCAACGAGGGAGGAGGCGTTTAAATTCTTACTCTTCGAGACAATTTAAGACGATTTCGTATGGGTTGTTTTTATTTCTGGATGTATACAAGCGCCCGGTTCAATTTACGTAACTGTTTTTAATATGCCACCACTAACCGTTACGATTTCCTTAAATATTTACAAATAGACCAGAGGTTTACGTTTGAAACAAGACAGGTTGATTGATATGGTAAAGCTCTAGCCCTATAGTTGCATTATTGTTTCAAGAAAAAAACAGTAGGTACTGTTTAATGAAAACTGAAACTACACATTACTAACGACCAATTAATTGTCGACAATTTGTAACAAGTAATTTATTTATTAGAATACTGTCACATCAAAGAACCTTTTTTCATTTCTTGATTAGTTTCATTATAAATATTAGGATGCACCAAGCTGAAGAACTAATACTGAACGATTTTGGTTTCTCGTGGTCTATTCTGTTATTGCAAAGTAGAGATAAAAGAATGATTTAAGAATAAATCATTCTTTAAAGATAAAGAATGATTTTTCTGTTATGACTACACTGCAGGCAATATTATATGTAGAATTTCAGCTCTAAATAAATTTAGTTAGAGCTCAGTTTATTCTATTTAATAAATCTAATCTAATCTTATCTAATAAATGCACCACTCAATTTATTCTATATAAGTTGTACAAAATTTGTTTGATTGGTGAATTATTTTTTATTTTGATTTAACATCGTCAAAAAACACTTTAACTGGAGATGATCAAATAGCGCTTCATCAATAAATTTCAATTTTAATGGAAACTTATTACAAATTCCAATCAACAACAGTTTCAGTAACGAAACGAAATTATTAGAAATCTTAAAAAAAAGAAAGAAAAAGATGGAACAAAATAATAAAGTTAATAAGGCGTGACACCTCCCCTAGCTTTGATAACTGCTTGGACTCGTCATGGTAAGCTCACTATAAGATTTTGGATCATTCTTTGAGGACATATTATCCCACTCCAAAAGAACGGTTTGTTCCAATTCCTGGAGAAAACTAGGTAACTGTCGCTTTACAGATCTTTTTAGATAAAATTCCTAAACGTGCTCAATTGGATTTAAGTCAGAGCTTCATGGTTGCCAGTCCATGACTTGATCTCTTGTGAGTAATACAAAACTTCGAGCGATATGTGGCCTCATATTATCCTGCATGAATATGAAATTATTACTCAAATATGGTGCAAAAAGCATAATATGGTACTGAATAATGTTGTCTAGTCTAGGTAGTATTCAGCATTCATTGCCTTTGGTGGATAGAGATTCACTCTGTGCAGGTGTCAAATAGCTTCCCACAACAACCTTTATCCACCACCAAAGAGCTCCCTTTGAGAAATTGTGCATCATATTGCACAAAGCGTCATGATATCTTTCTCCAGTTATTTGCCATATTCTTTCGCGGCTATCTGGAGATTTTAAACTTACATTTCTGGCTGTTTCCAGCTGGTTACTACGAGATATGTGCTGCATAAATGTCAAAATTACTACTAGATTATATTCAGATCAAACCAAACATTTTAAGAAAATACAAATATTATAGAAAATATATTAAACATTCATATTCAGAAAACCAATGCAAGAGGGAATAAACTCTGTCTACAATGTAAAAATAAAATTATTTTTTCTGCAATTTGTGTAAGCATTTACCAAGGAAAATAAGCGAACGAAAGGATTTTCCCTGGTATTCTGTAATGTGTAAGGGTGCTAGATGGAAGATCTGCATGAGGAAGAGGGATGTACCTAAAAACGAATCCCGAAAAAATTCGAAAGGTCTCATCACATTTCGTATTCTCTATATAAAAGAAAGTATGTCAAGAGCGCGAAAAAATCCAACGTCCCGTCATAAGGCTTAATTTCTCAATTAAATTAGAAAAAAAAACGAACAGGAAATTGCGAGTTTCATGTCAAAAAAAGCACCATTACGCTTCACTTGTGCCATTTTTTCATTCGGAATAAACAATAATTAAGTTCATTATATATAATATATTCTCGTTCCTTGAAGCTGTTACTTTTCCTTTGGAATGAGGACCGATGACCAACTTACATTCGCGCACCTCGAACGTTATTTCATAATAAGTGTTATTAGTTTCCAGCAAATGAGAAACGCATTTGTCCGTAATAACGTATAATGGAATAATCATCGTCGTTACTGAGTTATTGGTGCCAGCGCCTTTCGTGGGATCTCTTTTTGTTGCGAAATCGTAGAGAAACTTCCGTCCCCTCTGTACTTTGTAATTTCGCTTTCGAGATGATTAGAGATCAAACTTCACATAGGATGCCCACCCCTAATTTACACGCCAACATTCGAAAGTGTTTACCTATTAGCATAATTTTCATCTCCATTTACTGGGCGTTTACGAAGATTGTCTTCATTTTATAAGGCCTCAAAGCTTGAGCCCGCAAACTTTCCTTTAAATAAGAAGACCCTAAAAAGTTTGGTACCATTGAAAAAAAGGAATTGTCAAAGATTTAAAAAACAGAAGTACCCGGGATATTCCCATCTGAAAAAATTAAAGCAATTAAGATTTCCTTCAAATACAGTTTTAATGACAATCATTTTTAACCTTTTTTGTGATAAAATTAGAATACTTTGACTTTCTTTTACTATATCCATGTCACTAAATCTGAAAATAATAATTGAAATTTTGAAGAAAATTTCTAACAAAAAATAATATTTATGTCTTTGCGAAACATTTTTTCAAAAACTATATGCGCCTCCAGAAAATCTTGGAAACGGGCTGAAAATATTTCACCAAAATATTTGGTGAAATATTTATTTTTCCTTATTCATCAAATATGTTCAGTCTTATTATTCCTGTGCCTTTTTACAAATTTCGAGACCTGTTAAAGTTATGAAAATATGAATTTCTAGTTTACACCAGCACTACATTTCTGATTTTTTTTTTTAATTTACGAAAAATCTTTCACAAACATTCTGCAGCCTGTTTCCAAATTTCGTCTGAAACTTCGTTTTTGGTACTCTAACCTTATATTTGGGTCCAATAATAATCATCTAAAATGTGGGGTGGGTCTCATGCTTCCTTCAAAAAGTACGAGGACTTTAAATTCCACCAGTCGCCACTGTCAATACGGAGTGTTAATTTGATCCGGAACACCCCCGTAAAATCATGGCTTACCATGATTTTTTTTTATTATCTATAAAATCATATTTGCGGTATTTTTATAGAAAAATAATATAATGAAGAATATAGAAAAATAAAATAACTACACTTTCGTTACGAATATAATCATAAAGAAAAAAATAATTTCCTTTTTTTAAGAAGTACCATTGATTTGTTGTACGGATGCAATCAAAATTGATTGATGGGCTATAAATTAACTATCTACCTATATATCAATGGACCATCGTTATAGGTAAGAAAATGGCAAATTTTCATCTTGGCGGAAAAAATGTGAAGTTAATCCCCCCAATATGTTTTTTTTAAATAATTTCTTTCACAAAATCAGATTCAATTAGTGGGCAATAATAAACCATGAGTAATCGTGGGCAATACCTTTTATAATTTTCAATCAGCTCCGAGGGGCCAACTTCTCGTAGCTATTTTTGGTGATTTTGGAGACCTGGTTATTTTTGTCTTTGTGCAATTTTCCATTATTGTATTATTTTGGTTTATAAAACTCTTTTTTGTCATCTCTCTTTTTTTCCTCTAATTTTTGTTTCTTTTCTCTTTTTCCATTTTTTTTACATAATTCTAAATCATCAAAGTCATACTCTGTTTTTCAAAAAAATTCCAAACATTAATTTAGAAATTCAGCACATATTATGTACATATTGTATAATATATAATTATGTAATTTGGCACAGGTATGTAATGAGAACATACCGTATATGAGAACATATCCAAAATCAATATTTGTTACAATATCGGAAAGTTAAAGATAAATATTCTTCGTGAATGCTCGAAAATACATTTCGTTAAGCTCAGAGACCAAGTCGAAGACAAAACTGAAAAAAAGCATTTTTTTAAGATATGACCATATGACCACGAGGTTAAAAACGCCACGTACACACAGGCGCTTGAAGCGCGTCTGGTTTTTGTCTACGAGTGGAGCTTAATTAAGCGTTTAGTGTTTATCTCGGCTCGAAGTTGCTCGACCAGAATTTGGGGTTGCACCGAGCGGAATGCGTTATAATTTATTCTCTTTGGTCCCAGTGGAATTCGATCGCGAGCATATACCTACGCGCTTTATTCGATACGGGGCAAAAATAAAGCACATAAACATCTGGGAATTCGGGTATTTTCCTGATTTACCTGGGTTGTTTGCTACAAAGTTCCCATAATACAAATGTCGGTATACTCGAAGATTTATGTATATCACGGACGGCGACGTTAATTTTGGTAGATTTGTGGAGTTTACTACATTTGGCAATCAGGAACTAAATTAGAACTAAATACTAATACTAAATTAAAAACCCAAAATAACCCTTTTGAGGGTCCCATTGTGAACAAACCTATGAACTAGTATTATTAATTATACGATGTATACAAAGATAAACATATTACATATTTTTGAATCAAACTAAAAGTACCTAGGATATTAGAGTATGGGGTCAGAATTGTTTGTTAATCAATTTTTATTACTTAAAATGAAATTTTAAATATACAGCATGGCAAAAAGTCGCGCATTATGTATCCTTGTACATGAAAAAAATGTCCGGAATAAAAGTTTTTCATCAGTTTGTCTGCCATGTTTCTGTTAACATGAAATAATTTCGTCTTTTCGCGTTTGGCTGTTATGGAGACCAACTTAATCTTTTTTAAGTGACAACCCGAAGGGTTTTTCTTAATATCTGAAAGAGGAGCTTTTTCTCTTTACTGTACACTAAAATTTTGATATGGTTACATAAAGAAATGTTCGCAAAAAGTACGTTTAACGTTAATTATTGTAAAAGAAATTTGCTTATTTAAATTAAAATTGCTTACTTAATTATTTATTTTTTAAAAATGAAACAACAAAACAATAATTAACGAATGAGGTGTCGAAAGTGGCTTCCATTCTCCGCTCAGCCAAGCCCAAGCCGGTCTCGAAACTCTACAATAATATTTACTAGGAAGTCTTCAGGAATGGCTCCGATTTCATTTGAAATTTTCTGTTTCAAGTCTTCAATGTTATTTTGTCGATTGACATAAACTTTACATTTTGAATATCCCCGTAGAAAAAACATCTAAGGGATTTAAATCCAGGGAGCGCGCTGACCATTCAATTGTACCTCTTCTGCCTATCCAGAGTCCTGGAAATGGTGAATTTAAATACTGTTATATTTTCCGTAAAATGTGGCAATTTAAAGTTTATTTTCTTCTTTTTAGAGAATTTAAATAAAAGCTTGTTTAAAAAAAATATTATTAATTTATTTTTTATTTTTTAGTTATCGTCGTGTTTTTATATCTAAATATATCTCAACCTGTTCAAACTATCCCTAACCTATACCAAGTTATAACTCTTTAAAATTGGTATGCTGGCCATCTTGTTTTTCGCCATTCTGAATTTTTTCACCACCGCTAGAATTTGCCTAGGGTATAACCCCGCTAAGTCTTACTGTTTAGCCGGAGAGTAGTACACCATCTCCTCGAAGGGTTGAACGCAGACGTCAGTTTATTCGTATTCTTCTTAGCAAACCCTTTCATTTGATACCCACATTATGGGAGTGCTTAAAAATAACTAGTCCGCCATCTTGGGCGGTCCGCCATATTGGATTTGGAGTGGTCATTTTATTTTCCGTATTCTTCTCAGCAAACCCTTTCATTTGATACCAACATATATCATGGGAGTACACAAAAAATAACTAGTCCGCCATCTAGGACGGTCCCCCATATTGAATTTAGAGTAAATTCATTTTATATTCATATTTCTTCTCAGCAAAGCCTTTCTTTTGATACCCATATCATGGGAGTGTGCACAAAATAACTAGTCCGCCATCTTGGGCGGTCCGCCATATCGAATTTAGAGTAAATTCATTTTATTTTATTATTTCTTCTCAGCAAACCCTTTCATTTGATACCAATATCATGGGAGTGTGCACAAAATAACTAGTCCGTCATCTTGGGCGATCCACCATATTGGATTTAGAGTAAATACATTTTATTTTCTTATGTCTTCTTAGCAAACCCTTTCATTTGATACCCATATCATGGGAGTGCGCAAAAAAAAAAAAAAACCCCCCCCCGGGGGGGGCCCCCCAAAAAAAAAAAAAAAAAAAAAAATTTTTTTTAATTTTTTCCCCAAAAAAAAACCCTCATTTAAAAAACAAAAAAAAGGGGGGGGGAAAAAAAAAAAAAAGCCCGACATCTTGGGCGATCCACCATAATTAACTAGTCTTCGCAAAAAAACCTTTCATTTGTTCCCCACACCATGGGAGTGCGCAAAAAATAACTAGTCCGCCATCTTGGACGGTCCGCCATTTTGAATTTAGAATGATATAACTTAGCTATAGTCATCCAAACAAAACGTGTACCTATTCATCTCAATCTGTTGAGAATAATTACTTTAATTTTCAGTTGCAAGATTTGACCCGAACATACATACATTGCAAGTTAAATAAAAGCTTGTAAAAAAGCTGTTCTTCCAGATACTGAGAGAAAACCTACGGGTTGTTGTATAAACAAATAAAGTTGGTGTCTATAGCAACCAAACGCTAAAAGACAAAATTATTCCATGTTGACAGAAACATGGCAAATAAACTGATGAAAAACTGTTATCATGCGTGCCACACTGTATATAGATACGTACCTACGTAGGTATGAACATGTATGCATTACAGCTAAATAATGGGTACTCACATTTCGAAATAACGTGTTTCTTGAAGCGTGCTTCCTAACTGCGTGCACATTTATGTAAAATTTGCTTGTCAGTGTAACATTCTCTTTGTGTGTATTAGACAGCAGAATATGCAACATATCCCAGGATAGGTGGAGCAAGAACTGTAATGTTCAAACATTTTAGAATCGAAATTTAACATTCAGATCCAACAGAGATCATTTGCAGCCCTTAAAATAAATATTTATCTAACGTTATAAGGCAATACTAATTTAATATTAAATAAAGAAGGCTCCAGTCGTTTGACTTCTATTAATATTTTTGCCCATAAAATATTTAATCAGAACTTACCCTGAACTTTGTGGCATGCTACTTAATAAAATCGATTGGTTTCCACGGGACCCAGGTGGAGTAACACAAACTAAATGGTCAATATCGGTCCCAACCGTAGAGCTAGGGCCAGAGGTGTAATTTATTTGCTTTCTCTTGTTCCAATAAGCTTCCGAACCCCTAACTAATTCATCAAGCAAATTGCGTACAAGTTTTGTATCCACTTTTGTTAATTAAAAGAAAGAAATAAGGCCATGCATAAAAAGCGATACAGAAAAAGAAGCAACACAAAAAAATACAATGAAAACATTTGGGCAATTTTAGGATGCAGAATAATAAACGAAATTATTAGTCTTCCCAAAATGCTCCCGAATATAATTTTGGTACAAAAAATGAAGCATTTACAAGGGTATACAAATTCTTAGAATATGAACAGTTTGAAGCTTATATTGTATGAAAATAATCACGAAGTTGCTTCAAAGTAAAATACGTTCACAGTTGCAAATGCAGAAACGCATATTTCGTATTTCCAAACTTTTGAAAATAGCAAATTAAAATAAATTATCTTAATGCCAATGACCATTTAATTAATAGTCGGTTGCACTTTGATTAAAATTTTGTGCCCCATATATACAATGTTTGCAATACAATGCTTTTATGCGGCACTACAAATATGATTAAGGTCTAGATTATTTGGAGGTCACGGTCAAGGTTATAGGCAAACATTACTCTACAAAACTGGAGCAGTCCATTTAGTATCACTACACCTACATCCCCGGATATATTTTAAATGGAATTACAATTTTGGTAATGTTTTCATTAATTCCCTAACATACAGGTGTCTCAAAAGGGTTATCACCCTCTATACATACGAATTTGTTTTGAAACCACTATTCCAATGGAAGTTAATAATTAAAAACAGACGAAAACCACCGTTATTGCTACATCTTAACGATATTGTTTAACCTCTGCAAATGCATTTCTTCATTTCAAGAAATCTCGTTCCACAATGATGTTAGCGTGCCAAGTCCATGGCAGCCATTTATATTCTAACCCTGACAATAAATAAATCATTGACGTAACACGCCAAAAAATGAATTATATTATTTACAGAAAAGCAATCAGTCAGAAGTGAACTGAATAGGACTGAAAACAATGTACCGCTACCGTAAAAATTTGCATAGACCGACAAATAGCTCAGTCCGCTGCAATTGAATTCTACACCGTGAAATTATCAATTTTTTTTGTTTACCTACAAAAAAAATGGTAATTTTAGCGTGACAGCTCTTTCGTTCAGTCGAACAAATAAACGGAAGTCATATTTTCACCTTGCAAATTCTAGGATGCGTATCGTCGTTCAAAATGAGGACAAAGGTCCGCTTATAGTTTCATTGAAAACTCATCTAGTAGACCTGTCTACCTGTGAAATATCCTTTGTTTGTTACCTCAAGCTAGGAAACCTGTAACTCTAATGGGTGTAGCATCTCATAGAAGGCGAAGATGAAGGCATACAATGCGTGAACTGTTTTCGAAAGCAGTGGCGTGCAGTAGAGGCCTTTTTTAAAAATTCAAAAAAAAAACTTTATGCAATATACAGTGATTATTTGTTTGAGTTCATGGTTGAATCCAATTACTTTGATTTAAAATAATTGCAAGTGGTTCTGGAGCAAAAGTGAACCTTGAAATTTATTTCCCTTTTTGAATTACAAAAAAAAAAAATACTAAAAACATTATCTAAAAAAGTTTTATTTGCACATTTTATTTATTTTATTACATCTGCATCATGTACAATATTTAAAAATTTGAAATACGGCAAAGAAGGTATTATTTGATTAAAAAAGAAAGTGAATGTTTCATTACGAAAAAAGGATTAATTGATAAGCCCGAAAAAGGTAGATGTGCAGTATTCATCTTTAAGTCGACCCACTCTTGTTATGGATTTATGAAGTTTTTGGTTTTGTTTAATTTCGATTATTAAAAACAGCAATTTCTGTAGAAAACACTACAGAAACAAATAGCAATTGTTCTATGTGTTAATGAAATGTAAATTTGGATTTTTTTTAAAACGGATTCTTAGTTTTTAATGCGTTGGGTTGAAAATAGTAGGCTGTGGTAGACAAGAATAGAACATCTTTAGTTTGAACACAAAAGAGTACTGGCAAATGTTTTACAAGCAATTGTCTTCTAAGTGATGCCCAACATGGTATATTTATTACATAAGTTTTAAATAATTACAAAATATATAATAAAAGCAATATAATAAAAGTTAGATTTTTCAAGTTGCGTTAAGGAAAAAAAGAGCTACGCCTATGAATGTTTTTTTCTAAAGTGGCATAATAGAAAACAGGGTTTCTATTCGTCCCTTCTTCAGAGAAACTACTAATGGTACAAAAGCTTAATTACTATTGTATGCAGTAGGTAAACTTCTCTTTAGTGATGCATTTTTGTTGACTTTAAAAAATAGACTTTGTTTAACGGTTTATCTTAAGAGTCTACGGATCTAATGAAAGGTAAAGCAAACATTTATTTTATCTTCGTGTATAAGGCAGTAAGATGTTTAAGATATTACATGCGAGTTCGTTAACAACAGTTATAACAGAGTGGTCACATATTGAGGATTGTTTTATACAAAGTTATCTACATATATCCCTATATTTGTTGAATTTATAACAGGATAACTCTTTAATTGAAGAATGCCATGAATTTATAAGTAGATAGTTAAAAATCTACTGTCCAAAGTGTATATGAGAGAATTACCACCCCCTCTTCTTCGTTATTTTTAGACGTACGAAATAATATTATAAAAGTCTAAATACTCCGTAGGAATCACTAGGATTCTAGTTCTGAGTTTTTGAGAAGAAGTTACCAGCATTATATCTTTTGGTTTTATGTGTGAGTAGTCCACTGATCTTTATACTAACTGAATAAGCAGTAGGACGTATGTGGAGGGAAAATTTTGAGGGTCCACCATTTTGTAAGACAGTAAGCAGACCCAATCGCAGCAGAATGGTCTTGTGTTATGCGCATGATCACATATCGGCGCGTATTTGAATGAGAGCAAGTGATGTGTATTAATAAATCTAATTATGAAGTAGATTCATAATGTTAATAATGAATTAGATACGGTTATTTGAAATATAATTGTTTTCAAATATAATTTAGTTTTAATCATTTGGAAAAATAGAAACATTTTTTTTCGACTCATTTGCAAAGAGAATGTCGAGACGTAAGCGAACGTTTGCTTTGCAATATATACAACAATTGCAGGGGTCGCCGAACTTGATAGGTACACTGTATTTTTTTCAGTCTGACAGAAAATGCAGTTCAATACATTTTTCTGAGAAATGAGCAGAACACAAAATGCTATATATTGTTGGCAAACATTTTGGAAAATAGCAAATTAAAATAAATTATCTTAATGCCAATAACCATTTTATTAACAGTTGGTTGCACTTTACTTAAAATTTTGTACCTCCTTATACAATGCTTTTATTTGGAATTGCGGCACTACAAATATGATCAAGGTCTAGGTTATTTGGAGGTCACTGTCAAGGTTATAGGCGGCAAACACTAGTCTACAGAACTGTATCAGTACATTTAGAATCAGGACACCTACTTCGCAAGACTAAAGAATGTAGAGATGTAAGCGAACGTTTGCTTTTGCAATATACATAACAATTGTAGGGTCGCCGAACTTGATAGGTATACTGTATTTTTTTTTCAGTCTGACACACAATGCAGTTCGTTCAAAACATTCTTCAGAGAAACGAGGAGAACACAAAATGCTGTATACTGTAGGCACATAGCCTTACAGGCCCATATTTTGCACCCATGCTTGCAGTTGGATTAAATCTTTTAGAGGAAACCTTAAAATAATAAGAAATAAACAACATTACTTCAAACTTTCTACAGCGACATACTATTAAAGCTCAAGAACTATTATCAACAAGAAAAGTAAATGAAAAATATTATTCTACTTTATAAATATAAAATAAAGTTAAATATAGAGATACGTTTTCTCATCTAACCTAGATATTTTTGTTAACGTGACATCCACAATTTATGTTAAGTCCTTGTTCTATTCGTCGCTGGTGCAAAACGGACATCATTCTCTTTAAAGCGATAATTCCTTCGCCAGAACTCGTTACGTAAGCCTGAATTAATGCCCGTCATTTTTAAAAACGCCTTATCCGGCCGCCATCTCTAATATTCCAGGCGCTTTTTATTACATTCCGTAATCCTTTTCGGTCTAGTCGAGTGGAATTGCGCGAGCTATCGCATTCCGAAAGGCCCCCATGAATAAATTTCATAGATAACTCGCCTGCTTCGGATGGACTTAATTACGGAAGAGCCTAAATATGGAAAACAGAAGAAAGAACGAAGACGACGCGACGGGAAGAATCATGGCGCTATTTAAACGCTATTACACCTGTATTTCTCCTGTTTTTATTTTTTGTTCTTTTTGTGGAAACGTGCCTCGCAAACAGTTTGCCTTAACCGGTTCACTGGAATAGTTTTTGTCACTGTTCGTGCCAAAACTGGCACCCTCGAATAATTTACGAAGCCATACAATATTTCGTGGGGTTTTTTGAGTAACTGAATCGATTCTAAAGATTTTTTTTGATCTGCCACCCCCGAAAGGTGAAAAATAGGGGTTGGAGTGAAATTTTGAGTTTTTTCAATTCAATGCCAAACCATTCCATATTTCATATACAAGGGTTTTTTGTATCTCTAATTCGATTGTAAGAATTATTTTTTTGATCTGCTACCCCCGAAGAATGAAAAATACATTTTGGAGTGATATTTCGAGTTTTTTCAATTCTATACCAAACCATTCCACATTTTATATTCAAGGGTTTTTTTGTGCCTCTAATTTGATTTTAAAAGTTATTTTTTTATTTGCTACCCCGAAAGATGGAGCTCGGGAAACTTTTTGTTTTTTCCAACCCGGGGGATATAAGCTGGTTTCCCATTCGAATACATACTGAGCGGTGAATTGATAATGTATAATACTCAAGCTTTTTTCGTGTATGGAACTTTTCAAAATTTTTATTTAACATACGATAGAAGCTTGGTTTCGCATTCGAATTACATACCTTTAGAATGTTCAAATGAATATTGTATAATATATAATAGTTCAAAATTCAGAAGTTTATATCACAAATATTACAGTTTGACAAAACTATTGATTTTATAAAAAGAGGGGGGGGGGGCCCCCCAAGGGGTGTTGTAACCAGGGTGGGTGGAAATCCAAGGAAAAAGGGGGGGGGGAATTGTTTTCCCCAACGGGGGGGGGGGAAAGGGGGGGAGCCAAAGGGGGTTTTTTTTATAATACAGTTTGGCAAAAACTTTTGATGGCAATCACTTATTAATGTTTCAAAAATATCACTAATAAATTATGTTCCTAATGCTTATACTGCTTTCAAGCGTTTTAAATGTTTTCAGATCAGTTAGTTACGGGAGTGAATCAAAAACTTCGACAATATAAATTTTTTTGGATATCAAAATGTTTCGCTCAAAATCGGCATAGGTAGAGGTATAAAATGTCATTAGGAACATAATTTCTTAGTGACATTTTTCGAAATACTAACAATTTAAGCCCTTTTCTAAAGATTTTTTGGAAAATCACAAATTTGACAGTTGCCAGGTGGTAGCTGTCAACTTTGAATTGGTGCGTTTTAGTTATTTTGGAAGCAGAAGTGATTGTTACCAAATTTTTTTATGAAACCCTAATATTAAAAAGATCCCATATGGTTCCAACTTTATGGCGGACACTGTATATGATACAATACCAGAATTGGCACGTTTTTCATATATGATACAGTACCGGTTAAGAGGTATATCTGAGAATTTATACTTCTTGTTTTTCTCGCCTCCAAAAGCCAACAAGCTTTTTACGAAGGACAGAAAGAAAATAATTTATCATCATATCATCAATATATGTATGTAGATATATGTACGTTTCGACAAAAAGTTTTTTTGCCCTTAGAAATTCTTAAAAGGGAAAATATCACTTCATGATTTAAAGAAAAAAAACATGATTTAATTTAATATGAACAAAAATGGGAATCCTTCTTTGTCTTTTTTTATTTTGATATCACATAGGTCATTTCTACTTTTCACAGCATTATATTCAGAGATTAAATAAGAATGCCGTCCACACAAAACAACAAATTAATTGACTCCTTAATACACTTCAAGTCGTACGAGGAATGTGGGACTTAAGCTACTGCAAAAAAGGTCGAACAATTTTTGCAAAGCCGCTTAAAATAACTTATCAAGTGTTCGTACGTTCCAACCGCATCGCATACGAAGTCGATGTTTATTAATTAACGTCCATCGGTTAAATCCTGTTTCGGCTACAAGAATTCGGGCTAGCCACAACACACACATGGTACCGTATAGGCTATAAAAGTGGCAGGTAAAATAACGCTTATTTACTTATTCGATTAACGATTCAAATCTGATGAATGGATCGTAGAATGGAAATCGAAATGAACCATCTACTAAACAATTTCTTTTTTTTTTATCGGATAACTTTTATCAATGCCAGTTGGGTTGTAACATTTTTTTACGGGTGTTACAAAACTGTCCAGAGTTATGTGTGTGAACTCAAGGTTACGTGCAGCACAGGTCTACCAATTCACATCGAAGATATTCGTTCGTATACAACGTTATTTGCCAATAACCTTGACCCTCAAAGGCGCCAAATAAAGAATCATAACATCGAGTTATTTTGAAGCTCTGTATCCAGTTCGGCTGCCATATTTCAAAAACAGTAATTGTTATTTTCAGTTTTGAGTAAATTAAAGAAAACTTTAAACATATGCCCCTCGAACTATTAAAGATCTTTAAATACAATTTTAACAGTTTAGGATACTATAATTGCAAGTTATTGTATACGTAAACAATAATTTAAAGATTCTTGTTTTTTTTTTAAAAAATGCAGTTGCTGTGTTTTGGCATAGATGTTTAACAAAACGTGAGCAGAGTATATAGTAAAAGCATCGTATCTGCACATAATATTTTCATTTTGATAATTACCACTTCTTGTGACCAATTAACTTTTGTGACCAATAATTACCACTTGCTTTGACCACTTACTGTCTTACGAGTAAAACCATCTAACTAAAATATATTTTTCAATTAACAGTAAATGCCACATACTGTGTTACGGGTAAAATTTTGTAAAACATTCTCTTCCGGATGTTGCTTCCAATACACAGTAAGTACCGCATACTAGGTTTCGCCTATATTTTACTATTGAAAAATAACATTTGCTGGGTTTTGGCGTAGAAAACGAAAAATTGTATTGTAGATACTGTGTTTTGCCGAAATATATGTGCGTAACTATGAAAGATATTCGTTTTCTAGGTAGTGTAATAGACGCGGAATAAGCATAGTATCTGCTCGGAGTAAAAAATGAATTATTGAGACAAATGTTGGTTACTTGTTTTACAATGTGGCAGCCGAGTTGTCCCGAGTCTTTGTGAATACAAATTGGCGTATTGTGATAGGGTGGGATGCCAAAAAAAGCAAGCTTGAAAATCTTCCTTTCACCCCTGGGTTCACATGGAGTACATCATTTATTACAAATTACATTTTTAACACACATATAGTACTTTTCTTTTCTACAAGCGTTATTAAAAGAGATAGTAAACGATCAAACCGAGAATCAAACACTTTAACCCTAGAAAGATAGCGCTCCTCACTAAGCTGTTAAAGATATGGGAGAGTAATTTTTATTCACTACTAGAAAGCTAGTAAAAAATGCCGTTTTATTTTAATAAAGGGAGGAGAGGGAATTGAAAACAGTTTAGTATTAATTTTTGGTGGAGGGGAGGGACAGCCACCCTTCTTGAGTCTAAGGAAAATCAACGGATGCTTCTCCTTGTGAGTAAGATTTACTCAATCCTATCTTTCTAGGGTTAACTAAATTCAAAATGTAAACTAAAAAAAATGTTATTAAGTTTTTTGTTTATTTTTGGAGTTATATAGCAACTATTGTTAGTCACGAAAGTTAGAAGTAAAACTCGCTGTCAATAAGATTATCATTAAGATAAAGAATTTGATGAAAACACTGTGTTTGATGAAGATTTTTGATGGATAATCAAGAAGAGTTTAACAATTGTAATGCGGAAATAAATGAATCAGCTAGTACATCTAGTACAGCGGACAGTGGTAAGAACCTGACAACCATTAAAGGATATGGGGGATGGAACGGAAATCTTCAACAATAGCCGAAGATTATGTTTAGAACTCTTCGTAAAAATATTGCCAAAAGCGTCCTGTAGTGCTGACCTTTCCATCCCTCTCTAAAAGTAGAGAATTTTGGAACAACACCGTAGTTAATGGAACTGAAGAAAGAAATCATATTTTAAATTTGTTCAAATTGTACCAAGTTAATAAAAATTAAATAAAGCTTGCCTTATGCTTGTTAAAGGCGCTTTTACCACGAGTGTTAAGAGTCAATGACGTTTTAAACTGATGTCAAAATGACAATTTTGATACTGACTGTCAATGTTAAAAATTGTATCTTCAATAATGTTTGTAGAATAAAATGAATTTCCGTCCTCGTTTTCGCGAACGTCCCGTATAGTAATTACAAATCCATTACAAAACAACTTTGTTTTACGGCAGTTTATAAAGCTAGTTCGCTAGTACAAAAGATAATCTACCGGTCACGATTAACAAGGTAAGTCAGTTACGAGTACCGTGGAGATGAAAACAGCCACCAGTAAAAATTCCCACAGAGTCAAGGGTCCGTTTTCCAGGACCGTAACGGGCGGAGTTTACAGTTTGGCGGTTATTGACGAATTCTCCCATCGTGTCTACTCGATGTGCGGTAAACTGCAACAGATGAGGATAGTCTAAAACTAGTTATTGGGCATTAAATATTTGTTTATGTGGCTATAAAATTTGTTATAATTTGAATTCAAATCAGATACATTGTTACGTCACGACTTAAGCACTAGAACTAGATACATACAATATTGTTGTATACATTGGCATACATGACAAAACTGCAAAGGCAAGAACCTAGTTTTGACAGCATTTAAACTTATTATTTATTTGTCATTAATTTATGGTTTTGTTTTTAATGATGAATTATTAGGATTTTGTTAGTGACAGAGCCTAATTTCATTAAAGCCAACAGTGAAAACCCTGAAATAAAGTAGGTATATAACGATTCAAGAATTTTGATCAATAATATGGATTATTGTTAGAGTCTAATTAAGAATTGTAAAGAAGTGAAATGTTTTATTTTTGAAATACTTCGTTTCTCTCTATTACGTAACGACGCTATAGATATGTACGTATAACTTAAGAGAGAAGGTATTGTACTGTAACACTGTAAAATTATATTGTGAATAATTATTTTTATTCAACACTAAAAAATCATAACAAAACGACAAATAATCATAAATAGGTATTTTTAAGTCACTGAATTCGAAGCAATAATTAGAAATAATGCAAAACTTGTGTAAAATAAACAAAATTAAAAATCCACTGGCTCCGGACCAATCTGGGTATTTGGCTCGAATGCGCATGTGAAATGTCATGTCATAACTTTGGCGGGACATATATTTTTCAAATTTCATTCCCAATTTTAAATTGTGTCAATTGCTTTAAAAAATAACATTGATAAAGTGTTTTCATCTTTTAAAACACAAATAACTACTAAAATGAAAAATGTGAAATAAACATATATTTTCAGGATTTAGTCTTACTGGACTGTTTATTGCGTCTAGACGGTTTTACGAGAGTTCCGCAGCGATTTACCTAGACTGAGGGATGGAGGGAGGATAACGCGACAATACGGTGGAGCGTCTCCATTCCCTAAATTTACAGCTTTTGAAAATTTTTATTTTTAGAAAGCTAATTTAAAGTGGCTGCTGAATTTAGATGCTGTTCCAGAGTAAATAATTTTACTGGTACTGGAAAAAAGTAAAATATTATTATTTTGTTAAATATTTCATTTAACTTTTGTTGGTTGGTAAAAAAAGCATTTTTTTATCACAAAAGTTTCACAGTCATATATGACATACAAAATAAAATCTTGGTTACCTATGAAATAGCCAAATGGTCTTAATTATTGTTTTAGCTTTTAAATAATTTGTAAACGGATAATCACGGATTAAAGCAATACCCTAATTTAACTTTTTTTTGTTTAAATTTTATCTTTATAGTTTTCAATCATACCCTTCCCGTAACGCATTCTGTAATATAAAAAAAGGAATCGGAAATATATTGTTGATTTTCACACATGCATTACAAACCTGAACCAAGAGGTTTTGTTGTTACATAATTTATTGGTATTAGCAGTCTATATCAGCTCACTATTAACTGCTGTCGAGAGAGACAGTATACGAGTTGGTCTGCCAGGCAATCACGTTTTTAGCTAAAAGTGATTATATATTGTAAAAAAAAAAAAAAAAAAACTATTGTATCATGCAAAATTATAGAATAAAGAACAATGTTAAAAAAATTACTTTTTTGGGTCCTCAAAACAAAAGCACGGAACTAGTATTTTTATGCTAATTTTTGGGTGCTGAATACGAATCATTTATTCATTTTGCCCAAAAAATGACGGGAACACCCTCTAACCAACCCCTGTATGGGGGTGAAAAAGGGATAAATGGTTTATAAAATGTGCAATTTATTATTTGTGTACTAGTTTGAATAATATAATTTATTTTTTAACAAATAACTTTAATCAACTTTAATTAACACTTAGCTTTTTATTGAAAGGTGTAACTTGGCGCTTTTTCGACATTGTACTGAAATTATTCTCGCAAATGAAATGACTTTTTAGGTCTATATAAGAGATGCTTAACCAACTATAAAATGAATCATTAGAAAACTAGGTTTTGTATGAATTTTGAAAGTGGCATCGAGTTTTCTGATAACGGAATTAACACTAATTTTCTTTCAATGCTTAATTATTTCTAATTCAAACAAGTTCCGTTTATTTTTCAGTATAAAAAAATTTTTAGTTTTAATTTTGTAAAGAAAATAATTTATTACTGAATCTATAATGGTTAATGCTCATTTCATATAATTATTCAAACTAGTATACAAATAATAAATTGCACAAACAAACCATTTATCCCTTTTTCACCCCCATACAGAAGTTGGTTAGAGGGTGTTCCCGTCATTTTTGGACAAAATAAATAAATGATTCGTATTCAGCACCCAAAAATTAGTATAAAAATACTAGTTTCATGCTTTTGTCTTGAGGGGCCAACAAAGCCATTATTTTAACATTGTTCTTTGTCAAGGTGTCATTACTATCAAGTTGTAAGAGACATCCAAATTGAAAACTGACGCAAAATCGAAATTCACGATCTCAAATAAACTACAAAAAATGTTAAATGATTCGAAACATGGCAAGAAAAGTTCATTTCAGCAGCTACTTTGGATCCATCATTTTGAATATAATTGGTTGGTAACTATTAAATCACTTGATTGGTTGGTTGGAGCTGAACTGGATGTGACCAGAGCAGCAGTGAATGCGTATAAAATTTTGAAGAAATTCAGTTAGAGACTAGAAAGGGAACAAAAATCATGAAGCTGGAAGTCGTGGAAAGAGACATTGAATCGAACATCTAAATCCGTGTCCCTGGAAAATATTGTTGGAACTTAGAACCTGGAATCTAATATCTGTGGGAAAGGTGATATACTTCTTTATTAGTTTCTGGTTTGTTGGATTTTAAGTTCTGGAATAAACGACAATTATTTGATTTTTGCCAAAGTTTTGGATATTTATTTCGCCTTCTTCAGGGCTTAATCAATGTTGTTATTACTGTCACATAATGTGGTAAGTTACGAACATTGGCAGTTATATCTATTTACATATATAACAAATGTATCAAGACAAAACAAAACCAAATAGTTGTTGTTTATTCCCGGACCTAAAATACAACAAACCAAAAACTGGAATCTGATCTTGGAACCTCATCAGAACAAATTCATATTTCAACAGCCATATTATAGTGTATAGGTATGTCATTTTTAAATGAAAATGGTTGAATGGTTTGCTTCGGACAAACAAGGACAGAGATAAATAAAACCATAAAAATGTCAAATAAAAACCTGGTTTTTGTGAGGCCGGTCCTGTAATTGGGATGTCACGAGCGGACCCATCGAGAGACGATGGAGCCAGTCTGTGGGGCCCCAGGGGCCGGGATCGGCCCACCGGGTAGCCAGCATACTCTCGCACCGGCACTATAGCCTACCGGCGTCGGTCCTGGTGATTATGGTCTCTATTATAAATATCTGTACCGCTCTCTAACAACACATAAAAGGGATCCGGAGAGTTCCGTTGCGCCGCCGTCGCCTATTGTTCGGGCGGTTCACACGAATTTTATTGTTGCCAGTGTTTCCTCGATGGATCTCAATTTTAAATGGGGGCACTGGGCGTCTACCGGGTGGACCGTTATTGACGTTTTTATAGGGTATCCCAAAAAGTGTAGGGAAATGTAAAATATACAGTAAGCGGCACCCTAATGCGTACATAGCCGAATGAAGGGCAATTGATAATTTAACTTCTTTGTGGAGTAGATGTAAACCTGAGGTGAGAACCAATCGCGATCCAGTCGCTAGCGTAGGCATGAAAGGCATCCGGTTTGTCGGTAGGGCTGTTTTAGTTAAAATTTGAAATACCATTTTATATTTTATTCTGTATAAAAGTGCGTTATTACGAGCGTATTGTAGAAGCGTATTGTAGAACAAACGTCTAGTCCCCGAGCTGGCGCAGTTTGAATTTGATATGCGCAGATGCTACTAACATGAACATGGTGATTACGTCAGATTTCGGCGAATCTCAACAGAGGCGGACTCGGGTCATTATTCACAGAAAATTAAAACGTACCTACTAAGGGGCTAACTAATACAAAATGGAGCCGTATTTAGGTGTGGTAATGTTAGTGGTCCCGAAACATGGCACTTAAAAGAGCTTACCCACGAAGCTCATAAAATTTCCACCTAAACTGCGAATAAATTTGATTCACAAGTTATAAAGTTATAAGGACAGTCTCTTGATAGACAATTGCAGTTTCCTCACAATTGATTAGAATTTACTTAATCAATTTTACCTTTAAACTGACAAAATATTCGAGTCTTACTTGCCAAATTTTTATACCTGCCAAACGGATATTTGGAACAGGTCTGCCCTTGAAGGAAGACTCGTTTTTCCAGGGTATACCTGTTCCAAATTCATGATCCCATAATACCTGTTTTGAGACAAGGAAGACTCTAATATTTCGTCAGATTAAAGGTAAAATTAATTAAGTAACACAAAATCAGCTGTAATCAAACTGCAACTGTTTAACAAAAGACGAAAAAAAGTTGCAAAAATATGCTCTGTAAAATATCATACGGTAGTTTAAGAGTACCTAAGTAAGTAATGAACTCTTTGTATTAAACAATTTATGAGTTTTAATGGGTCCAAGTTTCATTTTTCGTGACCACTGACATTACCACACCTAAATACCGTCGTATAATACTACATTTCCTAGTACGTTTATTCGAATATTCACTAATGTATTCTGATGTATTTTCTGTGTATCGCTTTGCAATAATAGTGACCTGAGCCCGACTCAGACCTGAGCTACGATTCGCCGAAATTTTGTACGCCGAAGTCGACGCATTGGACCGTTCGTTCTGTCTTGTTTTGCTGTTGTCATATCAACATAATATTCCTATTAGATATTTTAAAATTGTTTCACAGCTGTTTAAAGTAATATTAACTGTTTAAAATTATTTCACAGTAGTTGGGTTGAAAAAAGATAACAGTAAACTTTATTATAGTTTTTTGTTAGCAGATATGTTAGTATGCTTCAAACTAAAATTATTAATATGCCAAATGCAAGACTAACATATTTTAAGTTGTGGTGGTGTTGTATTATTGATACGCACATGAGCTGCCAGCTCGTTCAACAGCAATTTGCGATGTGTTACTATTGCATTAAACAGTTTTCATTCCCGAAATGTTTATTCACGCTCAAATTAGACTTGTGGTGACTCGTTTGGTTTGTTTTCAATTTGATTTCCATAAACTGAAAAACGATCAGTGTTGTACCTACTTGCGACAGTTATATGAATTCAAATGATGAGAAAAAAAGCGAATTAAAGCTGGAAGTTGAGAAACATTTAAAAGATAAGGAGTTATCACGACAGGCTAAGGACATAATAGAAGTTTCAGAAAATAAAGATTTAGATAGATAAAATTTCTACGTATACCTAACTGGACAGTCTATAATACTGCTGATAAAAATGGGCACTGCTATGTTTGGAGTGAAAATATTGCCAATCGTGGAGCCAATGAAATAGCCAGTTGTGTCTTATCTCTTTTGAAGAATGTTTGTACCAGAAAAGAAAGTGTTATATTTTATTCAGACAATTGCGTTGGCCAAAATAAAAATAAATTTGTGGCTGGAATGTACATGTACGCAATACAACATCTTTATATTAAAAAAATAAGTCACAGTTTCTAATCACAGGCCATACGGAAAATGAGGGCGATTCTATGCATTCTTGCATAGAACGAGAATACGAAGAGTTCTGAGGGGAAGTCCTATTTATATTCCACAACAATGGATACCGGTAATCGCTTTGGCGAAAAAAAAATAGCTTGCCGTATAAGGTTCAAGAAATGGACACCAGATATTTTAAAGATTTTAAAGAACGAAAAAACAAATTGGCCCAATATCAGAATTTTGGAATTTAGAAAGGAGTCCCCATTTTCAATTTTTTATAAACATAACTTCAATGAAACATTTGAACAAAAATTTCAAAAAAGAAAAAGGACGACCTTCTTTCTTTATGTCGGGATGGCGTGATTCCAGAAAAATATTATCCATGTTTTGAAAATTTATCTGGCATTTAATGAGTTGTATTTAATTTTTTATTTTTGTATTTAATTTGAATTAAACTTTTTCTACTTACCTTTTTGTAGTTGTTTTTTATTGGTTAATGAAAAAAAAGCTTAGAAATCGTACTTAAGTAACTTTTTCGTGCCCTGTTTTATATTTTTCTTTAATAAAATACTACCACATCTCAAAATAAGTCATGTATTTTATTGGTTTATTCAAGATTATTAATATAATATAAAAACATAAACTTTTCAACTTAAAAATCGTCATCTTAATGCAAACACTACAAATAATTTAAATTGTAAAAATAAAAGAAAAAACTTGCATATGAACAAAGTTACAACGAATTGTTCCAACCGCCAAAACTTTAAACGCGTTTTTCTCAAAACTATCAATTTTGAGTTGTGGTAGTCTTGTATTGAGGGTGCGATATATCAAAATACTCAAATATGCCAATATTCAGAACCAGCGAATACAGTGACGGACGTGTTGACAGCGACAGCAGCTTATTACCTGAATGCTTCTTATTACCAATACATGTTAAATCTACATAAGTACAAAGTTACTAAAAAACCATGACGAATACGGCTTCTGGTGGAACCAAGTGTGGACGGTTACCGCAAATATTCGCCTTATTTGACTTCTTTGATGTGCGATTGAAAACCGACAAGTGGACGGAAACGCGTATTTGCTGTTAGCGCTATTCGCGTTATTTGTACAAATAAAGCAAATATAGCGAATAGCTTCTCTACACATCGCCGTTTTTGGGCAAATACAACAAATACACGAATACGCTACGCCAAGTGAAGTGCCGCCATAATAAACGCCTTCAGTGTGTCACTACTACCGAAACACTATTTAAACAATCAAGTAGGACACATTATGACTGACGGGGTCAATTGGACTCCGTGACGTTTTGGCACTCTTTATTAATTATTCCGGACACCAGTCGAGTGAAAAAAAAATTAAGTGTAATTTGTATGACGAAACTAGAGGACGTTTACTCCACATGGTGACAAATGATTCACTAATGAACTATATCGATCAATTCAGCGCCAATATTAAATATCAAATGAGCTTTATTAACGGTGTACCTTCTCCAAAAGTGTACGGTTATTTAAATATATATTGTGGGCGACTTGGAGCCCCATTATTATAAATATAAACAATATTAACAAGACGAGTATCCTACGCACCAGGCTTTTATCGCGGTAGGTACGCATTGTTAACAGTTTACGAGTTTTAAAATTCCTTATACGAGTCAACGACCGTTACAACACACGTTTTTTTCATACCTACATATATAGATATAAGAATACATAGGTATATACGCCTGCGGAAAATCCCCTTTAGATATTTGAATATGGAAACAATTTACTAGAAGAACAAAAAAGTCGTTATAAGCTGCTTAGGTAGGTATATTTATTAATTAGGTACATCTGGAACTTGAAAGTATTTTTTTATGACGGAGCGTATTAAATTATATTTTAGGGGTTGATTATACCACCCTTTAAGATATGATGAGCTCCCATAAGTAGGTATACGCTCCAATGTTCCATTATAAAAGCACGAGATTTTCATAAAATTCCACCACCTACTTGCCCTGATCCGATTTATATAGATCACTTGTTACAGAATCCTTATAACATGGGTATATAACTAAAAACAATGATACAAATCATCGTGTTCAGCGTTAATCGTTCTCAGATGACTCAACTTGTTTTCCTCTGAGCATCAGTTACTGAGACCTTAGATCTGATTTCTTCACTGCTAGTTCAATCTAGGTATCTGAGAGTTGATATCAGTTAATCTAATTGTTACTCTAAAAGTTATTCAATCAAATAAAACTAACAAGAGGTGAAAAAGTTCGTTGCCTCGAAACTAGGCATTAGGAAAACATTTCTTAAAGAAACTTCTTCTGGGTAATATCGTGGTTGTGGATTTGTCCTTAACTTTTCCCTTCTCATGATATCAGCTTCTTCAGAACGATGTCATGGATAGTCTTTATAAATCTAGACTCCATGAAAAGTTAGACGTTAAGGAAAAATTATTTACAACGTCATAAGATTAAAATTTGGATTTTAAAATATATATTTTTTTATCAAGAACGTTAATTGGCAGATGAAGCTATCAACTACTTTACTAGAGCTGAACAAATCGGTCATTAGATGAATATACAACAGAGAACTAACTAAGAAAACGAACTTCAGTGCTATTTCAAATCAGTTATTCTAAAATTTTGGTTTATTGGTCACGATACCACGATAGGGTCTGTTATCTTGGCTTTAGTCTTGGTAATTAACGACCACAATGTCATGTAGTGTAAGGTTTTAGGTAATGTCATGAAATATATATGTGTAGATACACAGCTTGGAACAAAGTATTTTAGTAAATTTGGGCATTAGGATATTTGTGAAGTACATAGTAAGTACTGAAAAACGTGGTTTTGCAATGTAGGTACATACGTACCTTCTGAAAAGATCAAGATGGACCGTGTACTATAGTTTCAATTTTGCAATTTGAAGATTTGTTGACTACTGATAATGATGAGCAACAATCAAAGAAAGCCAAGGATATTTGGCGACTGAAATTTATACGACGATCATACTTCAACAGTCTTCAACATACGATGAACTTATTGTATCTGCAATTACTAGGCGAAACAGCAGTTGCCTTGCTTCGAGAAAAACAAGACCATTGACAAAAATATGATTCAATATATGGTCTCCAATATGAATTATAAATTGACCATGAATTATCATTATAACTTAAAATATTAAATAAATATTTATTTTCGGAATTTCAGTCAAGACCCTAGAAAATTCAGGTGGCAAATCGAAATGCATATATCCATTTTTATTTCTAAACTCACTACACGCAAGCTTAGAGCACTGTGTTATAAATATTACGTAATAAAGTTATCGTACACGGCATTTCTTTGACCATATGGTCGGGAAACTACACATTTAGGTCTCATTCGGTTTCCGAGGCATATCCAAATACGGATGACCCGTGTGAAGAGCCATACCGGTACTTGTACCGGTATGCAATTAATGCGTGGTTTGTTGCATTTTATTGCTAGGAACGCGCATTTAAAATCACATGTCCGATTTTATAATTGGTGGACTGTCTAATAACGCATAATTGACCTACTGTCATAAACCTGCTATTAAGAGCCTCACGGGTGAAGGCATACCGAGGAAGGTCTCGAGGTGAAGGCATACCGAGCTTGATGATGAGTAGTGAAATGTGGTAGGTAGTTATTTTTTGTAACGTTGGACAGATACAGAATAAGTATAGAGTGATCGATGGCTAAACTTGTTTGCAACCGACAATTATACGCAATGATGTTGGTAATCTAAACAATTTTAATTTTCGATCGATTGAATCGATAAAATTGGTTATTTATAATCGATTTCTCATTAAAATTGACAATAAATACCAAGTGTTATGATCAATAATACTGGATTTTGAAATTTTTTGATTTTTTGTGTCTACTGGAATGTGCTGAATTTTTTAGCTATCACCCATAAGTTTTTTAAGAAGGGAAGAAGAATATAAAATACGAGAAATCCAAACCATAAGCAATCTACTGATAAATACATTTTCTGCTGCTCTACTAACGGTTCATTACGGACTTTTTTCAGACCGGACACAATGTTTTCACGTAACGGCCATTCTTTAACAACATAATGTTGGTTTCTGGCTCTGCCATCCCATTCGCATAAAAAACAACATGTGGTGTAGCCACTCTACAGTCCTGTAAGTAGTGCAACAACTTTTAGATCGGCACATATATTCAATCTATGACCTTCGTATTTTATGCTTTGAAGTAATATACGCATGTTCTAGTACGTTTCTTTCATATTTACAGCATGGTTATGCTGTAACAGATGATCGTTCATTTCCATTAAACAATAAAACTGCCTCCAGACTTGTCATTGAAGAGTCGATAAACAGTAGTCACCCGGTAAGTTTATAGGAAAGGCTAAGTTCAATCAAAACATGTTGTTGATGTTCTCTACATTTTGCTACGTGATACGACAATTTACAGGTTACGTACGTAGAAATAATCGAAATAATACATTAGTTTAGCGGGGAGGATTTTCATGCAGAACAGTGTAATCAAATTGCAATAAAAGAGCGGTTTTTCTCAAAGGATATAAATAACATGAGTTAGTATTCGAATAACAGGACACTATTTACAATTGATATTGCCTTGGTATTTAAATATTTTTATTTTCTGACATTTCACAACAATTGAAAGAAAGAAACCGCCCGAAATATCAGTGTTTGTTGTTCCCTCCCAATCGAAATGGTACCATAAATAATGTCGTTCCTATGTCTAATACGGGAATAAGGGATGGTTATAAATTCTGTAGAATATTTGTCTACTATTTTATTTAACTTATATCATAAATAAACACAACGACGTATTTATTTACGTCAAATATTACGATAACATTTGAAGCGAGTAATAAATAATATCGACTGTATGCACTTTTTATTAACAGATAAATAGAATTTAGAGATAACACGTAAGTATACAATACACACATGTATGTGTTTAAACTGAGAACATAATCCAGTTATTTGTCAAAATGGAGAAATTGCAGGAATTTTTGTTTTGAGGAGTTAAACATAATCTGCCCAAATAACCCTACAAATTCAGACCAAAAACGACTGTCAAGTTTATGTATCGTTCTAATGACTTTAAAGAAATGTATAAAAATAACGAACAAAAATAAATTGGTCCAACTGTTTATGGGCTTCAGCAATATCTATTTTGATACGTTTGTCAAACAAAGAATCACTATTATGCAATAAAAAAATATTTTGTGGAGTTGAAATGTGTCAATTAATTACAAACTTAAACGTATTTTTGACCAACAGCAAAATACTAAACGTTTAGTCAAAGTATGCGCTTCGCCAACTATGTTGGCATCATCGGAAGGTGAACCTGTTTTAATGCAAGGTTCTAGTCCCGCTTCAATAGTTGAAATGCGGAAAAAGCAAATCTTAAAACGTTTTCTAGTTGAAAAAGAAAATATAGATACTTACCTATCAAAAATATGCATTTTTTTGGCATTTTGTTTTGAACTTGTTCCACATAAACTAATTCGCTGAGATTATGTTTTCTTTACCGAAAAAAGAGGAAAATCGTCGATTTTTATTTAACAAAACTACTTGTCGCTGCCCCACATATTATATGTGTCATTGATATTGGCAAAATTAATACTTACTTTTCATTTGTTGACACAAAAATGAAGTATTCCATTAACAAGAAATGGGTTTTTAATAGAAAATTTGCATCCGAATGTTCCTGCAAAATCTTAGATAATCATATTTTTTTGTGAATACCCTATATATAAAACCCCTTCTAAATCCGAGCCTAATTAGAAGCCTCCGAAAATGCACAGCAACAGCGCTTTGCGGTCATTATTCCGTACCCTTAACCTAAAACCACCCCCGTAATAATCACTTTGAGCAAACGCTTTATTCCGTTCAACCCCTCCGAGTTATAACCGTTAGACAATGCGAAACTATGAGCAGCACAGGGAAGGTGTGTGCAAGTTGGGGGGTCATAATTTCCATCATCACGGTCTAATTTATGTTCGGCCAGGAGAAACATTCGGATAAAAACACGAACAGTGCATTTCCTTAATGCCGTCTAATAAAAACAGCCAGTCACAGAATTAGAAAGCCGGCCGACGCCTCAAATATTACAAGAAATTTATGTTGCCGGTTTAATTAAAAAGTATATAATTAGGCAAACAGGTCTGCGTGCTTTATCTACATAAATCCGGTAAAACATATTTCGCAAATAAAAAAAATAATTACCCACTGGTAAAATATTTGCATATTTTTTATTAAAAATGGAATTTTCTTAACAAAAAATTACATTTTGAAAGCCGCACCTTTGATACACCTTCCAGCCGATAATTTTGACGGTTTTTAACGAATTCATTCTGAAAAATACTCATACTACCTGTTCCTGAACTTGTAGACATTACTTTCGAAACAAAAAGTGTATAAGACCCTGTATAAAGCGGTGACATATAGGGACTGTCCTCTAGCGTGCCTAAATAGGACTCGACGTGTTCTAGTGGATCTAACAAGATCAGCAACCACTACGTGTCCTTCCTGGCAGCACACCACCAACGGTAAGTCAGTTAAGCTAAAGTGTAAAGCAAAACAAATATTCCTTTAAAAGATTCCCTAGGCTCTCCTAATGAAGAGATTCTAAATTTTCAATGTATTTGAAAACTTGGACGTTCTTTTATACGTAAAAAAATGTCAGGTTGCTCAAGGCTTTATTGATGGTTTGGAAAAGTCTCGTTTTTTGCCACAAAGGGCTGTTTTTTACTGTAAAATTATTGTGCGAAAATTGTCAGACCGATTTGGATGAAATTTGGTGTTTTGTTTTAACATATCAGAAAGTATTCTGAGCCCCTATTTAAAGGTAGTATGAATATTCAAAGTAGTAGAAAGAAAATAATGAAAAGAAGTTTTTTTTCAATTATTGCTATTTTTGCAACAATAACGAGTTTTTGAATTTACAACCTATAACTAGGGTTCGCAAAAGTGTGCCAAAACGTAATCCGTCATGTCATTGGCGGAAGGACATATGAGAGACCCAAAAGACAGGAGTAAAAATGTGTTAATAATATATGTATGTATATACCTATCGATTGTGTCATTTAGAAACACCCACTATCTTCAGTGCTTGAGCGTACGTTGCCACAAACAGTAGTCTGTCTGCATTTCTTCTCGTTAACCTTTAGACTGCCGGCTGGCTCATATATGGGACAGTAATAAAATAATAGTTTTAGTGATGAATACAGATATTACAGTGAATTTTTCCCATTTAATAGGCTCTCTGATCTCTAAAGGATACAACTGAAATTCTTCTAGTCGATCGAGGTACCCAAACTACCCCTAGCGAGGGGGTGAAATATTTAAAAACTCGTTATTGAACTTTTTACTGAATTTTTTTAGTAAATAGCCTGTAAAATCTGTAAAATTTACCCTAAAATTTTCCGCAATATATTGAGATGCCAAGCGAAAGGGGTTATATTTTCAAAATTCTTTATTGAACGGTTTTCAAATAAAATTTTTTTTACATGGAATAATTATTAGTTTTTTACTTGAATTTAGGATAAATAATAATTTTTTTTAGCGATACTTGAATATAATGTGCGATTGAATTCGAATGTAAAACATTGAATTTCTACCTATAAGTATATAAATATATAAGTACAAAATTATATACGTATGAAAATATGTAAGTCTAGGGATGAAGAAAAAAATATTGTTACTGATCGCTTTTTTCACGTTTTTGATTTGATATTCATCCTGTTACCTATAAACTGAATAAAATTCTTGAATAATTTTTCACGTTTCCGGGGTGCTGCTGAAACAATTTCACTCAAAACAAAACAAAATTTGTTTTTTCGGATAGGTTGATTATTCATTCACACCGTCGATTTATCAAATATTTATGAAAACGTCATTCTCAAATTGTCAGTAAAAATTCTAATAAATATACGGAGCGTTAGGTGGCAACCACTAAAATAGTATTCCCAGTATAGAGTTTAGAAGTTATACATATACTCGTACTAAAATAAGTAAATAAATCGAATTCATAATTTTGAATATTTTTCGATAAAATCTGATAATTTGTACCAATTTCTTAGATTGTTTGAATACGGTTTTTTATCAAATATTACAGCGTTTACAGATATTACAGATATTACAGCGTGTTTACGGAAAAAAAAATCGTGTAAAAAAATCAATACCCACCTAATAACGAATTTTTTAAAATTTCATCTCCTCGCTAGGGGCGGTTTGGATGCTTGTGGTTTTATTGGTGACTAAATATATTTTAGAGTGTTATTGGTAGCTTATTACATTATAATATCAAGCACATTCGGTTAAAAATAAATATATAGTAATTTACACAATCTGAAATTTTTTAACATTGGCCCAACCGTTGCCAGCCGGCCTGGCTCATATATGAGCCACCCGTGACCTCGGCAACTACTCTAGATGTATTAGATGTTTATATATATAAACTTTGCCCCTCAAAAATATCCATTTATAAGGGGAAAATACCGGCAGTCTAAGGTTAAAAAGGTCTAAAGTGCATATTGTCGACTTGATGGATATTCGAATCTAAATGTCTTTCACACTCTCGGCGTCTACGAAATATAGAATATGTGTAAAGCCGACATCGGCCAGTTGTGAAAAAAGACAAATTCTACACTTCTCTTTCTAACGACTAACGTAGTGTGGTAGGAGGTCTGTTTCCCTCACTACCTTCGACGTGCATGCAGTTGTTTCTTATCTGTCGTCTCACTTCTGTTTGTCCTTTTTCATAACTGGCCGATGTCGGGTTTAAACATACTGGATATCGACGATTGGAATAAATACATAAAATATGTGATCTGTCTATTGTAAAATCCTCGTAATTTTCAATTAACTTTTCTAGCTATTCACAAATTGTAACGACTGTGTCATTATTGCAAACATCCACACAATATCAGATATGTCAATACATTACATGAATGTATGAGTCACTCACGACACATAAAACTATTTTGAACTGGGTTCGCACGTGGTTCTAGCGGTTCTGGCGTAACGTATACACGGGCCAGAAATACGATTCAAATATACGGTTTATACCTTAATTATCATAGAGTTATATCGCGCCGACTCTGCGTTATGACACATTGCGGACCCTATCAATAACCTGTGCAAAATTTGATAAAGCAGTTTTTTTGCCATTTCAACTTTTCCTTAAAATTAATAGTTCTCGAGTTCAGAAAAGAAAACGGATATTTTGGAGATTTTTTTCATTTCGTTTATTAACAAAATTTTCCACAACTTTTTCAGCTGACGCATATCGAAATTATCATTTCTTATGACATTCCAAAAGGCATACCAATCAAAAATTGGAGCTCATATGGAAAGAGTCCAAACTACCTCATTTCAAAACAGATTCCGCTTGGTCTATATTATGAATATACGAAACGACAGGAAACATCAAAGCAAAATAATAGTCGCGCCCAGGTTACGGTCTTCCCACTCGAGAATAATTGAATAAATAACAATTACCCACGACGCGACACGGCGATTTCCCGCTTCGCTTTTGGTTAACGACAGATCAATGAAGTGAATGCGAACAGAGTAATCCGAGCGTGACGACAAAATTTATCGTTCAATTGAAATGTATTTAGGGGGAGGCGCATTAGCAGATTTTGTACTTTAAAAATTAACAGTTGTTAAACTTCACATGTTGTGAGTATCATTTTCAAGGGGCGCACTTGACAATGGGACCTACATAGACAGGAACATCGGCAGATGTGCACTTCTATCTATACGGACCTGCCCTCTCAATTCAATTGTTACTCTATTAGGAGTAGAATCTGGCGCAAAAAGATACGAAAACATTCCCGCCAGGCCAACCATAACGGAAGCTACGCAGGGTGGGAAGAAATGGGGGCAGTATGTGACTATGTGTTCAAAATGTAAATTTAAAATATCGTCCATTTGTATACAGGGTGATGAGAATAATTCCCCTTCACTGTTATACGTCATCAGAAATCCGGATTTCGGAATTATTGGATCTCATCAGCAGAATTCGGATAAACGTGGTTTTAACCTTAAATAACCATAATAGAAAAAAAGTAGACTTACAATTAAACATACATTGGTACAAAAAGCTGAAATGACAATGATATATTTTAATATGTAGGTAGGTACTTGAAAAATTGATTCTACAAACAACCTAACACTGAGCTAATTTTAATTTAACTTTCTTTCGAAATTTCATCTTCAGTTATATGCTCCACCGTTTTGAGTTCTTCCTCAACATCGAAGCTTAGCTTTGCCAATAACCACAAGTTTTACTTTTTCCTATTCAGTCATATTTGCTGCAACAATAACAGTCAATCTTTCCTTGGAAAGTTTGCCTCCAACACACTTTTCTCCTTTAAATTTCATTGTTTTATCTGGCACCATTCAAAAAAATAAACCGGTTTCATCTGTGTTGAAAATTTCTTCGTCTTTGTATAGTTTTCTTAAACTTGGCCACACTGTGGTTAACAAATCGTTATACACCTGTTCCGGTACATCTACTGCTTCCCCACCTATTTTACCAGAAACAATAGTATGTCTTTTTTCGAAATCGTTGAATCGATCCAACTGAACATTTAAAAAATCTTGCAATTTAAGTTGCCTAGCAAAAACGTCCGCTTTGGCTTGTAGTATAGGACTACTAATAGGAATATTGCAATTTCTCTGAATTTTGAACCATTCAAATAAAGCCTTGTATACTCTAGATTGGTTACATGATCTGATCTTTTTTACTTATGTAGAACTGTTCTCAAATACACTCTGTATTTTGTCTCGATGTTTCCACATTGTTGAATGTGCTATCTAAAAAAATAAGAATATGTAACTAATTTTGAAAGTACATACATATGTACATGTATTACTCAACACAAAACTTAACACAAAACTTAAGTTAAATTCTTTGGGAATGCTGACATTAGACTCTCCAGGTGGTGATTTATTTCTATGCGTAACTTCCTTTCTTAACTCTGGCGGTGTTGTTACTTATTTTTAGTAATGACACTTTGTTAAAACCTTAGATGCGCGGTGGATATATTTATTTTCATTTCAATAACAATATAACACTCGATTATTTGCAGATTAGTAGGATTACTGTTAAATTTAACATCAAACTGACAGTTCTCAAACATAAGTACTAATAAATGTATTTTCTGCTCTTGAGCACAAAATACAACTTTCTGTCATACTTTTAGGGTTGATACGATACATTTTCGTTAAAGGTAGCCAAAAAATAAATTACAAGATTTGTTGACCGGCAGATCCGAGCGGCGCACAGTGATTCAGAATCGATCAAAATCGTGAGTAAGGCCAATTTTGGCTTAAAAACCCCCAATAGGGCTAGAATATCATGTATGTGCTGTAACATCGCTCAAACATCGCTATTTGCGTATTTGTTGGAAAAGTGTTTCAGTTTTCACTATTTTCTCGCGAACTCTTTTAGTTTAAAAAAACTGATATTTTTCCCGTATTGTACGGGAAAAAATACGTTAATAACATATATCGCACTTGTCCAAACAAAAAATTTGTTTTCACGTATGTGTAATAATAATTGTAAGTATAATTCAATAACCTTACAAAATTAAAAAAAAAAATGTTTTTTCAAGTGCGACATATGTTTTTAACGTATTTTTTCCGGTAGAATCCGGGAAAAATATCAGTTTTTTATTTTAAATAAAAGAGTTTACGAAAAAAATAGCGAAAACTGAAACACGTTTTCAACAATTGAGCACCCTGCTGCACCAACAATGCAGCTCCATTTTCAACGCGTGATGAGGTTAGCTGCTTATAATTTCGATAAAAATATTAGGCGTATAAAATTATTTAACGCAAATTCCACACATCTCAGTGCATGGAGTATACATACTGACATATGCTGAGCTGTGTCGAATTTGCGTTAAATAACGTCTAATATTTTTATCGAAATTATAAGCAGCTAACCTCGTCACGCGTTGAAAATGGAGCTGCATCGTTCTTGCAGCAAGCTCCTCAATTATGAGCGCATACAGCACATACACGATATTCTAGCACTATTGGGGGAAACGGATCCTGAAAATATAGTCCAAGACGAACAAAACCCTATTTTTATTTTTGTTTTTAAGCCAAAATTGGCTTAACTCACGATTTTTGGCCGCTTTACGTTGATTCTGAATCACTATGCGGCGGGCCATCTCAACGGGCCATATGAGGGGTCCAGATGCAAAACTCACATTATCTTTCTTAGCTTAACTTCATGAATTTTAGTGTACAAAATAATATTATGTAGAATAATTTGGAGAAAAACGACCATTATCCAAAAAGTTGTATTTCATTCAAAACTCACATTATCCAAATTTTAATTCACTTTCTTGGAGTCAAATATTGTTGTGCTGTCATTTCACCAATTGAGAAGCAAAAGTAAAGTTCTAATACAAATACCAAAAAGATCTCAGAGAGTCAAGTCACTTAAAAAGTGATAAATGAGTTATTCCTTCTTCCTGAACAATTTTAAAAAGTGGATAATGTGAGTTTTGCATCTATACCCCTCATATCTGAACGTAAATAACAAGGTAAGTTTAACACATCTCCTTCTAAATTGCAACAGTTTATTGTTTTCATGAATTTTGTTTTTGCACATACAAGTAGTAAGTAGTATGACGCGTATGGTTATGGCCCGCCGCGGCCGGATCTGCCGGCTTTACATAAGACATGAGGCATTTTGTTGGTTTATAATGTGTGTGATAAAGCAAAATTGTTATAATTTACATTAGAAATATGGTTTTTACTTGATATTAGGTTTATAATCGTTTTTGCGTTAATGAGAAGTCGTTATTTGCAATTACGCGACATAAAGTTTTATAGTAGCCCCTTGATGTCCTAAAATACACCCGTAAGATATATAAATACGACTATTATTCAAACGACAAAACATGCAAATTAATTTATTTCCAAGCTTTCTGAACAGCCGAGTCATCAACTGGGTATTGCTTTCAAAGCGAAGCTCTCAGAAAGGGGATAAGAGGGAGAACTTCGATTTATATTGTGTCAAAAAGAGCTTCGAAAATGAGCATAAATGAAGATGAAATATGTTTACCAAGGCACCTGATACGTTTCAATATAGCAGTTTTGTTTAATTTAAAACTAAAATAAAAATTTGTTTTCTCTCAATCGGCAACGGTTTTTTTCAAACATAACCCCAAAAATTTGCCTAGATGTAACATTTTTATAAATTTCCAAGAATGATGTAACCATGTAATCTACTAATCTCATGTAATGTAATGTAAATATGGCGGTTGGTCGTGCATTCAAAAGTAAAATGTGTTTTATTTGCTACCCTTACCTTGTTTTTTGCGTACTCCACCGGTGGTACACGACGTCTGTTAGGAATATATGCCTGTGACCACCGGTGGCGCACGTCGTCGCTAACGTGTTAAGGAAGCACATAATTTTTTGTGTAAACCAAATTAATTCAATTAAAATAGGCCTTCAGTGAAATAAACATAATATTAAAGAAGTTCAATCGTACATGACTCAATATCAGGATAGTACCCCAGCTCAAATATACAGCAATACTACATGGAAATAACATATAATATTTTAGTCATCTTTGCACATTGTTTATGAGGTCGCATACAATTTCTGCACTATAACTAATAGGTACAACCATTGTGTTATTTTAAAAATTTTAACAATTTCTTATCACTTCATAGGAGTTACTTAGTCCGTTACCTGCAATGTGTGGTAGAAAAGTGGGCTTTTTTTTTTTTTAAAAAATTTTATTTAGGAAAAAAAGTTTAAAGGGAGACTTCACGTCAACAATTTTGTTATGTTAAGTAACCTTGTAACATATATTTTTAAAATCACATTTAATATCAAAACTATTACGTAATACTCCATGTATATTGTCATGCACAGAAATGTTTCATTTAAAAAAAAATTATTTAAAAAAATGTTTAATTTAAAAAAAATTCCATTTGCTCGCATCACAAACCGACCACATCGACATGTGCAACAATCTCCCTTTATCTCCGTACTTTCACGTAAAGTGTAAAAATGCGAACCGAAAACCCCTTTGCTGGCCGTTCTTTTCCAAGATAGGAGAGATAACTCCAAACCGAGTCACGTAGACCTTTATTCATCCCTCTAAGGGCTAAACGGAGTGTTAAATTACATTTTCGTATCAGCACAGATTGCGACTTTGGCGTGAACTGTATCGAGGCGTATTGGAGCGTTCTGGTGTGAAAAATAAACGAATACGGTGTGTACTGAAAAACAAAAAACAGATAAACAACCAGAAAGAAGTTAAAAGAAAATAAAAAATTCACATCACATCCACATTATTTCATCTAAAATTCTTCTAAAGTTGTAAAACCTCTAAACTTCTTTCAGAAGTTACAATTTAAAAAAAATGAGTAGTCATGAATACGTATATTATAACACATACATATAAGAACTTCAAAGTTCAATAATCAACGCGTGTGTAACCATAACCATCATCAAACTATATCTACAAAGTAAACTGTGTCGAGGCACTAGACAGAAGGTAGACGCAACCATCATGCGTGACGAAGATAGAACCAGCCACCGTATGATACAGCGACAGTAACTATAAAAAACTCACGCGATTTCTGCTACACCAGTCACGACTCGAGTCCAACAAAATCATCACCGAAGAAGCCGTCAGCAAATAACATGTGGAACCCTTTGGAAAACACACCTTCGGCTATTGCAGAACTGAAGTCTACCACTGTATAGGATAATTAACTGCAGACACTAATGTCTAGGACTTCGGCGTTAAAAATACAGTCCGCTAATTTGTGTAACAAAACTACCACACTGACACGAGTGGGTGTTTGAGTTTATTGACATCGGTCATTGCCAACAACGAAAATTATTATACAATAAAAAACGAGTTACAGGTCTGTATTTCAACCATATATATTCAACAAAAATATTCGTATAGCCCTTCATTTTCAAACAGAGAGCTACTGGTTTATGAAATGAATAAAAATGACTTTTTTATGAGAGAAGTCACACAAAAGAAATAAAAACTATGGTATTCAGGATTCAAGTTCCTTCATTTTTCAAACAGAAGTTTCTTCTTATTAGTTTTTTTTAAAACATCCTGTAGTACCACAAATACATTTTTCTCTAACTAATAATCTAACGCGATTAAATTACTTCTGGGGATGCTCGTCACTCGTTGATAGGATATATCTTTCAAGATATCCACGATTCCCATTCATGGAACTAAATACGCGTCTTATGTTAATTTCACGCATATGTTCGAGTCCAAAAAGAGTGCCGACAATTAAGCGGAAACAATGCGACGAACGAACACCCCGAAAATATAGTTCCGCCTCTCGTGTACGTCATGCTCTCGCGGGCCATGTGGCGGACATAGGCGTAACGTGATGAGGGGCTAGGCGAGGGTACCACTTTCCAGAAACACCAGAGCCTAGAAATACCAGATATTTTACAATCGTATCACTTAAAATAATCAAAAAATATACCTACAACAAAAATTGAGGCTATATCCAGGGTCCGAAAAAAGCCTGGAATAATGCGCATATCATTATAACCATTTAATTTACAGAAACCTTTTTTAAATAAAAGTTGTTGGGCCATTTTTTTTGCTTATTTTGGCGAACGAGCAGAACAGTTGGCTGATTCCAGAATAAAAATTTAAAGACATAAAAAAAACGAATATGTCTGCCACAGCTACAAAACTTTAACTACTTCACTTAACTTTGACTTCTTTAACTACTTCATCATTAATCTCACCAAATGTAATTATTTTAATTGAAACATATAGTTGAGTTCAATACCCCTCACATTTTTTTCCAGATGCATTTTAAAGCAGAAAGCTCTTTACAAATAAATTTAGAAATGGAAATGGACCACTCCTAATGTTAACTATTCAAGAATCAGTCGCGCCACATACGGTAAGTTTATAGAGAACTCTCCAAACACCACAGTGAAATTGAATGTATCTACTACTACGTAGATGTACTACTCGATATGCATGCGTATGCAAGTATGGTAGATTGTTGACAAAGACTCTTAAGTTGCACTGGACTAGGATCGTTTGTGACTGGTGATTGTGATTAGTGACCAGTATTGTGACAATATTGATGACTGCAATAAGGAATTGTGATTAAAATGATTATTATCATTGTCCTAAAAACTGAGCTCTCAATAATTTCAATGGCAAATTACAAAATGGTGTTTGAGTTCATCTCTGGAACGAAGATGTTGATTATCGTAGTCGTAATTCCAAGTGCAATTACCAACGAATCTTGTCTGCATCACCAGCTTTCGCCTCGAGTCTATTGCAACTTTTAAGTCCCCTTTCACTTCTGAGATCTTTGAAGAGTCCTCCACAAAACTACATAGATGGCGCGACTGTTTCCTCCAACAAATATTGTCAAATAAAGTGAACCATTTCCTTTCAAAAACAAACATAATAATTGAAACATGTTTTAAATATTTCCATCTGAAGCTATTGAAGCACCTAGTAATATATACATATAGAAACTAGAGAACGTGGAGCGCGGAGTGTAACAGGACCGTAGTCAGTTAATGAATGAAAATATTAATATGTTTACATAAATTATGTAGCAACATAGTACTATTTTTACCAAATAGTACGGTTAAGTCAAGGATAAAATACCTATATAAATTAAAATAACACGTAACAATGGCAACACTTACCCGACAAACGTCAGTATTGAGACAAGGTTCCCATGGCAGGTTGACGGTGGTTAAAATATATTATTATATGCTTTTCTAAGTGTTTTGGAGTGAAACGGCGACGTTTATCACTTAATATTAACTTGTGTATGGAAAAGGACCGTTCAACGTCTACTGTTGACAATGGACAGTATGAGAAATTGTTGAGGCATGAACTATATAATAATATATTTTCTGGTAACTCCTGATATGTCCCAACTAAAACTTTATATATGTTTTTCTAAAAACGTACGTAACTTGGGGTTCTTTGGTTTGTTTAATGGAATATTGCTTGCAACAAAGGTAAGTTCATAGAAAAATATGGAGTCGTCGGCTCTCGACGAGGCATGGATTTTCAGATGTCTTGTTACTTTAGTCTTATCTGAAGGATTTATAATACGTTCATACACAGTACAAAAAAGGCCTTGAATACTTATGTCCCTAAAACCCTCCGGGATCACTGTCAAACCATGTTTGAAATACTTCCCGTCAATTTCTTTTCACATTTGGCATGGTACCTCACTTTATTCACTTCTCCCCTCAGCTAATAATTATTAATATTTATAAAGTCATTTAAACACACGGCGAATACAACACAAGGCGAATACGTAAAAACGAAACGTATCAACGCGATGCAATACCGGCGACTGTCTGTTACAGCGTGTCATAAATAACTAAAATTACTAGCGCAGTTTTCGTAATGCAAGTTAGCTGTCAGCTGTGAAGGTCACGTGGTACGATTTTGAATTTTCCGCCACTTTAAGAATTGTAGCGATAAAGCTAAATTTTGTTTAGCTTTTCTCTGCCGGGGTCTACCAGCGTCAACGTAATTCCAACAATCGAATCGATATATTCAAAACAATTTGCAGAAGATAAAGAAACAATAATCCGACGAGTAGTTCTAACAAACGGAAAGGAGGGGCTAATTTTAGAATCTATTGTATACATGTACCTTTACAATATAGTGGTTATATCGATACATCGATTTTCGATACACATGTTTCTTTTGTCGCTTAAATTTGACGCTAACCGCTGCAATTCATCAAAGTGGCGGAAAATTCAAAATCGTACCACGTGACCTCATTTATCGCTGAAAACGAGCGATTAGAGACTGCATGAAAAAGCACCTTAATAATATTTAATAATGTACTATGATGCAACATAGGTAGTTTCTGTGAACATATTTACATTTTCATTCGTAAACTGACTACGGTCCTGTTACACTCCGCGCTCGCACCAACTCTACATATAACGAGTTATTAAAAAAACGTCGTCAAATCTCGTTGTTTATTACTAGCTGGCTAGTTTAACCAGTACAAATATTTTTTTATAGTACTAGGAGGGAGACCCTCTTTCATTTCCAAGTTCCATTTCCAGTTACGCCAATGCCTTGCGTACCCCGAGCTCTCCCGGACCATGTGGCGAGACAAACGATCCAAATCCCTCTACTTAGGCGGCTTTGTGCCCGGTAAATCTGCGGGTATTGTGCCGGCAAAAACCGCGAACAATGCTTACGTCAAAATGACGCGGATTGATTCAACATTTTCACGGGTATGAAACGTTCGCATTCGCTACCGCGTATCTTGGTTTATTTGATAATTCCAGCCTTTCATCCGACCAAACGACATGGGTAAACAGAGGGTAACGAATGTACTTCATTATCGATGGAGCTACTGCCTCGAAATTTTGTAAAAGCGGGAATATAAACCACATATCGAGGGCCTTCGGTCATACGCCGTTTTTTTTTTTTTTTAATAAAATGATACTCGTGGGTGAGGAGAGCACTCTGTTACAACGTAGGTTTTCGTTATAAAACAATGAAGTTGTCAGAAAAAAATATGTGGCCTATACGCCAATTCGTTTATACGATTTGTGTCAGAGGAGTATATATAAAATGAAGATATAATAAAAATGAAGATTTTCACTGAAATTTAGTGCATATGAAATTTATAACTGATATGTTATAGAGACTGTCGGCATTTATATAAAGCCACGTGGTTTTTCCGGTACTCTAAGGGTTAATGACTACAAAAGCATTAAAGACAAAAATTACATCTGTCCGAATCTCAAGGAGAATGTTTAAACTGAAAAGAAGTACGTTTGCTTCGTTTTCAAAAATCGGAGATCGGCTTTGTTTTAAAAATCTTCCTTTTTTAAGAACTAATTTTAGGACGCTGACTTCTGAGTTGTTTATCCTATAAGTAAAAATGAACGGCCGGGAAATTTTGACTTATACCTATTGAAAAGAAAAAATATGTTGATTTAATTAGAATGTGTAATTGAGAAAATTGTGTAATATACAAAATATATCATAACTTTTACAAACCTTAACTACATAGTGTTGAATTTAAAAATGATACAGACGATGAATTAGAGAGAGCGATAGAGGAACTAGTTATTTTCAAGATTTTAGTTGTTTTGTAAGACAAGGTTTGCCAATAAAATTTTGTATATATTTAATATAATTAGAAGAAAAAGGCACACGGAAGTTTTGAAAACAAATTTTCTCACAGAACCTGCACTGCACTACACTGCACATACTGCAGTGTAGTTTGTACAAAAAATATAAATTAATGTTACGAATAGCACTTGTATTCAGTGTTACCCTATTTGTAACCTTCTTGGTAAGATTACGCTTTCTAGGTGATTTTAAAAGTTCATTGTTTTTTGCTTTTTGTGAAATAGAATACACGCTAAAACAATATATTGGACTGTGGTTCTTATTAGTATTTCAATTCATTATGTTTAAATACTGTTAAGGGTTCTTTTTCAAAATAGAGTATGCTACTAACTCTTGGCAGCAGCTGTTTAACAGTTTTGGCATTTCGCAAACGGAAGTTTAACAACTGTAACAGTTTGATTGTTCTGAAAATAACAGTTTTTCAACGCAATATAAAAAATTGGAAGCTCAAAAAAGGCACAAATCACAATAATTAAAAACAATGTAAGGTTCAGATAATTTCAAATTGTCAACTTTATTTTTATCTGCTGAGAGAAAAACTCTGTTGAAAAAAAATAATCGGTTGTAAAGGATGTTACAACAAGCCACAGGTTACAAGGTGCCACAAAAATAAATTGATATATTTATATATAATAACGCTCTAGCAGGTTTCAGAGTTTAAAAAGTTAAGTTTCCCATATTTATGTGTGAAAGAATGTGAGGTCTGGAACCTATACATGTACGACAATGAGCGATGTATATTAAATAAACAGCTGTTACGGTAAGCGCCTATATCCCATTTGAAATATGACACCGAGTTGACACTCAGCTGTGTCTTGTTATTTGTCGGGTTGGTGTTTATATAATATTTTTTTTCTTTATAAAATTATAGGTTTGGTAACCTTGAGGCACTTTATTATTCTTTATACTAAACATACCTAAGAAGAATATTTTATTTTTGTAAAGGTATGAAGTTCAATTATTAGCTGTCAGGGTCGAGGTCAAAGTTTGTTTTCTGTAAAATAAATAAAAATGGGTGAAATTTATTTTTTTGGCCTATTTATTTTACCGGTTATCAACGAACTATACATATTAAATAATCTTAAGTAACAATCAAAAGTAACATATACTCCATGGTGGTATGTATACCTACTTATATAAATACCACATACACAAATTAAGTATGTGCTCAACATTTCAGTGCAGTAAAATTTAAATTATTAATCGTCAATCAACACAAAAAAAAGTAAAACATAAGCAAATAACACATTTTTTTGAATTTAAAATATTATCAAAATCAATATTTCCAAGCTCCATTAAGCAAAAGAAAATTGTAAAGAATTAAAAGTATCCGTTATTTTAGATATATCTACATAGCCTACTCCACATTCAACTGAATAAATAACTAAATAACTAATAACTAAAGCTGGCGGGGGCTAGAAACTAAAGTAACTGGTAAAGTAAAGTAAAGCAAAGTAAAAAAGTAAGTAACGTATTGCACATAGCGGAGGTTGTACAATAGCACCAACCGACACGGGATTACTGCCATCAAATTGTCTATGTGTCGCGTCGCCTTAAGCCAATTTTACACCTAATGAAGTAAAAGCTACACTTGTCCATTAAATACGAAAACTAAAAAGGTTTTTCTTAAGATTTATCTTAAATCAAAAACTTTTTTGAACTTTATGGACTACTACGTCAAAGAATAAATCACGTAGTTTTTAAAAATATGCAAAAAGTGAAATGGAACACTAAATTATTTTAAGTACTTAGGTTATATTTTTAACATACATGTTACATATTGCAACATACGTTGTAGGTCGAAGAAAACGTTATTAAAACATCCATGCTTGATCTTGAATTAAGCTAATAAATTCACAGGACAACTATGAAAGTGGCCTAGCAGGTTACCCAAAGACATAAATATGTCTAAGGATAATGAGACTTAATCTTTTCCAGATCAATTTCTCGAGTACCCCATCCTACCCACATGTCGTGTCCATATATGTCACAATGTTTAGTTAACCACCCTACTGAACATACTCTGTAAGTAAACCGAAACACTGGAAGTTATAATGGCGTTATAATCTGATTGAAATAATTATTTAAATGGCATGAAATTAGGATATCTAATCTTTAAGTGTAAAATGATACGGTTAAATTTAAAAGAACTATTTATCACATGTATCTACTTCACGCTGTGTTCAACTGAATATTTAACTTTATGGCTTGCTTTCATGCCATCGGTTAATTTTTCCGTCTAACAACCGGTTTCGAATGGACTAAAAAGCGTGTGTTTAAATTTATTGACAGTTTGAAGCTACAAAAATCATAAGAAGCTAATTCATTCAACTTCAGGCATTCACAGACTCTGTGATCGGAAATTCTACAACAACTCACATAGATACCGACAAAGAAATTTCTGCACGAGTCCATTGGAATAAAAGATCCGTGACAGTTATGACCATTATTTTAAAATTATTTCTTTATCGGATGTCAGTAAAAGCTGATTTTATTTTCGATCTTACAGACGCGGGCAACATACTAAATCAGAAATATCTATTTTTTCCTCTGTCCCATATCACTATGTCGTTTTTATTGCGCTATATAAAATATAAGACAGTAGAAAGGATATTAAAACTGTATTCTCCTACGAATGCAGAATTTACGTCTTATAATACTCTTAAAATAAATCTGACAAGGAGCTATCATGAAGATATATGAATTTTCTAAAATGAATCTGTAAGAGGAAAATTCACATACAGTTAAAAACAATATTCATATGATGTGATACTTTTCCATATTTATAATTATTTATTTATTAGTTTAAATGTAATCTACCTACTTTTAAGATTTTATTTGCCTGCTGGTGATTTTATTTTAAAGCTGTTGTATAACATAAATATATAGAAAAAAAAAAATATAATATAATTAATTATACCAGATTGAAAGTTAACACACTTAACAATCATATTTGTAAAATTTTAGACAGTGTTCGCCGATGTTCGTCGAACACTAAACCTTTGTTGACGAGATTAAATAAATCTAGGAGTTGTTTTAAAAGCAATTAAAAAATACATGCTTTTCACTTTTACATCATGCTTGTAGTTTTTTTAAATCTAGATGTACATTTCATCGCAATGAATAAAATATATACTAGTTCAGCGACAACTAGAACCACTGTCCAAGTAATATAGAAATAATTGGACTTGTAATTTTTAAAATATAAATGAAGGATTTTTTTCTTATTGTATAAAAAAAAAAACTCTCTGCCTACTTGAAATTACATACCAACAAATTGGCTCGTATCCGTATGTAATCCCCCGTATTCAACAGTTCTTTTATTGGCCCAGGGTAGTCTTCCGTGCAGCTTATTATATCTGAATATCACTACGCCTTCACTCGACCTGCAAGACCGAAGATATACAATTAATCAAACAGTAATGTGATTTACACCCAATAAACTGTTTTTTTTAAATTATTCATTATAGATCTACTCAAGTCGGGAATCCTAAAGGAGAACGTTCTCTCATGGTTTTCATTTTCGTTTACAACCGAAAACCAATAGAAGCAAATTTTTAAAAAAAAATATTTAACAAAAAAAATACCAAATATATTTTAATAGTGATGTCTTATGTAATGCAATACCTACAATTTTCAGACATTCCGATTGTTCTTTTCAGGAAAGAGTAAAAACTGACTAGATTTTTGCAAATATATCTTCATCTTATTATCTCCGTATTTTATAATTTATAATTAAAGATTGGAGAGTATTTTCGAACGAATCCAAAAATTTTTATGTAGATTACTCTAACAATTAAAAAATTATTTTTGGTTTTAATAAATCTGTATCTACTGCAAAGGATTAGAACCGCGATTCATTTAATTTCAAACTTTAGAAGTATTAAAACTTTGAAAGAACCACATTTTATTCTTGAACATGAATTTAATAATAATAATAATAATAATACTCGCCCTATAATTACTCCGAAGACTAACCCCATAGGCCCCTCTCAGGGATCTGTGCGGGAAGGAGTGGCTATTATTATTATTGCCATGGCACTGGGAACGACAAGATTATATCGGTGACGCATTTGCTTTACAGTTCTGAGGAAACCCAGAAAACTCAGAACATTACCAAATCTAGGGCATGCATTCAATTAAATACATTTGCCTCTATTGAAATGGAGTCATAATTAAGTTTCTTGAGATTTTTGGTGGTTAAATAAAAGAATGACGAAATCAAACCTCTCCCCAGAAATAAAGAAATATAAAACTAATAACTTCCACAGTTTTGGTAAATTACTGGTCGAATATGTAGCAGAACGAAAACCAATCTAGTAGAAACAATCGAGGTGGATTGGTTTAAATGAATATGAAACAGTTTCTAATGTAATTTGCTTTTTTTGGTATTGGATAACTTCAATGTGTTTTATATAAATTTTGCGTTCTGCTACCGTTCCAACTTTTATGAGGACTAATTTCATTGCTATTACTTTGAACTGTTCGTACGTAGTTTTTTTGAATTTACTTTTATTTGTTAAAATATTAAAACTCAAAATTATCTATGAAATGAGCTACACCTCAAATATCTGCTAACAATGTAAAACAAGATACAGCTTTTGTATCTTATTTTAAAACGTTTCAGCATACTTCACCTTTACAAGTATGTAATGTTAAATAATTTCCAGTTAATAATTTTAACCAATTGTCAACTAACAAAGAAAGTACCTACAGTTTATTGGCTAAATTATAACTAGTTTAATCAGTCATATCATAGTAAGGGTATTTTAGCTCCAAAAAGCTTTAGCTCATGTTTAATTATCTAGGTAGATACAGACATTTGTAATAACGTTTTCTATTCCCAAAAGAAGTTGGTGACATTTTAACGAAGCTAAAAACGATATTTAATACACATATAATTATATACCTTATTCTACTACCTAGTGTTCCGCTAATGACAGCTACCGTAAGCGAACTACAAACTACACCATAGGTTCACACGGTGTTGTTTATCCATAGGATGTATCAAACCTATTAGAATACACTATACTATGAGGGTACAGATGATTTGTCTGTTTTCACTTTCACATGAACTTTGCAGGGAAAGTCGACACCAGAATAATTAGAATTATAGTTTGCTACATCCACATCCAAGTAGTTAAGCATACATACAACATATAAATAATTTAATCTTATCAGAAACTCGTTCATATCGAAAACAAAAAATTAAAACAAGTACGCTTGACATACTAATCTGATTAGTAAATTGCAAGTGACCCCAAGCGTCGTTGTTTACATGTATTTAAATGTGAATGATTGTTGTAATTTGTAATATCGTTTTTTTCTTACGTCAGTAATTTAAACTACTTTTAAGACAGCTTCAAGAATGAGCTGCTTCTCAAACGATTTATATAAATGTTTTTATAGGTTCATCCATAGCATATTTCGATTTTAATAACCATGTTCATTAGAAAAAAAGTATTATACAGATGAATCTATTAAAATTTGGTTTAAATAGGACACACGCTTTCATAAATTCGAGAAATTGTAGAACGATAATATTTTTAAGTGCATAATTACCGATAAAACGTTTGTGGATCTGTTGAATTAAGAATTTCTCATAATTTCAATCACTACTTAAACTATAGTAGTATTATTTAACTTTAGTAGTTTCACAGTAAATGCCCTTTATAGTTGTATTATATATGTATATGTTGTAATATAGTTGTTCCATTATTATCTTTTTCATAGAGTTGACGTCTTAAACTTCACATCAGTAAACCAAAAGAATATTATCGACAAATTGGACGAGAAATCGGATCATCGTAGAGAAGTCAATTTCTATGAAATCAATGCTCAAAGCCCTCTAAAAGCTTGATGAACAAACAAACTTTCGATTTTGGTTTTCGCAATTTAGGAAACTTAATTTCATAATTTTGATTAAAACAAAATTACAACTACAATATGAATATTCAGTACGAGACTACATAATATTCAATCAAAATAGTGACAGTTTAATATGGAGATATTTTAAACACATTTTTTACGCTGAAGCAGCTGCTTCGGCTAGTATCCAAGGCATTCAGTGCCCTGAATAGTGTAATTATGATTCATTTGTAAGGCCATTCGGAATTCCTGCGGGTGCTATTAACCGTTTATACCTACCTAATCGAGGGTGAAATATATAGGTACTAATTTTAGAATTAAACGTGTGTTTAAATATGATAAATTTGCTTAACAAATATGAGTTATGTACATATGTGTTAGCTGTTGTGTACATTTTGTTTATTTAAAATGAGAAATGTGACACATTAATTATTATTAATTATAACTATGTCTACCAAATCGCACAATATTTGATACAGTTCTGAACGTAGTTACAAAATTATGTTTGTAGAATCCTAACACTGAATATATTGTTTACGACTTTAAATTGAAATGTATTTAATTCATTAAGATTATTGTTTTAATGTCATTATTGTTTTAATTTAAGTTTAATAGTAAGAAATAATGTACGATGAATTTCAGACAAAAAATTTCAGTTATGTATTTGTTAAGTTTGTCTGATTAAAATAGCACAATTGAATCTCAAAATTAATAATTTTAAATAATAACTAGTAGTAATAATAGTAGTAAATAACATACGATGAATTTCAGACAGAAATTTCAGTTACTTATGTATATGTTAAGTTTGTCTGATTCAAAATTAATAAATTTAAATAATTTAACTAGTATCAGCTATTATTTTCATTAACAAAGCTAATGTTGAGTGGGTCCATATGAAAATAGAAAGAAATGAGAATACAGTAGAACGCATTAGTGGATCAAATGACGTGGCATTTCATAGTTTTCTTAATATTATTAACACTTAGGTCACTACAATGTCAGTTCCAATTAAAATTTTCAATACAGTCATGGAACTGATTACAGTCAACGCAAAGATGGCAAGATAACAAGCACCTGTCAACCACGTGAAAATATCAAGAGAAATTACGAGATAATAGAAGTAATACCTGGTTGCTTATAATGAGAAGCCATATTAACTTTGCAGTGGCAGCCGGTGGAATTTTAGATTCTCCTATTTTTGTAAGAAAATGGGATCCACATCATATTTTAGGAAGTGATTACTAGACCTAAGTAGAAAGCTGTGATATTAAAAAAAAAACTTCAAATGAAATTTGCAAAAGGAATTTTTAAAAAAACGTCTGCCTCGTCAGAATATCTTGGAAACGACTTTCCGATTTTTTTTTGCAATTCTCAAGTGAATATAAAAGATTTTATTCTTGTGTTTTTTTTCTTGCAAATCTTTCATTTTGTTTAATACAGCAGCTATTGAAAAATTTCAAAAATGAAATGCTGGGATGAAATAATAATTCAAATTGCCATAACATTTACAGATCTCGAAATGTCGAGAAAATAAAAAAAAAGTATAAATCTGCTTGGTGATTGCGAAAAAAAAAATCATGCAAATATTTCATAGCCATTTCGAAAGTAATCTGGAGACGCAGACGTTTTTTGGAAACTTTTTTTGCAAGTTTCATTTGAGGTTAGCTATTATAGCCTTCTATTTAGGTTTAGTAATCACCCCTAAAATATGACATAGGTCCCATGCTTCATTATGAAAATATGAGAATTTCAAGTTCTACCAGCCGCCACTGCAACTTTTTATACGTAACGTGACCATAAATCATGACTCATCTGGTAGATGAAACACCTTTCAATAAAATGCTTGATTTGAGATGTCTGTCGTTGTTTAGCAACACAAAAAAGTCCTGAGTCCAAAATTTTGTAAGCTTGGATAAATAAATAACGCTTTAAAATCTCAATTAAAAAAGATTATTACTATTTTTAATTGAATAAAATAAATTATTAAAATATTTACTGAACCATCGACATCCATACATTGACGTAAAATTGTACTAAGAACGGAAAATCTAATCAGTTTTCTAAGAACGCGTTGACACCACAAAAACTGATTAAAGACCTGAGGTGCTGAATATTTTTTTATTATCTACCGCTCTGAAAATATTTCTAAGGAGATTAATTCTCTCCGCTGTTTAGCCATTACTTTAAGATATTTAAGCTAGTACAAAAGCAAAAGTTACACAATATATCATGTACAAGTTATGACGAAAATTTATGTAGACGCACATACAATTAAATTGTAAGCGCTTTTTTTAAATAATATTTTTTGATAGCTCAATAACTAAGCTTACTTTTCATCGTTTCGCGCCGTTCTGTTTTTGCCGCCATGATGTCAAAATACTTAGTAATGTTTGGTACTCAGACATAAATATCTAATAAATATTTTCCCATATTTGACGTGCATCATGGTGGACTCTGTACATCTGAGGAAACAATTAACTTTTCATTCAACATTTATCACGATGACGCACTATCATTTGACGTTAAAAAAATATATAATAACATTTTTATAATTGAAATAATTAATATTTTTACGGTCGGAGAAACCGGTCGAATCGCAGAACCGAAACGTATCCATTATCGGTTGCCCCATCAATTAATTTATTTCCAGTTTCCGAACGGATAAATGAACTAATAGCCCTCCTCCGATACGGCGAATCGACGATCGGCGCGGGTTATTAAATTTGACGAATTTCGATAAGAAAATCGAGTAGCGTAAAGCTCGTTACTGCCGAAATGCCCGCGGGCCATCAAGAATCTTAACCCGTCAAATAAGCGAGCAACCTGTTTTGCAGGAAATTTATACGGTTATAGCGTAATAATCTTTGAGCGACGGCAACTGCGATGCTAAAAATGACACTTTTTTTAAGGGGTCACAATCAGTGAGGAGACCAAGAAAATGCAGGATTTTTTTATTCAAAAACTATAAGGAAAACATTTTTCAAAAAGGTTAAAAAACAATTAACAAATATCAATTTGGATCACAATCGATTCTGAAAGTTTTTTTTTTTGGATCAACCACCACCGAAGGGTGAAAATAGGGGTTGGGAGTGAAATTTGGGTTTTTCCAATTCTTTCCTAAACCGTTCCAAATTTTGTATGCAAGGGTTTTTTGTGTCTCTTATTCGATTGAAAGTTATTTTTTTGATCTGCCACCCCCGAAAGCAGAATATTAGCGGTTGGGGTAAAATTTCGAGTTTTCTCAATTATATACCAAACCATATTTTTAATTAAACCACATTTTATATATAAGGCTTTTTGTGTCGTTTCTAATTTGATTTCAAGTTATTATTTTGATTTACTACCCTCGAAGGATGGATATTACGGTGGGGCTCATGTGGCACTTTCAATTTTTTCAACTACCGAGGTACAAGATTTGTAATCAGCGATCTCCTACAGCAAACTCCTACTTGTATATATTGCTTTTTATCAAGGTTCGCACAAATTTTTAGTTTATTTACCCCCATATTGGATATCGGATTTTCAAAATCTGTTTTTAGATTTGTTATCAGTGACCTCATAAACCCCTTTTCAGCGCTTCATAGCATTTTCAGATTCGCACAATGTTTTTATTTTTGTCTAAAATTTCAGTTTTTCTAAAATACCGAAAACATTTGAATTTTCGACCGCCATTTTGGATGGGCCATCTTGAAATTTAAAAATCTGATTCCAGATTCGGCAACTCCAAGAACATGTGATCGACAACCTCGAAAATCCTGTATCAAAACAATTTCCGGTCCAGATTAAAAAATATGAAAAAATTGTCGCGCACTAGGGGGTTAAAGACGCCATATTTAGTTCGCAATATTGAATGTTATAATTATGATGCCAGATATGTATTCAGTGCACCCAAAAACTATTGTATACCAAGTTTGGTTCAAATCTCTAGAAAATTAAGAAAGTAATTATATTTGATCATATATGATACAATACCAGAATTGGCTTTTTTTATCATATACGATACAATACCAGTGAACCGGTTAAAGCATAATGTACAGTTAATCGATGCAGAACTTTTTGAGATATTTTGGTTACTGATTATAAAAATTTGATTTGAAGAAAAATACATTATAAATTTCAAGACAAGTTTTCAACCAGTATATGTAAAGTCATAAATTCCAAACTCATCTAATAAGCAATCTGCACCATCTGATTTTATACTCAAAATCCGAACCTCGATTTTTTCAAGTTTTTGACTGAGCATGACCATGAATCATGAAGCACTGTAGGACTTTGTGATTTTTTCTACCAATATGCAAGTATAAAATAAATTCAAATGTATCGCAGTTTTACATTTTAGTAATGGGGTACCTTGGTTTGTATAGAAAAAGCATGAAAAAAGGAAGCGAACGATACTATAAAATGCTTAATGTTCTATTTAAAATAAGCAACTTAATAAAGGACACAGTTGCTAAAGTTTACGATCTATTTTGAGCACCCTGTACATTTTGCCGTGTATCTAGTATACAGGAAGCTCAGCCTTTCACACTCATATGGCAAAAATTATAAAAGTAGCTGTAAATGGTCTTGAAGGATTTCCTCTATGTTGTATTTAAGTGTAAAAGAATTCGAAACTTTGTTTCAAAAAGTAAATTTTCCCGAACTTTGGAGAATATAACACTGACACGACAACCTTAAAATTCTCATTAACACGACATCACGTTGCCAAAAATGTTTTAATCGAAACGCTTCCGCGTGTTCATTGTTCGCCTTTGCATTACGTCAGGTTTAAACTTTCCTCATCATAAAACTCTGCTTCTGGAAGAGCTCGTAAAAAGTAGAAGGCTGAAAAGCTTTGGAGTACGAAGTTTTGTAAAGCACCGCTTTCTATCGTTTGTCACCGGGACGACTTCTATTATCCCCCTGGTCAGACCGACACAGTTTCCCGTTCCATGGAAACCCCGAAATTCCCTTTGAACGAATGTAACCTACCATATTCACCGTTTATAAAATGATGGATTGGTATTCAGTGTTGGCTTTGCACGCATGATATGCGTACATTGCAGTGGAGTCGGTTATCTTTTGATTCATGAACTGACACACGTCTGGAGTCACGCAGTTGGATCAGCTTGAATATTTTGTTATGTCTTAATGAATGTAGTACATAGGGTGACTCTAGATTGGATGTAGTCGGTATTTCAGGTATCTAATTTGTAGTACCTAACTAATTTTGAATTTCCCGCCTTTTAACAGTTAATGGGGAATAAGGGAGGGAACAGCTTTTAAGGTTATAGCAAGAGGTGAAAGATCGCAAAACGTTAAGGGAAGAAGAGTGTCTAAATCACTGCTTAGGGTTATCCATGTAAATCAGCTTACGTCAAAAATGTTACGTAAATGTTTTGACCGGAATAATCAACAATAAGGTATTAGGCTCTTTCTTTTCTCAAGAAACCCTTATAGAAGAGAACTACATTTAAAGTTTCTTCAATATAAGTTAATTCCTGCACTTTTAGTAGAACTTTTTCCCGACGAAAATGAATGCAATTTATGAAATACTGCTGTCTGATTTCAGTAAGATGGGGCACCACAGCACTTTGCTCAACCTGTTTTAGATTACTTAAGTGAAATTTGTCTTGGGCGTTAGATTGGTAGAAGAGGATTAATAAAGTGGCTTTCGAGATCTCCAAATCTTCCACCACTATTTTCTTTGGGCATATTTGAAGGCAAAAATCTATACCACTAGATCACACAATTTAGAAGATGTAACGAACAGAAAACTGTACGAAATTTGACAAATTACGGAAGTCATTAAAAAAACAACGTTGATTACAACCGTGTCATCTAAATTATTCACTAAATATGTTAGTTGGACATCATCGGTCGTAATAATTATAAAACGTATCACAGGAATTTGGACACCATCAAACAGAGGGTGGTGGTAAAGGTTGTATCAAAGCTACTATATACAGTGCGCGCCTAAATTATGGAATAAATGCAGTAAATGCGAAAAAAAATTTTTGGAAAAAATCCTCGAACAGGTCGATTTTTGTTTAATAAAAACACACATTTTTGAGGGAACGTCTATTTTCAGATGTCATTTGTTTTTGAGTAATGACGTCATCAACTTATTTTTCAAATGGCAACCCCCATTGTTTTAATTTAATTTGAGATACCCTTTCATTGTCGATTTAACGGTATAAAAATGTTGCCACCTTACGTAACAAAATTTTTGAGTAAATGACAATTGAATGCAATAAAAAACAAAATATATTTTTCACAATAAATAAACGAAAATTTCTGAAAAAACTGAACACAAATAAAATATAGCAAAACTGTACGTTGCTAAGCAAAATAATTATCAGATTAAGTTTTTTGACGTATCCATGGTTTTTACTGTCAGTTAATCAGAAGATTTGTCATTAAATTGTGCGAAAAGTTAATGTAACGTGATAGTATTTATAAAAATTACAATTTTAATTCATACAAGAAGAGTTTGTACACAGGCTTGCATATTGCATATCCAAGAAGTTGATGGACGGCATTTCGAACACTTAATTTAAAATTGTATTTGCTTATTAAAGAAATTTTCGTTTATTTATTGTGAAAAATATATTTTTCATTTTGTAACATTCAATTGTCATTTACTTATTATACCGTTAAATCTACAATGAAAGGGTATCTCAAATTAAATTTAAACAATGGGGGGTTGCCATTTGAAAAATAAATAGATGTTCCCTCAAAAATTTGTGTTTTTTTATTAAAACAAAATCGACCCGTTGAGAATTTTTTTCCAAAAAAATTTTTTGTTTCACATTTACTGAATTTATTCCATATTTTAGGCGCGCACTGTATAAACACTACATTCACTTTTTTTGTACATAAAATTTGGAATATGGTTTTGGAAGTCCGCGTGTATCTACATAGTTAGTTCTGGTTTTTGAACGTCAATAAAAAAACTAGTAGTTAGGTACTACATAAACCTCGGTTCTGAAGGTTATTTAGGCATAGCAGTTCATGAATGTATTAAACTGAGTCATACTAGGATATTGCATAATTCGCAGAAATTCTTACAAAAAAAATGTTTTTTTATCTCCATGACTATACCGGGTGCGCTGATGGATAATATAATCGCTGATCGCTTAGCGACACATTTGCTTTGTACTTATTGGGTTCAATATGTATGTACATGAAGCCTTTTGTTTCATTTAATTTCTTATACGATAATTCTACAGATTTTCAAAATAATACCGAACTTGAGTTGCACTTCTTAAAAAATAAATGCTCATCACCCTTCACTACCAACTGATGACTTATTTTGAAACAGGAGTTAATTTAAAAATATGTCGTCCCGAAAAAATCAATTTCTGTTTGGGTGTCAACTTTCAACTAAATAAAATGCCAAGCCGACTTTTTTGGTCACATACGCCATTTTTCTCATACCCCATCACAGTTGTGTTAATTAATGTTTTTTAAGACATGCGTTCTTCACGTAAAATTACTTCCCAGTGACCTATTTACCGAACCCAAGCATTTTCAAATAAGACGGGCAAGTTTGTTTAGCAAACTTCGTGGCTCTATATACATATTTTAAGTATCTGGAATTCGTATGCACTAATCAAACTTAACGACCTAATCAACATTAAAGTTAGCGAAATCCCAAACAAACATTTAACTCAAATATTTACACACTCGTGATGTGCGTTTATACACAAGGTGCGCCAAATTATTCCGAGCGATTTTTTTTTGTTACGCAGGAGCATATGGTTGTGGTAAAAGATACTCCAATTACATCCTACATATATATTTATATTTTTGGAAAAGTATTTTAACTATAAAGATAAATATTTTTTTGTAAAGTTAAATCAAATTACACAGGCCGACAAAATTAGGCCGACCCTCTAAACCAGTATATATTTTTCCGAAGGTTTTTGATGCTCTGAATCCGATTCCGAGGTCCAAATCTCTCGATGGGCTCTGGTTTTCGAGATATCCTAACCTAAAAGTGCAAAAAAAGCGATTTTGGCCTATATTTGAGGTTATGTAGCATCGCAATTTTTTTTCTCAAAAAACTATGACCAACATCTTAAAGTACATGCCTTGCCCTTTTAAATGACGTCGTTTACTCAAGTATCTTTTTTTTTTTCGTTGCGATATCGCATTTTGAAATTTTTAAGTTTGTGAATTTATAATCAGAGGCCGACAAGATTTTAACCTAGAAACCAGAATATATTTATCCAAAGGTTTTTGATGCGCTGAATCCGAATCTAAAAACTAAACTTCTAACCTAAAAAAGCAAAAAAAGCTATTTTGGCCTATATTTGAGGTTATGTAGCATCGCAATTTTTTGATAGAGAAATTCACAAACTTAAAAATTTCAAAATGCGATATCGCAACGAAAAAAAAAGATACTTGAGTAAACTCGACGTAATAGTTTTTTTGAGAAAAAAAAATTGCGATGCTACATAATCTCAAATATAGGCCAAAATCGCTTTTTTTTTTCACTTTTAGGTTAGGATATCTCGAAAACCAGAGCCAACTGAAAGATTTGGACCTCAGATTCGGATTCAGCGCAACAAAAACCTTTGGAAAAATATATTCTGGTTTCTGGGTTAAAACCTTGTCGGCCTCTGATTATAGAGAAATTCACAAAATTAAAAATTTCAAAATGCGATATCGCAACGAAAAAAAAAACATACTTGAGTAAACTCGACGTAATAGTTTTTTGAGAAAAAAAAATTGCGATGCTACATCATCTCAAATATAGGCCAAAATCGCTTTTTTTAGCACTTTTAGGTTAGGATATCTCGAAAACCAGAGCCAACTGAAAGATTTGGACCTCGGATTCGGATTCAGCGCAACAAAAACCTTTGGAAAAATATATTCTGGTTTCTGGGTTAAAACCTTGTCGGCCTATGTTATCTAAATGAAGAAGTGTACCTACTGGAAATGAAAGAAAATCATGAAAATAGAGCAAGAGACAAATATATGAGACTACCTATATTAATATTGTTGTAAGAAGAAAATAACATCCATTTTTTATGAAGCTTTAAATTGCAGAAATATATTTCAGAAACAGAGTGAAATTTCGTACGGGAAGGTAAACAAATAGGCTAACGTGGAAAAGTAGGGGGTGTTTCTGAGGAAGTAGCTTCACATTTATCACTGCCACCTGATGCTCCTCCAATAAATTCACGTAGTTGATATTTATCGATACATTATCCAAGGGGGCGCTATCTCAGTTACAAGATAAAGGTAGACGTGGGTGAAAAATGGGGAAATGATAAAGAAAACCTAGAAAATGTAGAAATACGTAACAGATAAATTCGGTAAAAATACGTAATTAATAAATAATACTCCTACAAAATCAAAATTACGACACATGCGAAAGAAAATACAGTGGAAGAAATTATTTTACTTATTTGTGCCACTTGTGCCACTTGACTTTTCTTTTTACTGGTTACAGTAAAATAAAATACAATGTACCATCCTATCTAAAAATAATGAAGTCGATCCTCATATACGCTTTTGCTACTACAGCACGTTGACGCAATCAGATTTATAAATGATTTCGACAAAAACAGATTCGTCTGTATAGGCTAAAAAACTACATTTAGCCTTGACTAAATACTGCAGAATCGATCAAATAAAAGGAGGTCAAAAATGAACCTTAGAGGACACCGAAATTTTATGTCACTTCAGGGGATGATTCTACTGTAAAAAAAACTCTCTTTCCTGTGACCATGTGTCCCAAAGTAAATCCCTACCAAATTGTCAAATCCTAAATATTATTAAAATAATCTAATTAATATAAAATAATAAAAAAGTGAAATAATTCACCAAAGTAACGCATTGCATAAAAGAAAATATTGTGAAAAAAATTACTTAAAATGACAATGTCCCTTATCACTCTAACCGATCAGATATTTTTTTTTTTAAATATGAGACTTTCCCACGCCAACCAATCAAACTCTCGACACGTTTTTCCGTCCACCCGTTTTTTTTCCGTCCGCGATGTACATATATTTATTATACGTAGGTACATATATGTATGGGCTAGTGTGGGCTAATGAGCCTCACTTTGGCGATCTCTACATAAAATAAATGCATTTGAAGTTAAAAGCAATTGACTAGATTTTGTAGTCAAAAAATTGGGTCTGTTAAATAATCGTAGTTTTGCAAAAACTATTAAATCTATTCCATGTTCTTATTCGAAAGCTATTAGAGAAACAATGTAAGAGAGGAAGTTAGGAAACACCCTGTATATCACAGAAGCAAACTTGCCACACATCTAAATTAATTTATTTAAAGGCCTATTTAAAATTCTGATTTTAACCATAAAACAATTTTGAGGAAATCTGTGTAGACAATGTACTTTTTTATAGAATACCTACTTTCGAATTATAATATTTTTGGATAATATTTATGGCTTGTATAAATAATTTTGAGACACCCTGTACAACTGCGCGGCCGATTCGTTCGCGTTTTTCGAATTCCAAGCCACCTTCCGATAATACCCTCGAGCAGTCACCGATCCAACGTAAACATCTTTCATTTGCAGATGAACACGTCGTAGTGCCTCGCTGAAACCGATTCCTCCCTTCGGGGCCATTCTTTGTCGGCGGCAATCAAGTACAGATGCAATTACTTGCACCTGTTTCTCCTATCGCTTCCTCCGAGCCCTTAGCGCGTTTAATAACGCCGTAACGTCTGTATATAAAATGACGCCGCGAACGGGATTTAATAAGCAGAGGTAATTTACTTCCAAGTTAGCCTTATGCGGAAAGATAATGTCCTTGAAGCTTCGTCCTTATGTGAATTACGAGATGAATCGGTAAATTACTCTCGAAATTTAAACCGAAACAATTTTTACACCATGAACCGAAAACATCAAGAAGATATCACGAAGATGTCAAGATAACCAAAAAGGTTTTGACAATGGACAACATCAAGAAGATATCTTGACTACACACGACACGTTTTTATTAAGCGGTTACCCCAATTTGGGTCACAAAAAATAAAGGGGAATTTCGGTGTTTTTTTTTGTAACTTACGAGGTGTGTAAATTAAGTAATTAGACAGATTTTTTTAATTTTTTTTTATTTGAATAGAATTACAATTCACTATCGTCTCCTTCAAAATAACTTCCTTGGGAAGCCACACAGTGCTAGAGACGGTTATTTCATTCCTCATAGCAGTGCTGGAACTCATATACTGGAATAGCCTTCAGCTGGTCGGTTACAGCCGTTTGAATGTGGTTCCTTGAGGCGATTTTTCAACCTCGGGAAGAGAAAAAACTCACAAGGACTCAAGTCGGGCGAATAAGGAGGCTGAGGAGCCACAGGAATATTTTTACTGGCTAAAAACTCGTTTACTGAAATGGCTGTGTGACAAGGCGTATTGTTGTGATCCAACGTCCAGTTGTTATTGATGTTTGGTCTCACACGCATGACCCTTTTTCGAAGTTTTTTAAGAACCTCTCTCTAAAAGTGACAATTCCCTGGCTATCGAAAAAGAAAATCTGCATGCTTTTGATTTTCGACTTGCTCATTCTTGCAGTTTTGAGTCTTGGAGAACTTGAAGTGTGCCATTCTATGCTTTGGCGCTTGGTTTCCGGGTCGTACACAAATACTTCCAAGTCTCATCACCAGTAATGACACATTCCATAAAATGGGAATTGTTATCAATCGATTCCAAAAAGTCAAGATACTTTTCTCTCCTGATGTCCTTTTGTTCCTGCAAAAGGTTTTTTGGAATCATTTTTGCGCAGATTTTTTCTCCCCAATTCGCTAGTCAAAATCTGAAACAGTGGTGTGATTCAAATTTAACTCTTCCCCAATCATTCTTGTCGTCAACCGACGATCTGAACGCATAAGATTCCGTATTCTATAGATATATTCATCGGTTCTTGAAGATGAAGGCCTTCCGCTACTTGGTTCATCTTCAATCGACTCTCTTCCTTCTGAGAATGCCTTAAACCACCGAAAAACCTGGGCCCTTGAAAAAACACGGTCTTCGTAGGCGTTTTGCTTTTGTTTTGCAAAAGTGTTTTGCGCTGTGTCCAAGTCTGAAGCAAAAACTCACAGCACACCTTTGCTCAAAATTAATATCACTCATTTTTAAAACGCACTCGAAAAAAAAAACGGTTTACGAAAACTGTCACAAAGAACAAACAAATAATGACACTAACAAGTTCAAATTTGTATTGAAGGTGCATTACATGTCCGTCCTCCGCAGTGTTGCTAGATCGGGCACTACGTTGCCAGTCTTAATTTACATTACTCGTATATCAATTTTATTCTAATAATTTGGTACTTACATATATTCAAATACAATGAATCATTTTTATGAAAATATGTTGATAAACGGAGCTTTCACTGCCGAAGTCGCGAAACACAGTAACTCTAGAACAGTTCATCTTAAATCAAAAAACCAAAAAAGATCACGTTAATATAACTCAAAATACAGTCCCTTAACGAAGGTTTTGGCAAAATTGCGAATACAAAAAAGGTAGCATTTTTACCTCCTAAAAACTGCTTTTTTTCAATTATGGAATTTTTTCATTTGTGATAAAAAAAAGGTTACCAAAACAAAGAAAAACGTATATTTATGGTGAAATCAGAGTGAAATATGTATGAACTTAACTCTATGGTTTCTGACTGATGCCCAAAAAGTTATACCACAATCGATTTTTCTTGTTGTATACTCACTGCAAATACACACCACATCCACCAGGTATCCAGAGTTTTACCAAAATGCCGCAAAAAACTAGAGAGTATTTAAAACATTCGGATGCGTCCAATTACACTGGCCATAGTTTGAGCCCTTTGCAACCTTGATTCCTGACAGAGGAAATGATATTCAGGCTCTCAAAAGGCATGGGGATTGGCAGTAAACCAGCGTGGCTGAGGGATATGTCGAGAAAAGCATTCATACTAAGAGAAAAACTTCAAAAATGGTATTTGGACAAGCACCAGAAGCACACCAAAAAAGGTTCAAAAAATTACCATGAACCAAGAAAAGTTGCAGCAACCGTAACTGATGTAGTAAATTCAGGAGTTATAATATTTTCCAATTTGAATAACGGCGTTTTAAATTATTATGCTGATAATATGTAAAATCTCAATAAACGTTTCCTATTAAACTGTGTTTTAATGACATTGAAGTTATTATGCATTAACGGTTGCTATTCTATAATGGTCGGTATTTTGTGAAGACCCTTTTTCTTTTTTTCTGAATGATATTGATGATAGTATCACAATACGTTACTGTACAAAATGTGCAAAAAACGTTTATATATACGATGTGCACCGTAAATAACTTAATAACAAGAAATAAACCAAGTCCGAGATCAAAAACTTGATTGGCTTGAATTGGACTTGAAACTGAATTAAATACTAAAATATAAAACGTTGATAAGACGTAAAACATAATGTGATAATAAGAGTGAAATACCTACATTAAGTACACATTTTTACAAATAATGGTCCAAACTAAATCATATTCTTTTTAAAACATGATATCACGTTGAGTGACAGCGTTTTAGGAGACAAAAATAAAATTTGACTATTTTTCTCATGATAACTCTTTTATCAATAAAAAATGCGGATCTTTATTCTAATCAATCGTCGTTGAGAGATTATAAAAATACACGATCTTCTTACATCAATAATGGAATACTAAACAATGAAAAAACCCATTATATACGATTTCACAATTGGCAAAAGCCTTGTGGCAATCTCAACCTCATGTTATATAATAATTCACTAGTACTGTCTCCCCACACTATTGTTAAATTTTTAGGTTTGCACTTTGATGCTACCCTAAGTAGGAAATATCACTGCGATAACCTTGTCTGTAAACTACACGGACTTTAAATTATTTATTTATTAATTTAAGAACTGTTCTACAGAGGAGTCAGTTAGTAAAATATATTACGGTAAAGTAGATTCTCTACTAAGATATGCCATATTTCTATGGGGTTGGTCATCAAATACCACAAACGTATTTATGGCACAAAAACAAATAATAAGAATCATGTTTGGTGTAAATAGTAGACATTCCTGTAGACCATTATTTCATGAATTAGGTATTTTAACCGTATCTTTTCTTTTTATATTTGAATTATGTCTTTATGTATTTAAGAACAAACATACATTTATTACAAACTCTGATATCCATAGCAAGAACACAAGAAAAACAAATTTCATTTATATTTGCAAAATATAAAATAACATATAAATCACCTACAGTACTGGGATTAGTTATGTTCAATAGGTTACCATCTCATATAAAATCAGTTAGTAGTTTTGGAATGTTTAAGGCTCCTTTAAAAGAATTTTTAATGGATAAGTGTTTTTATTTTGTGGAAGATTTTTTGTATTAATTCCTAATCCACTAGGCTCGATATGTAATATCTTAAATATCTTAATTTTACGGTATAAATTTCTGTATTAGCAGATTTGCCATCCTTTAATTTTTAGTCCTATATGCACAGGTGTGTATGAAAACAACCGTTATTCAGCAATTGTAAACGTTATTTGTATTAGTATTACTTGGGTATTTGGTCTTCACTACATACATAAGTTATTAAGAAATAATTGAAATATTCATACACGACTACTTTTGAATTGAAATTATGAATAAATATTTTATATTTCCATCTCGTCATGAGTGTATATGAATCTATTTGGACGCACAGTTGGTATTTCGAATTGAAATGTCAGGAGTCTTTTAACCGGTGAGGTCTATAATAAGAAAGGTGTAACATATCAGAGCAATTACGCATCAGAAGTCTTTTCAGATGATCTCTTGCGTTCCGTCGTGACCTATCACGCTACGATGTGTGCTCAACAACTGAATAAACTTCCTAAGTGGCTACGTCAAGTTAAAAATTTCCAATAAGCCTTTGTCAGCCATTCCAATCTCTGACAATCTGGTGAATATGACAGTGACAAAGCCCAATTATTAGATTAATATTTAAATCCTCAAATCTTCTGTTTTATACGCAATAATATTTTGAGAAATATGCTACGTTTATAAACTTGTAACGTCCAAGTTCATTTGACAACTGAACTGAAGATTTCTCAAATTACTTCTTTAGACATTTAGATGTAACACAGAGTTACAAAGGAGTTTTGAGAGGTAATTTTTTGCGCGGAATATGGCCTCAGAATTACTCTATCACTTCTGATTTTTGAGATATCCTAACCCAAGAGTGGTGAAAACACTGCTTTTCGCTATTTTCAAGTTATCTAACACAGTGAAGATTTTTTTCCACAAAACAACCTAGAATATGAAAGTACTATCCTTCTGGATCAAAATACTTTTTGATGTATTGAAAAATCTTTTTTTATTTCTGAGAAATCAATTGCTGAATCTAACAAATCCTGAATCAAGTTTACATGTACCGATATTGAAGAACGCATATTTTTGGCCAACGATTTTCTACAATTTTCTTCTGTAAAACCTCAATAAACATATTTTCATGAAAATTCTATGTGTTTCGAAATTGACACGGCATATTAGATGCGCCATTTTGATCATTTTGAGTTTTGACAATCTGACTAAGCGATAGAGCAATTCTGATCAAGGTCTCTACCTCTAGTATTTTTGTTACTGTATTTCTGTGTAATTTTTAAGGACAATTTTCAACCATCTAATTCAATCAAAATCATTTCTGAAAAAAAAATTCATAAAAAACAAAGAAATCAGACAAGTGAAACACAGGTCAAAATTATCAACGTTTCATATCACATTGAAGGATTTAGAATATATATAGTTCAACCAAAAAATAATGTTGTTGGATGTAAAAAAAGGCAGTCGCAATTATCCCTAAAAAAAACAATTAATTGTTATTTCCCTAAACGAAACCTTCCCACGCCACCGTACGAGATATAAACAAATGTAGGATTTCCATAAACGCAGTGTTTCAAAGAATAACCGCATTCCCTGCGATGATCCATCACAATCCTGTCTTATCGTAGTATTATAGCCGGTTTGCAGAGAGAAAGTGTTTCGCTGGTCTTACGAATTGGGGGGCGGCGCGCTATAAAAAACGTCTTCTAAGAGGTCCAATCTAAGCGATCGCATAGATATTCGCCGTCGAAAACTCGAATTTAGTTGTAGACGAATGTTTGAAGTTGTGGCAAGAATCTTAAAACACGACCCGCTTATTTCACAAATAGCGTAGCGAAAACCGTCTGGGGACGTCCGCAGGTGGTATCAATCAAAAGTAGAGGTTCTGCCGGTTCTATAGACACCATGTTTCGCCGTCCCCGGCGCCCGATTAAACGTAGCGCTGACGTAGGAACAAGGGCGAAAAAATGGCGTTCTTTTTTCGACCGGTTTGCAGTAGAGATGGGCAAAGTAACTCTTTTTAATGAGGTAACTCACTGACTCCAACTCGGACAAAAGAGTTAACTCAGTGAGCTGACTCAAAAAGAGTCGACTCTTTTAGAATGTCCTGCGCAAGTTCGCAACTATATTCTGCAAAGTGACTCCGACCTCGGTCGACTCCCGTAACTCACCGTGGCTCACAATCATCTCGTCGTCTTCTTTTAAAGGTAAAACTCATGTAACACCGAATCAATTATAAGAAAATTGCAATCATCTAACAAGAGACGAAAAAAAGTTGCAATGTATATATTATACTGTGGTGGCATCATCTTAATTTTGTTAAAATTTTAATGTACAGTATTTGGTTGAAAAGTACAGGAATATAATCACTTCCTTTTAATGCGTTTATTTTATGAAAACTTTTACGAAAAAGAAATACAAAAATAACATTTGATTCTGGATTTTTACTTCGGACTTTACATTAATACAAACAAAATAAGCAAAACAAAATACACTATTCCCATTAATATAATCGATACGTGCCATTTTTAAAGAATATCTAAAGTCCCTAGGTAAAACGCGCGAAATCCAAAATTTTAAATTGTATCTGATTCTTTATTCTTACAACAGAATGGCCGAATGCATCGAAATCGACATCACTCATGCTACGAGTTAAACGCGAACGAAGTGTATGTACTACGTAAACATCAGAGTTGAGACTTAAGACAACAAAACGTAATATAGAGAACTTAAGACTGTCGAGAGTTATCAAAATAAAATCGAGTCAGTTGTGATCAGAAGAGTCGAGAGTCATGAAAATAAAATCGAGTCAGCTGACTCGGTGACTCACTTTACCGAGTCGACACTTCGAGTTAACTCACTCGCGAGTTACCCATCTCTAGTTTGCAGAGAGAAGGTGCTTCGCTGGTCCTACGAATCTGGCGGGCCCCGGAGGCGGCGCGCTATAAAAAACGTCTTCTAAAAGGTCCAAACTAAGCGATCGCATGTATTTTGGCCGTCGAAATCTCGAATTTAGTTCTACACGAATGTTTGAAGTTGTGGCAAAAAGGCGAAAATCCTAAAACACGACCTGCTTCTCTCACAAATATCGGAGCGAAAAACGTCGGGGGCCCCGTTAGTGGCCATCGGCGTAAAATAGAAGTTCCGCCGGTTCTTTTGACACCTAATTCGAAAGTCTACGCGCCCCATTAACCGCGGGGCGAACGTACGAAAAGTGACAAAAATCGGACGTTCGCCGGCCGGTTTGACGTTTAGCGGTCATAATTTCCGTATTAATTTCGGCGATGACATTAGAGGTACCGAGCGTCCCAACGCGGAATTTCGGCTCGCGTAGCGGAAGAGGAAATGGCTAATACGGCAAGTAGACCCATTGGAGAGGCGTAGAAAAATCGGAAAAAATTAAGAGATTAAGATAATATAAGAAAAAAACCCGATCGGAGCGTTATAGCGATTTTTATTACGTGTTTTCCGAAAGAGCGGTCGTTTTCCAGTTTGGCTCACCGCCATACACAGCCACCCAAATCCCGAAACTTTTTTTGCATCTCTTTCTAGGCGTTTCGGAGAGACCGACGCTTTGCAGACCCTCGGGAAATAATTAAAAAAACTAATTTTTCTCGTATTCGAGTCGACTAAAATAGGCCTAAGCTCGAGATAAAGGACCGATCTGAATTCCCTATTACTCTGACTACTTCTCTAAAATTAATTTATATCCACGTCAACGGGATTACAATAAATCACCACGGTTGACGTCTATATTCTGCATAAAATTAATCTTGCCCGATTGGACTCAATCCGCGATTATATCTGCTTGCTACAAAATTGTTTGCATGTGCTTATATAAATAATATGTGAACATACTAGGAAGTCATCGAGTGAGATGTCAAAAGTAGGTTCGGTAAATATAGGTTCGCCTCATTCGGGCCAACGGGACATGCCGGAAGTTGTTAAGGGAGCGTCGCTCTCCAACTTCCGCCGATGAACAACCGGGATTCCGTGATTTATTGCAATCCGATACGGATAAACCGCGCGATTGCCAGCGCGATATCCGATCGTGTCCCACCTGAACGAATTTCTCTCCAGAAGTGTCGAAATCGAATTTCAATGTACCCACGAACGACACGAATCCCGAGTGTCCGCTATTACACTCAACATCCACATTTCCGAACTTTTACGTTCCGCAGACTTCCACATTTCCGAACTCTCGTCACCTCGGGATTACCGAACTGCTGGCGCATGCGCAAAGGGTTTTTCTGGCTCATTCTAGTACTTTTCTTTGTTTTTCGAGGTTTTTATGCAAATGTAATACATACATACATGTGTACATGTTAATAAAAGAACGTTTTTCTAAACAAAAAAATGTCTGGTGCAAAGGAGAGAGTGATGCAGGTAATTAATTTGTAATTCAAAGTAAAGGTTTGTTTTATTGAACATTTTGTTGACGTAACCTATAATAATTTCAAACTGACATGAAAAATTATGAGAAAATATGTATTTTTAAGAAAACCGTGATACAAAACAAACATTATTGTACTGTTTATTTGCAGAGAAAAGAGCCTGCTAAGGGGCTAACCTTGGAGCAAAAGCTGGATCTGATAAATCAGGCAAAAAATGGTGTTAAAAATGTTGATCTATGTAAGATGTACAATATTTGTAAATCGTCAGTGGCAGAAATTCTTAGAAAAAAAAAAGAAATTTACTTTGACAAAATTGAAAAAAAATTGAGTGGACGGATTGACACAATAAAGTGCACCGGTACTTATGATACGCCATTTGAAAGAAGTGTTTTTCACTGGTTTGTACAAAGAAGAACTCTTGTCTCAGGTGTGCTGCTGAGAGAGGGCGATTTCCTCTTTGCTGAATTCTGTGACAATCGAAATGTTTGAATACAATCGCATTATTGTGTTTACATTTTTGTTCTCATTTCAAATTTCGCGGTTTTTTGTCGTCAACCAATCAGCGACAAGTTCGGTTATGTGGAAGTACAAGTTCGGAAATATCGTGAGAAAAAGTTCGGAAATATCGTGAGTTCGGAAATTTGGAGTTCGGATATGTGGATGTTGAGTGTATTTTACAATAAGTACGTAATGACGTCGTACTGATCGTCGAATTGTCACGTATTTCAGTAGAGCTATTGCATTTTGTATCACTACATTCATTTTTCAACTCAACAAATATCTCACAAATGGTTAAAGATGGGTATAGGACATGGTCTATAAAATTTGTTCAGGAATTTGAGAATCCAAAAATGGAAACATATTTTTTAAGCTCCCTGTATATTTTATTATGTTATACATAATTAATTTACATAAAATAGAGTTATTTTCCAGTATCCTACTTTACTTTGATAAGTGACAGCTTAATTCTATTGGCAAGTAGTTACACCACGTAATTTTTTATGGGGCTACATAAAAAACTAAGATTCTAAATAAAAGTTTGTTTATATGGACGAATTAAGGAGAAAATAATCGAATTAATTGATAATAATAACAGTACAAGCAATATTTTGGAAGTCTACAGACACTTAGAATTTCCTTATGTGTAAATAATGATGATAATCTATTGTCACATAGAATATTTGTAATATTTGTTATGATTTTTATTCTTGTTCTATTAAATCTTTTATTTCTGTTCTGATACTTATCTTATTGTTTTCAATGCCACCTTTTTGTCTTTGGCTTAGTCTGCAATGATTTTTTTTTTTTTGGTAATACAACATTTTTGGCACATATAAAGGATTTCGATTTTCCAGTGACATAAAGGCTGTTTCATTTAAAAAAGTCAAATATGAATTACAAATTTTGTAATTAATTTATTTTGAAGATCACACATTTTTATTACGATTCTTCACTTAAATTGAAAATTTCACATATACCTGTATATCTTCAAGATAATAAGATGTTTATTTTTAGCAGTTACCATAGCAATAAAAAAAATCCGTAAACTTTTGTCCTGCTGGGCACAGAATACCCTACCCATAAGAGCGACGGCGTCCACTTTTTGGGGAACATATTTTTTGAAGTTCTCCAGTTAGTAATGAGAGAAAATTTTTACACTAATCAAAAGTTCAATTTAGAATGTAAAGGAAAGTCTATTAGAAAACTTAGCTTAATTTTTAGGAAAATAGTTTGGTATTTGTATTTTATTATAATATTTTATTAATATTTCATACATAATTATTATTCAAATTAAATTACTACATGTAGTAAGAAAATTTGTAAATATAAATTATAATTTTTGAGGGTTTCTGTTATAAATTTACCAAAAATATAAATACTTCCTTTCGCATCCTATCCAGGTATTTCTAAACTTTCTTGGACCTTAAAATTGAATGTCGTTTTAATATAATCAAGTTTCATGAATTAAATGAAAATTATCTTTTGTCATTATTATTCTCAAAACATGAACAAACAACTAAGACGAAATCTACAATTTTTTTTTTATGAAAGATACCTGCTAGTTCCACTACAATCTAAATTAAATAGAAACCAAATAAGTTTTTATTAGACAAAAAAGCAAAAAATTAAAAAATATTCGTAGAACAATATCAACCGAAAAATATTTATACAACATCTTATTAGAAAGTTTCGAAACCTAAACTATTTAGGAAATTATTTTTTTATTTTTTGAATATGATAAAATTTAGGAAATCAATCTTAATCACTAAAAATAACCTATTATATAAAACATCCCTATTATTTACCAACAACTTATATCATTTTTATCATATTTTTTGAATAAATCCATTTCATCTTTTGCATTGGGAAAAATCCATCTAGTTGTACCAGAAAAACGTCTCATTTTAGGATCTATTATAAATAAAAACTACTGATTAATACACACAAAATACAAACGTTTTGTATCAAACAACACAAAATTTAGAACTTTTTTTAAGACAAAGAATTTACTCTAAAATTAAGTACTATTACCTCCCACTCCTCGCGTGGGTATCATAGGCGAAATTAGCCTGGAAATTTTTCTATCAAATGTTGACGCGAAATTAAATTGACGTTTGATTACTTGACGCCTTATTTTTTATTTATATTTTTATACATGAGCATAAATTAAAAACAAATGTATATCTACTTACGTAAATAACAAATTATAAAAAGAAAAATATAATATGTGTTTTGATGTATTATATCAGACTAAAAATTAAGTGAAATACGCAACAAACGTGACATTACAAAACTTTTCTGTCAGCATGCCTAACCTACTTCGTAATTTTGTTTCATATTACATTCCATAATAAAAACGTCAACAGATTTAAAGAATGAAATTAACTTTTACCTATTACCTTTACCTATTCTTACCGAATCTCCCACGTGCTTGAATTAGTCACCGTAAATGTTTTCTCAGTCTCGTATGTTAGGTCGTAGGAAAATTGTTGGACTTCGAAAAAATTTTCGGTCATAATTCAAGCACTAACGAAATTAATAGTGAAAATCATGCTTCTGAAAATTGCTCTTGCTAGTGAAAATGTTTGAATTCTCGAATTGATCCAGAAATAATTAACATATTTAGGCTGAATCACCCTGTACAAGACAATTAAGAAATAATTTGTTTCGCTCAAAAAGTTTCTCGACGTTTCAGAACTTTTAAGTCATATTAAGAATATTTATTTTAAAAAAAAACCGCTCACACTACTTACCACTCAACTACGTGTTTGTTAAGTTATACAACAACAATCTAATTCCGAACTCATATTTCACCCTTGCTCTAACACCGCTACGGGTACGCAAGACGTTAAAAAGCTTTGCATACCTAATCTGATGAATAATAAATTAAGAGGGTGCGACTTTTTGGTTCGCTTTATTTAGATCGCGCCCTGGAGCAGCTGTTTCGTCGGGGAATCTCTCGTAGACCTCTCGGGGTAAACACCCCGGTGGTATATTGGCCCCGCGATAATTTAGAGGCAACGTTCCGTTCACGGTTCGTTTGTCGGCAATAGGCCGATTTTGTAATACTTACATAAGTAGGTCGTTGCGCAGCGGACACAGTTAGATAGCGCTACGAAGAAGATCCGAATCATTTCAGTTAGATAATACCCATTACAAATTTTATCGTCTGTTATGTGCTTTACCGATCTCTGTTAATAAGAAAAGAAGAAAAGGCTCGGCAGCGTCTAAAATTACTAAGACAGAAAAGCTCATCGTCAGAAAAAATAGCATCAGAATTGTATCTATGATAGATAACTATGTTACTGTTGTAAATTTTATACCTATATAGTTTTTATACAGTCGCACCTCAAAAAAAGAATTCCCGTTTTTTGATAGGAGTCTGGAATTTTTTCTACCATTTGTTAAAAGTGATCATTGAATGTCAGAATAATCATACTCCACACTCTCAAAATGTGAATGTTTGGTTTGGTTTAGTTTGCTGACGATATAATTGTCGGTTCTTTAAGAAGAGGTTCTAGTTGGTGTAAAGTATTTTCTTCCTCACACCTGCACTGACAACTCAGAAAATATTCGTCACTTTTATTATAATAATTCCTCTGCTGTCTATTAGCAATATATGTACATAATTATTTGTCAGATTTTTATAACAGGCCAAACATTTGACTACTTTTTACATCAGCTATCGTTTGTCCATTAGGTACTCTGAACTGTGATGCTACAACCTAATTTATATCAGCTCCCTAAATAATTTTTCGATCACTACGAAAGCTTTAAATACAGATATTTTTCTCCATTGTATTAATAATATAATTAATACAATTAGAGACACCCTTCGTCTTATATTTTGACAATTTCAGTGTTAATGTTAGTACTATTTTTAACACTTCTAAGTTGCTTATACTCAGATATTATTAAAAATAGTTGAGATAAAATAACACGCAATTTCAGGAAAATAAAGCAATGTATGTAAATATTTACCTTATATTCTTATTGCATTCAGATTATAATCGAAATAGTTTTCACCTTACTAGGCAACATGAAAATTGATAAACATGATCATGATGAATGTTGAAAATTAGTTTATATTTTTTTATTTTCTATAACCAGATAACAACGTAAATTAGTATTTCACAAAAAAGCTTTGTTTAAAATATATCTAAGAGTTAAAAAAGTTAATACAAACTATTAAAGCAGGTCTTCTATATTCGAATTTCGAAATTCTCAGCATATTCACTTCAGACATTTCCAAGGATGTTTCAACGGTTATAACGCAATTTTTAGGATACACTTTAACGGACTTAACCTTTAAAGTGATTGGTATAAAAAATACGAGAAGGCTTTACCATCCTACACATATTTATACATATCTTTAATACTAATACTTTAGATTGTAATCTTATAGTTTACTTAACCTGTGATCTTTTAAATAATTTGACATTAAGTTCCATTTATCTTCTAGCTACGAGTGCAGTTCTGCCTACATTACCGAATCAAGGTGTCTTATGTAAGTTGACTGGTCAATGCCGCACAGTACACCATTTATTTTGATACATACATATGTGGAGGGTAAACAAGGTTTAAAATAACTTATAAAATTATTACTGATCATTTATCAATCAGATCATTCCAACCACGCTTTCTTTAAACCTGAAATGAGAAAATTTGATAAATGAAACGGACATGTTTTCCCAAAGAGTGACAGAGGTATATAACATATAACAAAGTGTAGAAAATTTCACATCTAAATACATATTGACATTGACATCTTGTTGACAACAAAATTAAGAAACAGGTTAAGCATGCCGACAGAAAAGGTTTGTGGGTAGAATGTGACGTTTATTGCATATTTTAATTATCGCATTTGTAGTTTGATATTGTTACGAACGCTGGGCCAGTCCGCCCCTGCCTGCTTCGATGAGCCAGCCGACTGAACGTCGATGACGTACGCGGGCAGCGCCCGCGTCGAACGATCGCGGCTTTTGCCCGATGGTTCGGGAAACAGCGCGGAAGCTTCTCGCCGAGACGCGATACTTCTATAGGTGGATATAACGCGGGGTTTCGACGCGGGACGGACAGTTCTATTTAAACCGGCGCGGCTTACAACGCTCAAGATAAATTGTATAAAAATAAATTAGTGTAAATAAATAGTGTTAGTTTAAATGTACGAGTTTAATTTTTCACACCTCACGAACCCGAAATAAATAAAACGTTACATTGGTGTCCGGTGTGAGTGTGAAAAAAAAAAAAAAAACTGAACAATAAAGACATTTAAATAAATAAATTCGCGATAAATAAATTAAGTGAAATGGCTTCAAGACAGGTGTTTTTGAAGGACCTTAAAGTGGCGGATTTGAAAAGAGAACTCGAAGAACGGGAGTGCGAGACGACAGGGAAAAAGGCCGATCTACAAAATAGACTTCGAGAAGCTTTGGAAAATGAAGGTGAAAATCCCGACACATTTTTATTCGACATTGCTGGAGATATAAATTCGGCGTTGCAAAGTTTGGAAAATAAATTATTAGAAAATGCCACCAAAATGCAACAGGAACTCCAGGAATCGTCTGGAAGCTTAGAGAAAAATCTAGAAGAGAAACTCTTAGAAAATGCCACCCAAATGCAACAGAAATTGGAAGAAACGTCTGGAAACTTAAGAGGGATGGAGCAAAGGTTGGTCGAAAATTCTGATAACTTAAGAGGGATGGAGCAAAAGTTGGTCGAAAATTCCACTAAGATGGAACAGAAACTAATAGAAAATATGGATCAAAAACTACTGGAAAATTATACAACTTTAGAAAAGAAAATTACGGAAAATTCTAGTTGTCTCCAGAAACAAATGGACGGCAAATTTGGGGAAATAGAAAATAAATTAGTTGCCGTAGAAGAAGAATTCCAGAATAAGTTTCTAGAAGTAGAGAGAAAAATCGCAACGCTGAGTTTAGGAAGTGGGGAACAACAACAAGTGGTCAATACCGCTCTGAAGTCACCTGGTAGCGACATCGACAGGTTGAGTAAAGTCGAGTTGAGCAGTCCCGTGGAAATTTCGAAAATTCGTATGAAACCACCACAGTTTGATGGTAAGAGCTCATGGGTCAATTATCTACGACAATTTGAGGCTGCAGCGAAGGCAAATGGTTGGTCGTTGGCAGAGAAGGCTACAGCACTGACGTTGGCGCTACGTGGTGACGCCACAGATATTTTACAGACGCTTTCTCTGGAAGAACAAGATGATTACCATCAACTAGTTAAACACCTCGAAATGCGTTATGGTCAGTCCCATCTCGAGCATGTCTACCATTCGCAGCTGAAGAACCGCTATCAGAAAAGTAACGAATCGCTGCAGGAATTCGAAGCGGACATAGCGCGGTTAGTTCGTTTGGCGTATTCATCTACGCCGGAGAACGTCATGGAACGACTAGCCGTGCAGGCATTTTTAGATGGTCTGCGTGACATTGAGACCCGTCAAGCTCTGACTCTCGCTCGTCCCAGCAAGTTGGTGGATGCTTTTGGCGCGAGCTTTGGAATTCGAAGCTGCTAAACAGAGTTGCAGAGGTCAAGCTAAGGTCCGTAGGATGGAGGAAGGTGTTGAAGAGGGAACCTGTAATGAAGCAGAAATTAGGCGAGTCGTCGAGGGCATGTTGGAAAAGAGGAAAATTCGGTGCTGGAATTGCGGTAAGGTTGGACATGTCCGTAGTCGCTGCCCTAGAAATAAGGAAACGTCACCCTCGTCGGAAAACTAAAGGAGGTTGACCGTAAGGGGCAATCGTCAACCTCTAAGAAGCAAGCCCCAAAGAAAATTGCACGAGTCGCATCTCTTCAACACCCGTCTAATAGTGTTTTTGTCGATGGACTAGTCGATGGAAAAGAGAGACTGTTGCTATTAGATACGGGTGCAACGAGAACTATCATTAGACCTGATATTGTTGGAACAGCAGCAAGAATTACTCCGACCAGCTGGCGACTACGTACTGCAACTGGAGATCCCGCTACCATTCGCGGTGAGACCAACATCACAATTGTCATTGGAAACGTGTCGTTTGAACATCGAGCACTGGTAGCTGAAATTGAGGATGAACTTATTCTTGGAATGGACATTATGAACACCAAGGGATTTGAACTGGACTTCAAGAATAATGTTCTGAAAAATAAATGGCGAGGAAATCGTACTACATCGAAAGACGGAGGAAACAATCCGAGTTGTCCTGGCAGAGGATACGGCAGTGCCGGAACGAAGTGAAATGATCTTGGACGCTCATTTGGACGGTAACCCGTGTGTTGGAAATATAATGATGTTTGAGCCAAGGTCTCACGACGGCGAGGTAGCAAGAGGAATAGCTGTAGGAAAATCTCTGTTGCTGACCGAGAAAACAGTACCGGTGAGAATAATGAACCTCAATCATCACCCAGTGAATCTTAGAAAAGGAATCATTTTAGGGTACTGTTCTTCGGTTTCCTCCGTCATTCGAAAATTAGATGCTCAAGAAAATTCAGTTAAGAAGATTACAGGCGAGTTAGCAAACCTCCTATCATCTTCCTCAAGATCCTTGAGAAGTGATCAAACGACGAAGCTAAGGAGTCTGATTACTAAGTACGCAGACATTTTCGATGATGGGCAAGGTAGAAAGGGCAGGACAAATGTAATCCGACACAAAATCGACACGGGCGACGCTCGGCCCATCCGACAAACAGCAAGAGAAGATTGCCATTAACCAAACGCGAGGAAGCCGATAAAATCGTGCAGGACATGGAAAAAGATGGAGTCATTGAACCATCTAATAGTCCGTGGGCTTCACCAATTGTATTGGTAAAGAAGAAAGATGGCTCTACCAGATTTTGTGTGGATTACCGTCAATTAAACAACGTGACAAAGAAAGACAGCTATCCATTGCCTAGAATCGATGACACCTTGGATACTCTATCAGGATCAAAGATTTTCTCAACCCTAGATTTGAAGAGTGGATATTGGCAAGTAGAGTTGGCACACCGGGATCGAGAGAAAACTGCGTTTACTCTGGGTACAGGACTATGGCAGTTTACCGTAATGCCGTTTGGATTATGTAACGCTCCGGCAACCTTCGAGAGGCTGATGGAAACAGTGTTAAAAGGACTCTCTTGGAAGACATGTCTTGTGTATCTTGACGACATCATCGTGGTTGGAAAATCTTTTGAGGGTCACATGAAAAATCTGGAGGAGGTCTTTCAACGTTTGCGAACCTCTGGCCTAAAGCTTAGCCCGAAAAAGTGTGATCTATTCCAGAAGGAAGTGAGGTATCTGGGCCATGTTGTTTCCAGTCAAGGAGTGGCAGTGGATGACCAGAAGATCAAAACAGTGCGAGAGTGGCCAGTACCCGGCAATAAGCATGATCTACGAAGTTTCCTCGGGTTATGCACTTACTATCGTCGATATGTGCCCGGATTTGCCAATATTGCCAAGCCACTGACTCGACTCACGGAAGGAGAAAGACGGTTCCAATGGGACGATGAATGCAGTAAAGCGTTTCGACATTTAAAGGAAGCGTTGACGAGTGCACCTATCCTGAGCTATCCTCTCCCAGATGGAAAATTCATTTTGGATACCGATGCCAGTAATGTAGGTTTGGGAGCAGTTTTGTCTCAGATTCAGGACGGCAAAGAGAAGGTTATTGGATACTTCAGTAAAACCTTGTCGAAACCTGAGCGAAACTACTGTGTTACCAGGCGGGAGCTACTGGCGGTAGTGAAATCTGTCGAACACTTCTATAAATACCTGTATGGGAGGAAATTCTTGCTGAGAACGGACCATGCGGCGCTAAAAATGGCTTCTACAGTTTAAGAATCCTGAAGGACAGGTAGCCAGGTGGATAGAGCGACTCCAAGAATTTGATTTCGACACCGAACATCGTGCAGGCAAAGTTCACCGCAACGCTGATGCGCTATCCAGAAGACCCTGCTTTGAGGATTGCAAACATTGTCAGCGGGCAGAAGAAAAGGACATCTTAGTATACAGAACGACGGCGGTGAACGATGATTGGCTGTCGGAAAAGGTTTTGAAAGACCAAGAGAATGACCCGAATCTGAAGCCAATTGTGAATTGGAAGAAAGAAGATCGGAAACCCACTTGGGAGGAGGTATCGCGGTATTCACCAACCGTAAAGTCGTACTGGGCTCAGTGGAATTCCCTCCTCTTAAGCGACGGACTCTTAAAACGCGTTCTGGAGAAATCAGATGGTACCGAAGAGCGAAAACAACTGATAGTCCCCAGAAACAGAGTGCCAGAGGTATTGGAGGAGATCCACAATGGAAGCACTGGCGGACACCTAGGAGTAACGAAGACGCTGGGAAAAGTTAGGGAGCGTTTCTACTGGGTGAACTGCACTACTGACGTGAAGGAGTGGTGCAAGAAATGCGTGGTGTGCGCTGCGAGTAATGGTCCGCAACGGCACCCGAAGGCTCCAATGCGACAATACAACGTGGGTAGTCCGTTTGAAAGAATTGCCATCGATGTAGCAGGTCCGTTTCCGGAAACAGATAATGGAAATAAATACATCGTCGTCGTGATGGATTATTTCAGCAAATGGGTAGAAGCGTATGCCCTTCCAAACCAAGAGGCTTCTACTGTGGCGGACGCCCTCATCAAGGACTGGATCTGTCGATTTGGTGTACCTCTGGAATTACATTCGGACCAGGGGAGAAATTTCGAGTCGATTCTGTTTCAGAATGTGTGCCGTACACTCGACATCCGTAAGACGAGGACAACTGCACTGCATCCGCAGTCAGATGGAATGGTGGAGCGAATGAATAGGACCATCAACCGGTACTTATCCAAAGTAGTCTCTGACCACCAGAGGGACTGGGACCAGTTTCTCCACCTGTTCCTGCTAGCCTACCGGTCGTCGGTTCACGAAACAACTGGGCAAACACCTGCAAGCATCGTCATGGGCCGTGAACTGCGTCTACCCTGTGACCTGAAGTTCGGCTGTACACCAGGGGACGACGTGGCTGGAGAGGACTACGTCAGTACTCTACGCCAGAGAATGGACGACATCCACGAACGAGTCCGTTCAAATATCCAGGGCGCCAGCGACCGCATGAAGGAGACCTACGACATCAACGCCAACGATGGCAGGTACCAGCCCGGCAACCAAGTCTGGTTATATAACCCACAACGTCGTCGTGGGTTATCTCCAAAACTTCAAAGCTCTTGGGAAGGTCCGTATGAGGTCGTCACCCGGATTAACGATGTAGTCTACCGAATCCAGAAGTTGCCAAGAGGAAAACCCAGGGTGGTCCACTTCAACCGTTTAGCCCCTTTCGCTGGAAACAATGACGAACAAGCTGAAGCCAGAGTTCGACACGTCAGTCCACCAGACGGCGAGCTCTCCTTCGAGGAATTCATGTCGCTTCATTCCAACGGCCAGAAAGCTCGCTACGGTGTAACGCGAGAAGAACCACGTGACCTGTTCCAGGCTCCTGCTGACTTCTGTCTTGCTCACTGTGTGGCAGCGGATCTCCGAATGTCCCGAGGGATTGCACTTACCTTCAAGAAGGCGTTTGGACAGTTGGAGGAGTTACGCAGACAAAGACCAGAGGTTGGGCGAGTCCTTCAAATCACGGCGGCCGAGCAGGAGAAAGAGAGGTCCGTCTTTTATTTGGTGACCAAGCAGCTATCGCACCACAAACCAACTTATCAAACTGTCTGGGACACACTAGTCGAGCTGAGGGATGTGCTCTTGTCCCAGAGCATAAGCAGTTTGGCGATACCGAAGATAGCCAGCGGACTAGATGGCCTGGATTGGAGGGTGATCAGGAGTATGCTAGAAGTCCTCTTCCGGTTTACTGGAATTGATATTCTGGTATGCTGTTACAACCCCAGGAGATCGCTCAACGAGAAGACTGTGGACTGCTTCTTCTACCAGACCTCCCGATGCAAGAATGGGTCATTCTGCAGGTATCGACACGGACCAGGGGACGATACAATTCGAGACGAAATGTCTTTAAGGAGGGGCAGTGTTACGAACGCTGGGCCAGTCCGCCCCTGCCTGCTTCGATGAGCCAGCCGACTGAACGTCGATGACGTACGCGGGCAGCGCCCGCGTCGAACGATCGCGGCTTTTGCCCGATGGTTCGGGAAACAGCGCGGAAGCTTCTCGCCGAGACGCGATACTTCTATAGGTGGATATAACGCGGGGTTTCGACGCGGGACGGACAGTTCTATTTAAACCGGCGCGGCTTACAACGCTCAAGATAAATTGTATAAAAATAAATTAGTGTAAATAAATAGTGTTAGTTTAAATGTACGAGTTTAATTTTTCACACCTCACGAACCCGAAATAAATAAAACGTTACAATATAAAATATAAAAATATACCTATTGTTTTCTGTTTAAAATTTTGTAGCTTACGTAAGTAATAGTTGAAATACTTGTTAATAATTCATGTTCGTGTAGAAATTAAAAATAGTACTCAATATTAATCAAACGTCAATTTAATATCGCATCAACGTTTGACAGAAAAAATTCCAGTGTCATTTCGCTAAAAATAGCCACCTGGACGACAATTTCCATATTTTTTTTTTCGTTGTCATGGCAAGTGCTAATAAACATCCGCTTTGCATCCGACTGGTTTGCTAGATCTGAAATTTTCGATATAATAAAACTGCACAAAAAAGTGCACAACTAGAGTTGCCACCTCAGAGAGACCGCTGACCCGAAGATTGGTGTCCGCGGGAGGGAGTAAATTGATTGAAATTGGTGTAAAGCAGCGCGCAATATTTGAAGAAGGCGAGTTTTGTGCCGAATTGTGTTTTTGAAGAAACACAATTGAACACAATTGGTTGAGTTGTGTTGAATACGATCTTCGTGACGTAATAAATACTATTTATAAATTAAATAGATGATAATTAATTATCTATTATAAATAAATAATATGATAATAAAATTAACATCTCTAGATTGCACTATGTATCGATACTGCCCTCTAGAGGCAGAAACGCGCCAGAATTCAAATACTCTATATTTTAAACGACATATACATGGAACTATAACATATGATTCACAATTATATAAATTTATAAATACAAATTCCAATTTCAAAGCTGACCCGGAGAATAACGTAAGAAACCCGGAGCCCGAAGATACTTCGTGGAAACCCGGAGTCTCCGGGTCATTTTCATAGAGGTGGCAACTCTATGCACAACTCACAAAAAAAGTGCACAAAGTAAAGTCCATGCACAACTCAATAAACCCATGACACGACATGACTATAATCTGCTTCGCCCTTCCCGAATCAATACTAGTAGACGGAAAACCGTCTGCCGTCAACTTTGATCTACTATCGCGACGAAAACGAACTATCAGGCACATAAATAACATATCAGATGTCTCCTTGATACACCTATAAAATATCTAGAAGTCTCCGATCGCATTTCTGAACATTATCCCTCGATCCTAGCCGCCTCGCCACCAGAGACGCACCCCATTCCCGAAGCCGTATTTTTAATTAAAAAGCCCGTTCTCTCGAGTTTTACGGGCACAGCCCGGTTAGAAGAGGGACCGCGGGTACCAGACATGTAATATCGTATAATACGTACGTGAGATGTAACGGACACCCTGTGAATATTAAGAACTCGAATTCATTAGTATTGGGTTACTTACTCGACTTCGTCGTTCGCTGAGACCGCCTTTACATCGCCGTCCGAAAATAAATACTCTGTATTACGTTGAACTACGGGTTGCGCATTTTAATTGTGCATTTTCGAAACCTGATTCATCGGTTACGTGGTAGGAAATCTGAGGTTCTACTGAACTCGCTTCTTCTAAACGACGTACAAAAAAACGACATGAATAACGTAACATCAAAACCACCGACTTATTGTGTGGTTTCATTTTAGCCTTTAACATCACGATGACACTGACAGCTGACCTACATTTCTATGTGCATCATCGGTACCATCATTACTGCCACAGAATTTTTTTTGGATTCATATACAGTATACATACATACATGTATGTACATATATCGTTTATAACGACGTTGAAGGGACCGGCGAAATAAGGTCGTTATAACTGGAGGTCACTAGGTATATCCAAACACCATGCACTTACTCAGAAATGGTCTTTATTCATAATAGAAAAGAGTACACTTAAATATACATGGGTACAAAGAGTTGAAACAACAATTATTATATTTTAATATGTACATATGTAGGTAGGTACTTACAAATTGATTCTATAAACAACTTAACACTGAGCTGATTTTAATTAAATTGTAACCAAAAAATCTGTTATTTTAGTTTGTTTTTGTAATTTCTTGTTTTCTAAAAAGTTTCTTTCGGTAACTTTTAACCAAATGTAGCAAAGCAAAACCTGTTTTAGACCCTTTTAGATTTTCATTAAATGTGAAAAAATGTTGAATCGTTGAAAATACGTCGTTTATAGAAGTGGTTGAAAATCGATTATTTCGTCCATTTCCATCCATCTTCATTAAGTTTTGACTCCATATTTGGATCTGAGCCAGCTAAAATTTCATTTTCGGTCATATGCTCCACCGTTTCGAGTTCATCATCAATATTTGAAAAGTGTTCCCAACTTTCTTGAGTTGCTAGGTTAACTACAGGTTAAAGTTCGGACCCATTGAGCTAGATGTAGATTGTCTTCATCTTTATAATTTTGTAGTTGAAGCCATTTCTGCTAGTTTAATTTTAATCCAGCATGTATAAAACAATTGGCTATTGTGCTTTGAGAAACACGATCTCAAGATTTTGAAATTAGAGAAATGGTTTCAAGGATATCTAGTTTTTTGTGGAATACCTTTTTCTTCAACGTCTTTTAAAAGTTTCATGATTTCAAGTTTTTTTCAAATGCGTTTTTAGAGACTGTATTACACCCTGGTCCATTGGCTGAAGAACTGACGCGGTTCTTGGTGGAAGGAAAGTGTACAGTTATCCAAAAGCAATAAAATGTGCTTCTTTTGTCTAATAAGTTTATTGTCCCATCGTGTAATCAATTGTTTTCAAATAATGTAGATGTCATCCAAGCTCTTGGATTATTTTCATATTTAGGTAGGGATTCAACATTTTTACAACGCTTAGCTGTGCCAATAACCACAAGTTTTACTTTTTCCGATCCAGTCATATTTGCTGCAACAAGAAAAGACAATCTTTCCTTGGAAAGATTGCCTCAAGACACTTTTCTCCTTTCAATTTCATTATTTTATCTGGCAACATTCTAAAAAATAAACTGGTTTCATCTGCCTTGAAAATTTCTTCGTATTTGTGTCCTTTTCATAAATGTGTCCGCACTGTAGTTAACCAATCGTTATACACCTCTTCCGGTATATCTGCTGCTTCCCCACTTATTATACCAAAAACAATATTATGTCTTTTTCGAAATCATTGAATCCATCCAACTGAACATTTAAAATATTGCAATTTAAGTTGCCTAGCAAAATCGTCCGCTTTGGCTTGTAATATAGGACCACTAATAGGAATATTGCGACTTCTCTGAATTTTGAACCATTCATTAAAGCCTTGTCTACTCTAGATTGGTTACATAATCTGATCTTTTTTACTGATGTATCAGTAATTAAGTAATTTTCAGCAATTGTAAACGGTTTTTTTGTCTTCATATCCAATGTTTTATTTTCTCTAAATAATGTTTGTTAAAGCAAAACGAACGACGTAAGTCAGCAACTTTTAGGTAACCACTGGCCACTAAACTCTGAACTGAAATCTGTCTGATGCGTCGGCCTTTCGTAATTCTGTAATTCCCCTAGCTTTCGGTATGTTTCCGGTGTTTTCTTGCCGCACGTGGCGCGTCCGTCGTTATAAGCGATAATCTGACCCAACATTTCACTAACACTGTTATACGATGTCGTTATAAACGATAGGTTTCACATATAAAATGTATGTTTGTAATATTCATATATTTTTCTATCATTATTTGCTTAGGTCTTCATGACAAACTCTTTTCTCGCCTTTTTCTACAAGTATTTCCAAATGAAGTCACTAGAAGAAAATTATTATAATTAACAAGAACGCTACAATGCCAGCGGAAGTAACGAGAACCGTACAATTTGCACGGCTTGCGCAACGAACATCCTTTGCACTTACAGCTATCATTTATCCTAGTAAAGGTGCTTCCACACCTGATAAAACAAAGCACAATGTAACGTTAGACGCAGCGTTCGTGTAAATAATTTGATCAGTATAGCACGCCCTGTACTCTATTTCCATTCTAAATTGAAAATAGGTAGAAAAAAGCAAGGTTGTCAGATATATTTTCTAAAATTGCTAAGCTCACTATACAAGTATACTTCATACTTCAGTAAACTGTTAGTTCGTGACGTTCTTAGAAAGCTAGTTTGGAAATATTAAAAAAAAACATAGATATAAATCTATTAGCATTAAAATAAAGCGTTTAAAATTGCTGGAAAAAATAATTATAAATTCAAACAACTTTATGTATATTACTATACATAAGAAAATTTTGAAGAGCCGGCAACGGCGGCTCAGGCGGCTGGCGGCACAGAGTAAACCACTGACGGTAACACCGGTCAACGAGACTATTAGACTACTTTGCATTTAATACATTGGTAATACTTCTTCGGTCCACTGTGCCATAAAATTTTTAAGACGTCGTTAAAATAATTTACGACTTTGGCAACTTTAGATTTTGAAAATTCAAGATGACGGATCTAATATGGCCAACAAATCCTATATGAGGGAAAACATTTTTAATTTGCTAGAATTTGGACTGAAAACTTTTTACATGGGTTTTGGGTACGAATCTGAAATCAGATACGGTTCCAATATGGGGGACAAAAATCTCAAATTTGCTCGAAATCGGACTGAAACCTGTACACATGGGTTTTTGAGATCGCTGATTATGAAACCAAAATTTTATTTAAAAAATTCGAGATAGTGGACCAAATATGGCGACGAAAAGTTTTTTAAATCAATCAATTGTGGAATAAAATCTCTGTCCATTTGTTCTTTTATTACGATTTAGGAATTGCTAATGACATTCACAAACTGGTGAAATCAAGATACCAGTTGGTAAAACGAATATATGTATATGAGCTATTGAGAAGGGCATTGTTTTCATTCCATTGCCGAATTGAGAAATGTCCATGTAATGTGTCAAAATAAATTCGAAATACCAATATGTGTTATTATCACCGGACTTTTTTATGATTAAAAAAATTCAAGACGCGTCTATAGAAAACAGTTTAGATAGAATCTTGGATCGCCAATAGTTAGAATCTACGTGTGACTGATTCGTTAGACGTTACATTACAGGTTCCGTTTGCTTATTGTAAACTCACCTTAACCGAACGAATCCGTTTCACACGAATACCATTTATCGCAATAGCATTACCGGCAGGTATCCGATAATAAAATAGAGGCCTTTCATCGCTCCGCCATTATATCGAACGCTTTGTGCCTATGTACGTTAGACTAATTTTAAACAATACCCTTTGCAATATTTTTATATTAAATAGACCGCAACATTCAAATTAACTTTGTGTGATCTTTTGACGCGCACTGTTGTCGACAGATACTAATTTTTTATTTTTTTTTTATTCTCATCCGAAAGCATCCGTTTCAATGTTGATAATTTACCTCACTTCCAAAAATACCTAAGTTGAATTTCATAATTGCAAAAAATGTAGAAATAGATAAAAAAACAAATATGTCTCATTAATTTTTAAGAGACCTATTTTTGATTTTATTTATTTTAATTATAAAAGGCTCGATTTTATTTGTTCTATTAGAATAGAACGAAAATCTGTACACAATATATTACATATATACATTCCATTTCCTTACTGTTTCATTGCGTGTTTTCAACCGATGAATAAAAGGCCGTATGCAACATGTGATGTGATTTCACGTCTACGAGGCACCCATGTTTACTTACAATAGAACGCGACGGCAAGAAACTTTCGATCGACCACAAAACAGCCTTGAACTGGGTCTAATAAACTGAACAAACTGCACTTCCATGTTTTATTATCTATTGAAATGTAATAATTATGTTTTTTAGTCTGTTTGCAATGCAGATAGGGTATTTTTACTCGGTATAAATGTGTAAAAACTATGCCCAATTCCATAGATATGCAAAAATCGGCAGTATACAATTTAGATTATAGTTCACTGATACGTTAAAATCGTATTAATTATGTCTTTCTTTTACAGGTAAGTGTTTCTATTTACTGCCCGTGAGATACCGGTAAGTTCCGGGAAAATATCCTCCCGAGTTTATTCAACTTTTAGACACAAATTCCACGATGGTGTTAAACGCCTCGTATGCGTAAACAAACGCAGACAAAAACAAAATAAACCTTGACACAAAAGCAATTCATTCTATGTTATAAACTTTCCTTCCATCTCAGGCGCGAACGAGTCGATTCAGTTACCGATTTATTTACTCGCAATTACGGAACGGCTCCACTTGCGCGGTAGAGAATTAATTAATTCAATCATGGGAAAACGACAAACATCCCAATTTGACTAATAAGAAAAAGGCTTCGTAAAAACTCAGCTTTTGAATTATGGCTTCTGTCTAAGTGTACCGAAAGTAATAAATGTTTTCGACGTAATTAAGTCATAACTAGAGTTCGTGTGAGCGCGGAGTGTAACAGGACCGTAGTCAGTTAACGAATGAAAATATTAATAGGTTGCAACATAGTACTATTTTTACCAAATAGTACGGTTAAGTCAAGGATAAAATATCTATATAAATTAAGATAACACGTAACAATGGCAACACTTACCCGACAAACGTCAGTGTTGAGACAAGGTTCCCACGGCAGGTTGGCGGTGGATATTGTTATGTGATTTTCTGTATGAAGTGAAGTGTTCTGGAGTGAAACGGCTTCGTCTATAATAAAATACACGAAATTGTCCGCAATGTCATCGCGTATTGATGTAAGTACATTGTTGTAAACCCGATCGACGTATGAAAGTCTTAAAGTACTTTCATGAAGAATGTTTCGGTCGATATATTTTTCTAAAAACGTACGTAACTTGGGGTTCTCTAGTTTGTTTAATGGAATATTGCTTGCAACAAAGGCTTCTGTAAGTTCTTGAAAAATACGGAGTCGTCGGCGCTGGACGAGGCATGGCTTTTCAGATGTCTTGTTACTTTAGTTTTATCTGAAGAATTTATAATGCGTTCACACACAGTACAAAAAAAGGTCATTTCCTTGAATACGTATGTCCCTAAAATGTCCCTATGTACCTCACTTTATTCACTTCTCCCCTCAACTAATAATTATTAATATTTATAGTTATTTAAACACACGGCGAATACGTAAAAACGAAACGTATCAACGCGATGCAATACCGGCGACTGTCTGTTACAGCGTGCCATAAATAACTAAAATTGCTAGCGCAGTTTTCGTAATGCAAGTCAGCTGTGAGCTGTGAAGGCCAACGAGTCAAGGGCTAAAAAGTAATAATCAAAAGTAATAATATATTTAATAATGTACTATGATGCAACATAGTTTATGTGAACATATCAACATTTTCATTCGTAAACTGACTACGGTCCTGTCACACTCCGCGCTGCACGAACTCGCATAACATAACATCCGAAAAATTCAATTATGTATCTGTGGAAGAAGGAGCATCAATTCATAAACATCAAAATTCCAGTACATATCAGGTTATTAATCTGAGTTTTGGTGTTAATGGTAGCCAGTACATTTCACGTTATCCATAGTTTTTATCAAAATACCAGGGCACTCATTTATTGCAGCTTATTTCTGGAATACACGGAAGTATCCAGCCTGATTGATGTCTTTAACCATAACAAAGAAAAAGTCACAGATTCTCTAATGAGTCCCAGTACAAAAATAAACGACCTTTGTACATCTGTTTCTATTTTTATGATTATTCACAGTTTTTACTAAAGTCTCCCAAAATATATCTATCCACATTATTTAAATATATATCGGCTGATACGATCAGTATTTCCGTTTTCCTTTCCAAGATGGCATCGGAAACGAAATAACACGTGGCGAACAACTTTTGGAGCTATTATTATAATTAATTGGATGTAAAACTGTGCCACCTAATAATGCGTCGTCTTGAACCAAAATAAAATGCATATACATCTTTAGTACTACAAGTTTAGTTCAGATTTCTAATTTTTTTTATTAACAATTTGTAAGGCAACTGTTCAACATTCGACGATATTTCTACCAGATGTAGCTGGAATTAAAAGAGAATTTACAAAAGCCTTTTTTTATGAGGTTACTACTAATTAATAACAGAAGTTTTAAATCATGTGTCTAAATTGAGATGCCAAGAATTAAGTGCAATAGAACATTCATTATGGCTCAGATGTGACATACATAGGTTATCAAGATCTTTATTAAAGGGCTTGTCTTTGATTCAAATAAAGTGGTAACTATTGCTAGCAGTATTGGTAGCAGTTTCTAGATAAGTCAAGATATTTTAATCAAGTATAAAGCGTTTTGGATTAAACTAGCAAATGTTATAGAATTGTTTGTTAACCACAAAAAAATATGTGTCAAATGTTTCCATCTATTTACATACATATATGTAATTTCCCCAGTACAGTGCACCAAAAGTACCTTTGTCAATAAATTTTAGGATACTGTTAGTCTATGAAGTGTAACAAAAAAGAAATAAACTGCTCGACAAAATTAGCCTAACATTTTTTTTAGATTAGTGTCTTTTGCTGCGTTCTATTCGAGTTAGAGACTTGCGATTTTTGATTGTCCGTAGCCTATAGAGTAGGTTTAAATTCATGGCATCACTTGAAGGCTCTTGAAATTGACGGGACCAACTGTGAACGGCCAATTGAGCCCCAAATGTGATATACCATCTCCAACCCACCCCCTGAGGAGTTGTAAGCAGGTCTTAGCGCGTGGGGTCATGAAAGCCTTCCTGAGGATGCTCGAACACTTTTCGGCCCACCTCGAATCGTTTGTCTTCAAATCCTCTTTGGCGTCCCATCGTCATCTTTTTTTGACTCCCCTCCAAACAATTTTTGAGTGGATAAAGATTCCTGAAAGAAGGCTCATGAATCCTCAACTAAAGTTGGTGAAAAAAGGTGCTGTTCGGGTGGTCTGCTTCGTAGGTGCTAGCCCAGTCGAGTCAAAGTGAACACTTATCGCGCGTACCAAGCATCTCTCGCGAATTTGGCGATTGTGATTCACATAGTGCAAAGGAAAGTTCCCCTACCCAACGAGTCATCTTTCAGGAATTTTCATCCACTCAAAAATTGTTTGGAGGTGGTCAAAAAAAGATAATTTGAAAGAAACTGACGATTCGGTGTGTGCCAAAATGAGTTCGTATATCCTCAGGAAAGCTTCCTAAAAATTTTCCGAAAATTAAAAACCGAAAGTCTCTAATTCGAATAGAATGCAAATGACGCTAATCTATAATGTGTTACGCTAATTTTGACGAGCAGTTTATTTCGTGTCAAATAGACCCGAAGAGGAGAGAAGGGTTAACTAAAAAAATATGAATATCAATATGAAGGGCCATTATAAGAAACTGACTATCAAAAATTTGAGTTCCAAACTAAGGTAAGGCGACACCTAACTGAAAATTTTACCTGACCAACCGTCACATAGCAGCAAAAGGTATGATTAATTACACGCGTCCTAATTACAATGTAACCTATTTGTTTAAATAAAATGGAGGCAGGTGTTGCGGGCTCAATTCCATTTTTCAAGTGTAAAAATATTCATTTTATGCGCTCGGGGTGAGAAGGTATGCAGCTGTTGGAGCCAGTCTAGGTGCCACACGCGATAGATAGGAATGCGCAACGTTTAAATGACCACCCAAGTCACCGGACTTGGTGCGCTAGAAGCGAGGAGATTTTTTTGTGCTCGTTGCATAGCCGCGGTAAATATGCTTCAATGGCAACTAGGCATTTTGAACGGCCTCTTAATTGTGCAATATTCAAGATCACAGTTTGAAAAATTAGCGGGAATTGCAGCGGAAAATATGCAAGTTATCTTTATCATCGTTCTCTCTCAATGTCGTCGTTATATTTAATTATCAGTGGAACCAAAATTTGTCTGCAGCAATCAATATCAAATACTTGATTAATGAGTTTTCTAGTCATCTATTTTCAACATTCTTCATACTTATTTATTGATCTCTATTCTATTTCCTTGTGTGACTTTTAATTTGTAATACCTAGCAAATATTTTTTGTTTGGAATTTTTACTATCTGAAAACTGTCCGTGTTTCCATATACATACTTCATGGCTTCCGATAACTTTCATGAAGTAGCCACTATGAGAAAAATACTTGGAATAATAAGGAAACCGACTGAAAAGTACCCACTTCCCGAACGGTTTCCCTTTGAGAAAGTAGCACTTTTCCAGTCTACTCCGGGAAGTCCGTATTTTCCGGACTGGGCCGGGAAGGGTCACATCATAGTTGACATTGTACTTACCAACCAAATCATAGTATGAAAACCAGATATAATTGAGAAGAATACAGTTGAATTAAACCACTAAACCATTAAACCATTCGGCGGCGATTTTCACACCGAAGACGATCGATTTTTCGGAAAAACGCTCGTGCCCGACCCTAAGTTTGGCGCGAAAAATCGAATGGCGTCGTCGTCAACGTCGTGCGACTCACGGTTTTCGGTCTAGCGCCGTCGAGAGTGTCAAGTCGGCGGACACACAGCTCTTTCCGATTTTCCCACGGACCACCGTCGACACGGAAGACGCCGTGCCGCACGTGGATAGATGCGTCTTTAAACGAGGAATCGAATGGTGGGTCGCTCGTTTTTCTACGACGACGGGCAGCGGAGATATACGCGACGGACTGGAGGGATGTTGTTTTCGCGAGTGTCGACAGAACCTCGTACGGCATTGCGGTTATTCGGCGGCGATTTTCACACCGAAGACGATCGATTTTTCGGAAAAACGCTCGTGCCCGACCCTAAGTTTGGCGCGAAAAATCGAATGGCGTCGTCGTCAACGTCGTGCGACTCACGGTTTTCGGTCTAGCGCCGTCGAGAGTGTCATGTCGGCGGACATACAGCTCTTTCCGATTTTCCCACGGACCATCGTCGACACGGAAGACGCCGTGCCGCACGTGGATAGATGCGTCTTTAAACGAGGAATCGAATGGTGGGTCGCTCGTTTTTCTACGACGACGGGCAGCGGAGATATACGCGACGGACTGGAGGGATGTTGCTTTCGCGAGTGTCGACAGAACCTCGTACGGCATTGCGGTTATTCGGCGGCGATTTTCACACCGAAGACGATCGATTTTTCGGAAAAACGCTAGTGCCCGACCCTAAGTTTGGCGCGAAAAATCGAATGGCGTCGTCGTCAACGTCGTGCGACTCACGGTTTTCGGTCTAGCGCCGTCGAGAGTGTCAAGTCGGCGGACACACAGCTCTTTCCGATTTTCCCACGGACCACCGTCGACACGGAAGACGCCGTGCCGCACGGGATAGATGCGTCTTTGGTGATGATGAATCGAATGGTGGGTCGCTCGTTTTTCTACGACGACGGGCAGCGGAGATATACGCGACGGACTGGAGGGATGTTGCTTTCGCGAGTGTCGACAGAACCTCGTACGGCATTGCGGTTATTCGGCGGCGATTTTCACACCGAAGACGATCGATTTTTCGGAAAAACGCTAGTGCCCGACACTAAGTTTGGCGCGAAAAATCGAATGGCGTCGTCGTCAACGTCGTGCGACTCACGGTTTTCGGTCTAGCGCCGTCGAGAGTGTCAAGTCGGCGGACACACAGCTCTTTCCGATTTTCCCACGGACCACCGTCGACACGGAAGACGCCGTGCCGCACGGGGATAGATGCGTCTTTAAACGAGGAATCGAATGGTGGGTCGCTCGTTTTTCTACGACGACGGGCAGCGGAGATATACGCGACGGACTGGAGGGATGTTGTTTTTGCGAGTGTCGACAGAACCTCGTACGGCATTGCGGTTATTCGGCGGCGATTTTCACACCGAAGACGATCGATTTTTCGGAAAAACGCTCGTGGCCGACCCTAAGTTTGGCGCGAAAAATCGAATGGCGTCGTCGTCAACGTCGTGCGACTCACGGTTTTCGGTCTAGCGCCGTCGAGAGTGTCAAGTCGGCGGACACACAGCTCTTTCCGATTTTCCCACGGACCACCGTCGACACGGAAGACGCAGTGCCGCACGGGGATAGATGCGTCTTTAAACGAGGAATCGAATGGTGGGTCGCTCGTTTTTCTACGACGACGGGCAGCGGAGATATACGCGACGGACTGGAGGGATGTTGTTTTCGCGAGTGTCGACAGAACCTCGTACGGCATTGCGGTTATTCGGCGGCGATTTTCACACCGAAGACGATCGATTTTTCGGAAAAACGCTCGTCCCGACCCTGTTTAACATCGTCGTCGTCAAGTGCGACTCACGGTTTTCGGTCTAGCGCCGTCGAGAGTGTCATGTCGGCGGACACACAGCTCTTTCCGATTTTCCCACGGACCATCGTCGACACGGAAGACGCCGTGCCGCACGTGGATAGATGCGTCTTTAAACGAGGAATCGAATGGTGGGTCGCTCGTTTTTCTACGACGACGGGCAGCGGAGATAAACGCGACGGACTGGAGGGATGTTGCTTTCGCGAGTGTCGACAGAACCTCGTACGGCATTGCGGTTATTCGGCGGCGATTTTCACACCGAAGACGATCGATTTTTCGGAAAAACGCTCGTGCCCGACCTTAAGTTTGGCGCGAAAAATCGAATGGCGTCGTCGTCAACGTCGTGCGACTCACGGTTTTCGGTCTAGCGCCGTCGAGAGTGTCAAGTCGGCGGACACACAGCTCTTTCCGATTTTCCCACGGACCACCGTCGACACGGAAGACGCCGTGCCGCACGTGGATAGATGCGTCTTTAAACGAGGAATCGAATGGTGGGTCGCTCGTTTTTCTACGACGACGGGCAGCGGAGATATACGCGACGGCCTGGAGGGATGTTGCTTTCGCGAGTGTCGACAGAACCTCGTACGGCATTGCGGTTATTCGACGGCGATTTTCACACCGAAGACGATCGATTTTTCGGAAAAACGCTCGTGCCCGACCCTAAGTTTGGCGCGAAAAATCGAATGGCGTCGTCGTCAACGTCGTGCGACTCACGGTTTTCGGTCTAGCGCCGTCGAGAGTGTCAAGTCGGCGGACACACAGCTCTTTCCGATTTTCCCACGGACCACCGTCGACACGGAAGACGCCGTGCCGCACGGGGATAGATGCGTCTTTAAACGAGGAATCGAATGGTGGGTCGCTCGTTTTTCTACGACGACGGGCAGAGGAGATATACGCGACGGACTGGAGGGATGTTGTTTTCGCGAGTGTCGACAGAACCTCGTACGGCATTGCGGTTATTCGGCGGCGATTTTCACACCGAAGACGATCGATTTTTCGGAAAAACGCTCGTGCCCGACCCTAAGTTTGGCGCGAAAAATCGAATGGCGTCGTCGTCAACGTCGTGCGACTCACGGTTTTCGGTCTAGCGCCGTCGAGATTGTCAAGTAGGCGGACACACAGCTCTTTCCGATTTTCCCACGGACCACCGTCGACACGGAAGACGCCGTGCCGCACGTGGATAGATGCGTCTTTAAACGAGGAATCGAATGGTGGGTCGCTCGTTTTTCCACGACGACGGGCAGAGGAGATATACGCGACAGACTGGAGGGATGTTGTTTTCGCGAGTGTCGACAGAACCTCGTACGGCATTGCGGTTATTCGGCGGCGATTTTCACACCGAAGACGATCGATTTTTCGGAAAAACGCTCGTGCCCGACCCTAAGTTTGGCGCGAAAAATCGAATGGCGTCGTCGTCAACGTCGTGCGACTCACGGTTTTCGGTCTAGCGCCGTCGAGAGTGTCATGTCGGCGGACACACAGCTCTTTCCGATTTTCCCACGGACCATCGTCGACACGGAAGACGCCGTGCCGCACGTGGATAGATGCGTCTTTAAACGAGGAATCGAATGGTGGGTCGCTCGTTTTTCCACGACGACGGGCAGAGGAGATATACGCGACAGACTGGAGGGATGTTGTTTTCGCGAGTGTCGACAGAACCTCGTACGGCATTGCGGTTATTCGGCGGCGATTTTCACACCGAAGACGATCGATTTTTTCGGAAAAACGCTCGTGCCCGACCCTAAGTTTGGCGCGAAAAATCGAATGGCGTCGTCGTCAACGTCGTGCGACTCACGGTTTTCGGTCTAGCGCCGTCGAGAGTGTCAAGTCGGCGGACACACAGCTCTTTCCGATTTTCCCACGGACCACCGTCGACACGGAAGACGCCGTGCCGCACGGGGATAGATGCGTCTTTAAACGAGGAATCGAATGGTGGGTCGCTCGTTTTTCTACGACGACGGGCAGCGGAGATATACGCGACGGACTGGAGGGATGTTGTTTTCGCGAGTGTCGACAGAACCTCGTACGTCATTGCGGTTATTCGGCGGCGATTTTCACACCGAAGACGATCGATTTTTCGGAAAAACGCTCGTGCCCGACCCTAAGTTTGGCGCGAAAAATCGAATGGCGTCGTCGTCAACGTCGTGCGACTCACGGTTTTCGGTCTAGCGCCGTCGAGAGTGTCAAGTCGGCGGACACACAGCTCTTTCCGATTTTCCCACGGACCACCGTCGACACGGAAGACGCCGTGCCGCACGGGGATAGATGCGTCTTTAAACGAGGAATCGAATGGTGGGTCGCTCGTTTTTCCACGACGACGGGCAGAGGAGATATACGCGACAGACTGGAGGGATGTTGTTATCGCGAGTGTCGACAGAACCTCGTACGGCATTGCGGTTATTCGGCGGCGATTTTCACACCGAAGACGATAGATTTTTCGGAAAAACGCTCGTGCCCGACCCTAAGTTTGGCGCGAAAAATCGAATGGCGTCGTCGTCAACGTCGTGCGACTCACGGTTTTCGGTCTAGCGCCGTCGAGAGTGTCATGTCGGCGGACACACAGCTCTTTCCGATTTTCCCACGGACCATCGTCGACACGGAAGACGCCGTGCCGCACGTGGATAGATGCGTCTTTAAACGAGGAATCGAATGGTGGGTCGCTCGTTTTTCTACGACGACGGGCAGCGGAGATATACGCGACGGACTGGAGGGATGTTGCTTTCGCGAGTGTCGACAGAACCTCGTACGGCATTGCGGTTATTCGGCGGCGATTTTCACACCGAAGACGATCGATTTTTTCGGAAAAACGCTCGTACCCGACCCTAAGTTTGGCGCGAAAAATCGAATGGCGTCGTCGTCAACGTCGTGCGACTCACGGTTTTCGGTCTAGCGCCGTCGAGAGTGTCAAGTCGGCGGACACACAGCTCTTTCCGATTTTCCCACGGACCACCGTCGACACGGAAGACGCCGTGCCGCACGGGGATAGATGCGTCTTTAAACGAGGAATCGAATGGTGGGTCGCTCGTTTTTCTACGACGACGGGCAGCGGAGATATACGCGACGGACTGGAGGGATGTTGTTTTCGCGAGTGTCGACAGAACCTCGTACGGCATTGCGGTTATTCGGCGGCGATTTTCACACCGAAGACGATCGATTTTTCGGAAAAACGCTCGTGCCCGACCCTAAGTTTGGCGCGAAAAATCGAATGGCGTCGTCGTCAACGTCGTGCGACTCACGGTTTTCGGTCTAGCGCCGTCGAGAGTGTCAAGTCGGCGGACACACAGCTCTTTCCGATTTTCCCACGGACCACCGTCGACACGGAAGACGCCGTGCCGCACGTGGATAGATGCGTCTTTAAACGAGGAATCGAATGGTGGGTCGCTCGTTTTTCCACGACGACGGGCAGAGGAGATATACGCGACAGACTGGAGGGATGTTGTTTTCGCGAGTGTCGACAGAACCTCGTACGGCATTGCGGTTATTCGGCGGCGATTTTCACACCGAAGACGATCGATTTTTCGGAAAAACGCTCGTGCCCGACACTAAGTTTGGCGCGAAAAATCGAATGGCGTCGTCGTCAACGTCGTGCGACTCACGGTTTTCGGTCTAGCGCCGTCGAGAGTGTCATGTCGGCGGACACACAGCTCTTTCCGATTTTCCCACGGACCATCGTCGACACGGAAGACACCGTGCCGCACGTGGATAGATGCGTCTTTAAACGAGGAATCGAATGGTGGGTCGCTCGTTTTTCTACGACGACGGGCAGCGGAGATATACGCGACGGACTGGAGGGATGTTGCTTTCGCGAGTGTCGACAGAACCTCGTACGGCATTGCGGTTATTCGGCGGCGATTTTCACACCGAAGACGATCGATTTTTCGGAAAAATGCTCGTGCCCGACCCTAAGTTTGGCGCGAAAAATCGAATGGCGTCGTCGTCAACGTCGTGCGACTCACGGTTTTCGGTCTAGCGCCGTCGAGAGTGTCAAGTCGGCGGACACACAGCTCTTTCCGATTTTCCCACGGACCACCGTCGACACGGAAGACGCCGTGCCGCACGGGGATAGATGCGTCTTTAAACGAGGAATCGAATGGTGGGTCGCTCGTTTTTCTACGACGACGGGCAGCGGAGATATACGCGACGGACTGGAGGGATGTTGTTTTCGCGAGTGTCGACAGAACCTCGTACGGCATTGCGGTTATTCGGCGGCGATTTTCACACCGAAGACGATCGATTTTTCGGAAAAACGCTCGTGCCCGACCCTAAGTTTGGCGCGAAAAATCGAATGGCGTCGTCGTCAACGTCGTGCGACTCACGGTTTTCGGTCTAGCGCCGTCGAGAGTGTCAAGTCGGCGGACACACAGCTCTTTCCGATTTTCCCACGGACCACCGTCGACACGGAAGACGCCGTGCCGCACGGGGATAGATGCGTCTTTAAACGAGGAATCGAATGGTGGGTCGCTCGTTTTTCCACGACGACGGGCAGAGGAGATATACGCGACAGACTGGAGGGATGTTGTTTTCGCGAGTGTCGACAGAACCTCGTACGGCATTGCGGTTATTCGGCGGGGATTTTCACACCGAAGACGATAGATTTTTCGGAAAAACGCTCGTGCCCGACCCTAAGTTTGGCGCGAAAAATCGAATGGCGTCGTCGTCAACGTCGTGCGACTCACGGTTTTCGGTCTAGCGCCGTCGAGAGTGTCAAGTCGGCGGACACACAGCTCTTTCCGATTTTCCCACGGACCACCGTCGACACGGAAGACGCCGTGCCGCACGGGGATAGATGCGTCTATAAACGAGGAATCGAATGGTGGGTCGCTCGTTTTTCCACGACGACGGGCAGAGGAGATATACGCGACAGACTGGAGGGATGTTGTTTTCGCGAGTGTCGACAGAACCTCGTACGGCATTGCGGTTATTCGGCGGTGATTTTCACACCGAAGACGATCGATTTTTCGGAAAAACGCTCGTGCCCGACCTTAAGTTTGGCGCGAAAAATCGAATGGCGTCGTCGTCAACGTCGTGCGACTCACGGTTTTCGGTCTAGCGCCGTCGAGAGTGTCAAGTCGGCGGACACACAGCTCTTTCCGATTTTCCCACGGACCACCGTCGACACGGAAGACGCCGTGCCGCACGTGGATAGATGCGTCTTTAAACGAGGAATCGAATGGTGGGTCGCTCGTTTTTCTACGACGACGGGCAGCGGAGATATACGCGACGGCCTGGAGGGATGTTGTTTTCGCGAGTGTCGACAGAACCTCGTACGGCATTGCGGTTATTCGACGGCGATTTTCACACCGAAGACGATCGATTTTTCGGAAAAACGCTCGTGCCCGACCCTAAGTTTGGCGCGAAAAATCGAATGGCGTCGTCGTCAACGTCGTGCGACTCACGGTTTTCGGTCTAGCGCCGTCGAGAGTGTCAAGTCGGCGGACACACAGCTCTTTCCGATTTTCCCACGGACCACCGTCGACACGGAAGACGCCGTGCCGCACGGGGATAGATGCGTCTTTAAACGAGGAATCGAATGGTGGGTCGCTCGTTTTTCCACGACGACGGGCAGAGGAGATATACGCGACAGACTGGAGGGATGTTGTTTTCGCGAGTGTCGACAGAACCTCGTACGGCATTGCGGTTATTCGGCGGCGATTTTCACACCGAAGACGATCGATTTTTTCGGAAAAACGCTCGTGCCCGACCCTAAGTTTGGCGCGAAAAATCGAATGGCGTCGTCGTCAACCTCGTACGGCATTGCGGTTATTCGGCGGTGATTTTCACACCGAAGACGATGATTTTTCGGAAAAACGCTCGTGCCCGACCCTAAGTTTGGCGCGAAAAATCGAATGGCGTCGTCGTCAACGTCGTGCGACTCACGGTTTTCGGTCTAGCGCCGTCGAGAGTGTCAAGTCGGCGGACACACAGCTCTTTCCGATTTTCCCACGGACCACCGTCGACACGGAAGACGCCGTGCCGCACGGGGATAGATGCGTCTATAAACGAGGAATCGAATGGTGGGTCGCTCGTTTTTCTACGACGACGGGCAGAGGAGATATACGCGACAGACTGGAGGGATGTTGTTTTCGCGAGTGTCGACAGAACCTCGTACGGCATTGCGGTTATTCGGCGGCGATTTTCACACCGAAGACGATCGATTTTTCGGAAAAACGCTCGTGCCCGACCTTAAGTTTGGCGCGAAAAAATCGAATGGCGTCGTCGTCAACGTCGTGCGACTCACGGTTTTCGGTCTAGCGCCGTCGAGTGTCAAGTCGGCGGACACACAGCTCTTTCCGATTTTCCCACGGACCACCGTCGACACGGAAGACGCCGTGCCGCACGTGGATAGATGCGTCTTTAAACGAGGAATCGAATGGTGGGTCGCTCGTTTTTCTACGACGACGGGCAGCGGAGATATACGCGACGGCCTGGAGGGATGTTGTTTTCGCGAGTGTCGACAGAACCTCGTACGGCATTGCGGTTATTCGGCGGCGATTTTCACACCGAAGACGATCGATTTTTCGGAAAAACGCTCGTGCCCGACCCTAAGTTTGGCGCGAAAAATCGAATGGCGTCGTCGTCAACGTCGTGCGACTCACGGTTTTCGGTCTAGCGCCGTCGAGAGTGTCAAGTCGGCGGACACACAGCTCTTTCCGATTTTCCCACGGACCACCGTCGACACGGAAGACGCCGTGCCGCACGTGGATAGATGCGTCTTTAAACGAGGAATCGAATGGTGGGTCGCTCGTTTTTTCTACGACGACGGGCAGCGGAGATATACGCGACGGACTGGAGGGATGTTGTTTTCGCGAGTGTCGACAGAACCTCGTACGTCATTGCGGTTATTCGGCGGCGATTTTCACACCGAAGACGATCGATTTTTCGGAAAAACGCTCGTGCCCGACCCTAAGTTTGGCGCGAAAAATCGAATGGCGTCGTCGTCAACGTCGTGCGACTCACGGTTTTCGGTCTAGCGCCGTCGAGAGTGTCAAGTCGGCGGACACACAGCTCTTTCCGATTTTCCCACGGACCACCGTCGACACGGAAGACGCCGTGCCGCACGTGGATAGATGCGTCTTTAAACGAGGAATCGAATGGTGGGTCGCTCGTTTTTCTACGACGACGGGCAGAGGAGATATACGCGACAGACTGGAGGGATGTTGCTTTCGCGAGTGTCGACAGAACCTCGTACGGCATTGCGGTTATTCGGCGGCGATTTTCACACCGAAGACGATCGATTTTTCGGAAAAACGCTCGTGCCCGACCTTAAGTTTGGCGCGAAAATTGAATGGCGTCGTCGTCAACGTCGTGCGACTCACGGTTTTCGGTCTAGCGCCGTCGAGAGTTTCAAGTCGGCGGACACACAGCTCTTTCCGATTTTCCCACGGACCATCGTCGACACGGAAGACGCCGTGCCGCACGTGGATAGATGCGTCTTTAAACGAGGAATCGAATGGTGGGTCGCTCGTTTTTCTACGACGACGGGCAGCGGAGATATACGCGACGGACTGGAGGGATGTTGCTTTCGCGAGTGTCGACAGAACCTCGTACGGCATTGCGGTTATTCGGCGGCGATTTTCACACCGAAGACGATCGATTTTTCGGAAAAACGCTCGTGCCCGACCCTAAGTTTGGCGCGAAAAATCGAATGGCGTCGTCGTCAACGTCGTGCGACTCACGGTTTTCGGTCTAGCGCCGTCGAGAGTGTCAAGTCGGCGGACACACAGCTCTTTCCGATTTTCCCACGGACCACCGTCGACACGGAAGACGCCGTGCCGCACGTGGATAGATGCGTCTTTAAACGAGGAATCGAATGGTGGGTCGCTCGTTTTTCCACGACGACGGGCAGAGGAGATATACGCGACAGACTGGAGGGATGTTGTTTTCGCGAGTGTCGACAGAACCTCGTACGGCATTGCGGTTATTCGGCGGCGATTTTCACACCGAAGACGATCGATTTTTCGGAAAAACGCTCGTGCCCGACCCTAAGTTTGGCGCGAAAAATCGAATGGCGTCGTCGTCAACGTCGTGCGACTCACGGTTTTCGGTCTAGCGCCGTCGAGAGTGTCAAGTCGGCGGACACACAGCTCTTTCCGATTTTCCCACGGACCATCGTCGACACGGAAGACGCCGTGCCGCACGTGGATAGATGCGTCTTTAAACGAGGAATCGAATGGTGGGTCGCTCGTTTTTCTACGACGACGGGCAGCGGAGATATACGCGACGGACTGGAGGGATGTTGCTTTCGCGAGTGTCGACAGAACCTCGTACGGCATTGCGGTTATTCGGCGGCGATTTTCACACCGAAGACGATCGATTTTTTCGGAAAAACGCTCGTGCCCGACCCTAAGTTTGGCGCGAAAAATCGAATGGCGTCGTCGTCAACGTCGTGCGACTCACGGTTTTCGGTCTAGCGCCGTCGAGAGTGTCAAGTCGGCGGACACACAGCTCTTTCCGATTTTCCCACGGACCACCGTCGACACGGAAGACGCCGTGCCGCACGTGGATAGATGCGTCTTTAAACGAGGAATCGAATGGTGGGTCGCTCGTTTTTCTACGACGACGGGCAGAGGAGATATACGCGACAGACTGGAGGGATGTTGTTTTCGCGAGTGTCGACAGAACCTCGTACGGCATTGCGGTTATTCGGCGGCGATTTTCACACCGAAGACGATCGATTTTTCGGAAAAACGCTCGTGCCCGACCCTAAGTTTGGCGCGAAAAATCGAATGGCGTCGTCGTCAACGTCGTGCGACTCACGGTTTTCGGTCTAGCGCCGTCGAGAGTGTCAAGTCGGCGGACACACAGCTCTTTCCGATTTTCCCACGGACCACCGTCGACACGGAAGACGCCGTGCCGCACGTGGATAGATGCGTCTTTAAACGAGGAATCGAATGGTGGGTCGCTCGTTTTTCTACGACGACGGGCAGAGGAGATATACGCGACAGACTGGAGGGATGTTGTTTTCGCGAGTGTCGACAGAACCTCGTACGGCATTGCGGTTATTCGGCGGCGATTTTCACACCGAAGACGATCGATTTTTCGGAAAAACGCTCGTGCCCGACCCTAAGTTTGGCGCGAAAAATCGAATGGCGTCGTCGTCAACGTCGTGCGACTCACGGTTTTCGGTCTAGCGCCGTCGAGAGTGTCAAGTCGGCGGACACACAGCTCTTTCCGATTTTCCCACGGACCACCGTCGACACGGAAGACGCCGTGCCGCACGTGGATAGATGCGTCTTTAAAATCGAATGGTGGGTCGCTCGTTTTTCTACGACGACGGGCAGCGGAGATATACGCGACGGACTGGAGGGATGTTGTTTTCGCGAGTGTCGACAGAACCTCGTACGGCATTGCGGTTATTCGGCGGCGATTTTCACACCGAAGACGATCGATTTTTCGGAAAAACGCTCGTGCCCGACCCTAAGTTTGGCGCGAAAAATCGAATGGCGTCGTCGTCAACGTCGTGCGACTCACGGTTTTCGGTCTAGCGCCGTCGAGAGTGTCAAGTCGGCGGACACACAGCTCATTCCGATTTCACCCCCCCCCCCCCCCCCCCCCCCCCCCCCCCCCCCCCTGCCTATAGGCTGGTTAGCTAATTGTAAAATAAAGCCATTTACGTGAAAAATTCTACCCAACATCTTCAAATGTGGCTGGGGTAATTTTAATACTTCTAGGGGTTGATGCACCCTTATTACGGCCCGGGAAATGATTTCCAACCTACAGGCTGGTTGGCTAATTGTAAAATAAAGCCATTTACGCTCCCGTGAAAAATTTACCCGACATCTTCAAATGTGACTCGGCGGGGGTAATTTTATTACTTCTAGGGGTTGATGCACCCTTATTACGGCCCGGGAAATGATTTCAACCTACAGGCTGGTTAGCTAATTGTAAAATAAAGCCATTTACGTGAAAAAATTTACCCGACATCTTCAGATGAGGCTGGAGTAATTTCAATACTTCTAGGGGTTGATGCACCCTTATTACGACCCGGGAAATGATTTCAGCCAATAGGCTGGTTAGCTAACTGTAAAATAAAGCCATTTACGTGAAAAAATTTACCCGACATCTTCAAATGTGGCTGGAGTAATTTTATTACTTCTAGGGGTTGATGCACCCTTATTACGGCCCGGGAAATGATTTCAACCTACCGGCTGGTTAGCTAATTGTAAAATAAAGCCTTTTACGTGAAAAAATTTACCCGACATCTTCAAATGTGGCTGGAGTAATTTTATTACTTCTAGGGGTTGATGCACCCTTATTACGGCCCGGGAAATGATTTTAATGGGTGGGCGGGTTTTACAACATCATAATTAAGCAATTTGCGTGAAAAAATTTAATCGAGATCTGCATTTGTATAAGATGTGGATTTTAAAATTTTAAGGGTAGTTTCCACCCTCCCATTTTTTGTGTGTAATTGCCAGCATTACTAAATGTCATAAAATAGCACACCGTCGTGGAAAATAATTTTTGGAATGATAAAATTGTGAGATAATTGTATTATTAAATCTGTGGATGGACGACCGTGGCTGTTTTCACACCGGTAAAATAGTTGCCATTTTGTTTTTCCAAAAGTTTGCTTGTTTCTTCGTCGCAATTATTGTAATAAACACTTAATGGAAAGCAGCCGTGAAAGTGAGTTTGGAAACGTTCCTGACAACATTTACAATGTAGCAGCTGCCGCTACCGCACAATTTCTACCTGAAAAATAAAATTTATAAAAATAAATAACGCTAATAATAAAAAAACGTTAAACCTTCATCATTCCGCTCCATCGATATATTGGTTCCTCATGGACTCAAAAAAATTTATCTCACTAATCGCATCAATATCGCCTATACTCACCCCAAGTGCAATAAAATCTATAGTTTTTGAAGCGCCTGGTAACAGGCGATGAAAAATGGATTGTTTGCAACAATATTCGACATAAGCGATCGTGGTGCAGTGGAACTGAGCGAGCCCAAACACAATCCAAAACTGATCTTCACCAGAGGAAAGTTATGCTCTCAATATGGTGGGATTATAAGGGAGTAGTGTTTTTCGAGCTCCTACCGCGGAACCAAACGATCGATTCCGATGTGTACTGTCGTCAACTGGATGATTTGAATACATCTCTTGCGGAGAAGCGGCCAGGAACTCATCAATTGCAAAAGCGTAGCATTCCGGCCACAACGCGAGACCCCATACAACTTTGGTGACTCGCCAAAAGTTGTTGCAACTTGGATGGGAACTCTTGTCTCATCCTCCTTATTCACCGGACCTTGCGCTATCAGATTACCATTTGTTTTGTTCCTTGTAGAACGACTTGAATGGTAGACTGTTCAAGTCTGATGAAGCCATCAAAGAGCATCTCAGTCAGTTCTTCGCTGGAAAAAGAGCGGTTCTGCTATGAGCGCGGAATCATGTAGCTTCCAGAAAGATGGCAAAATACCATCGATCAAAATGGGCAATACATCATTGATTGAACTTTGGTCCATTATTAGTAATTGAGCCTTGAAATTCACCCAAAAAATGCGTCATGACTTTTTCGACAACCCTATAATCTGATAACGTTTTCGGCCACCTGTCTGATCGTGAGTGATTTCTTACTGCACAGGTTAATTAGTACCTACTTCTAATAAACAATCAAAATTCTACTTTTGTCTTAGGGTAAAAGTGGGGCAAGTGCAACCCCTTTTTCGTATAGTTGACTTTTAGTTCATAACTGCGCGAATGTCATTCACATGATCCGATTCTTTTTGGGCTGTATGAACTACTTGGTTCTTAAGCATAATTTATTGAAAGAAAGAAAATGTTTCGTGCTTCAGGGTAAGGAGGCACATCGCCCATGCCTTACAGGGCACATGAAACACAGGGTTTGTGGCAAGTGCGTTATATGTGTTTATTTCTATATTTGAGGGGTCCAGATGCAAAACTCACATTATCCATAATTTTTCGAAATAGAGTTAGTGGCGCTATCTTGTTCATCGTATTGACCTACAACATTGTAAATTTTAAAAGTGGTATAAAACTCACATTTTCGTATTTATTTTAAATTGTGTTATCTGTGAATTGTTTCAAAACTCACATTCTCCTACGCTCTGAAGGTGTCAAAACTCACATTATCCATATCCACCAATGAAAAGCTTAAAGCGATAAACCAATATGGCCGCCTGCCTAAGGAGAATGTGAGTTTTGCTTCTCTTCTTGTTTTGCTTTCCTAGATGGTTGGTTCCGTGTTTTCCGATATACCACTGAGTTTGTTTCCTACCTGTTATTTGTTTCTGAAGTTCCTTTTCTTAGCTTAACTTCATGAATTTTAGCTTTAAAAAATAATATGTAGAATAATTTGGAGCAAAACTACCATTATCCAAAAAGTTGTATCAAAACTCACATTATCCAAATTTGCATTCAATTTCTTGGAGTCAAATATTGTTGTGCTGTTATTTCACCAATTGAGAAGCAAAGTTATAGCTCTAATACAAATACCAAAAAATTTCAGAGCGTTAAGTCACTTAAAAAGTGAGAAATCAGTTATTCCTTCTTCCTGAACAATTTTAAAAAGTGTATAATGTGAGTTTTGCATCTATACCCCTCTTTATCCTTAATGTAAACTATGGGGCAAGTGCCTTGAATAAACGCAAATTTTCTACTCGCGAGGGTAAATTTCTTTTACAATATTTCTTCATTGGTGCCAACACAACATTGTGCGGTTTGCATCGAATATTGGCGGGAGTTTTCAATTTTAATCAGTAGCATTTTCAAACAAGTTAATAGTTTTTGGAGACTTTTATCAGAAGCGAACGCACTTTCCCCGGATACGCACTTGCCCCACTTCACCCTATTATATTTCAGTACTTCCCTTGAAGATAAGCGTTTAAAGTGGCTCCCTTGTTTAAAAGTGTACCCTCGCCCCAAATTACCCTAACCATGGCACTTCTAAACCGAAGTATTTCTTGTCTCTAACGCGCGGCAGAAAAGCGGCAATCGAGCCCCTCCGAGCCTCGACAACTTCCCCGGGGATGAATGGCATCCCCTTCGCGCCCTATTTTTACCTTCGCACAATGAAATCAAATGCCGGAAGTCGCGGTTAAAGTGCGTTCTCAGCGAAACGGGAGAGACGGCGCTGAAACTGAAGCGTCTCTTCTGGGTGCGGTGCGCATTTTTTTGCGGTTTCGAGGCGGCCTCATCTGCCCGATAAACTCGTCTTCGTCGGGGAGCGACGGCGATGATTCACGCGCGGGTTTACGTGCAATTAATAGCGGCGACTGCACCACGTGAGCTTCGGCTGAAATTCCACACAGGAAATAGTAGCGGTGGTAGTAGTCCCGTTATAAAAATAGGGAAGTTTATCGCGGCACGAATCTATATTTAGGTCTTTGAAGGTATTTTGAATTTTGAAGACTTGCAGATTGCAAGGAAATAACACGCGTGTGACCGATCGTGCTTCGGCATTTTGACTCTGCGATTCCGCGATTTCAATTTCGGCGATTGACTATTCACCGACACCGAATTTTTATGACATTTTGGATGAAAGTGAAGGTAAAAGAAAGCATTATTTTTCATTCAAGGTTTGGTAAGGTTTTGCATATTAACTGGGGCCGCACTTAGTACATAGTACGTCACTATGAGAAATACGAAGATATATTTAAAAAAATACTACCTGGCAACATTAAAAACATGTATATATAATAAACGTATTTATTTTTACTGCTTATCATACTCCTTTATGATATTATGAATCCATAGTACAAATATTCCATACCGAATATACACTGTTTTTGTGGTACATAGGATTTTTATGCGAGACAATTTGTAGCAGTTTTTAAAATTTGAAAACCCTTTTTCGCGATAACCTGTAACTGAAGAGGGCAAAGGCGAATACTGAAGTGAAGTGTATCCATCTAATAACATCTTATAACCTGTTAGCCAAGGAGGTTTACTGTAGCTAGTATTTTTGTGTGTATGAATGCTTTAGCAAGTTGAGTTAACCTGCATATTTGTCTTATTTTTATGAAACTTATGGTTGTCGTGCAGATTAAAAGTTACTATTTTTTACAATTTCCATACCAAAATAAAAGGCAACTTGCAAATTCGTGTACACAGTATATTAATACATTTTTTTTTTTTGATTACTTTTATGAATAGTTATGAACACATTAATAGAAATAACCTACAACAAAGTTAAAATACGTTGCCATTTAAAGATTGACTATTTTGTCTTCGTTTTGGCGAGGACCTAAGTGTTATCGATAGTTAACGACAAATACGTAATCAAAAAAAAAAAAAAAAAAAAAAAAAAAAAAAAAAAAAAAAAAAAAAAAAAAAAAAAAAAAAAAAAAAAAAAAAAAACAAAAAAAAGAGAAAGGGGAAAAGGAAAAAAAAAAAAAAAAAAAAAAAAAAAAAAAAAAAAAAAAAAAAAAAAAAAAAAAAAAAAAAAAATAAAGAAAGGGGTGTAATGGGTTTGGTTGGGGGGGAAGAAAAAAAAAAAAAAAAAAAAAAAATAATCCTTTTAAACCCCCCCCCTAAAAAAATTTTTTCCCCACAAAAAAAAAAATAACCCCCCCCCCACCATTTTAGGGGGGGACCCCAAAAAAACAAAAAAAAAAAAAGAGGCGAGCCCTGCATTTTACAGACAAAAAATTACATATCACTGACGAAATTACAACCGCAGCCGGTCAAATAGCGACCGAGCGACATAGAACTAATTCATTAGTTCCTATACGCCCGAATATTATCCCGGTACAAGTAGGCAATTTTGACAGATCGTAATTGTTGATCATAACGATTGCATACTTTTCAGATATACTTATGTTATGTTTTACTAGTTTTAACTGCAAGAAGATACTTTTTCATTAATTATTCCTTATATAAACAATTTATATTCGCTGTCCGACTCTGTATTTAATATTTTAGTGCTATCTCCAGTATACACACACCGATAAAGCTAAGCGAAAGCCTACATCTAAACTCTCGAAAAAAACATCTATCAAGTCCCTATCTAAATAAGCCAATAAGTCCAGGCTAGTAGGCTGATTAGACGTTCCACAGTGATGCAGAACACCTCTAAAACTGGCAAAAAATGAAATTCTGTTTAGAATTGTCTATTTATTTTACTTTAATAAACCACTTATTAACAGATGATAAACAGTACACTCGACATCCGCATATCCGAACTCACCATATTTCCGAACTTTTTCTCACCATATTTCCGAACTTGTACTTCCACACAACCGAACTTGTCGCTGTCGAATGACCAATGAGCCAGAAAAACCCTTTATGCGCCAGCAGTTCGGTTATCCAGAGGTGACGAGTTCGGAAATGTGGAATTTGCGGAACGGAAAAGTTCGGATATGTGGACGTTGAGTGTATTCAAATGCTTGAGAGCTTATCCTGACTATCAATGTCACTTTTTCAACGACGCGATGTATGGTTAGAGGTAACGTTACTACTGATACTGATAAGAAAAAGAAAATAAAAACTGAAGTTGTTTCTCGTACCTTTTGAGGCTTTCAGTTAAAAATTACGCAGTTTTTACAAAACTGTATACCTAGTTTTTAAAACTAGCAAATGTATGCATTCAAAGAATTCTTCAACTGGAAAATGTTACCTACTTATTTTAAATATATAGACAGTAACAACATTTTTGAGCAGTTCAAACTCAGTTTCAAAGAAGATTACCTAAATAAATGATGTTATTTAGGTAAATAAAATAAAAAATATTGAGAGAATCTGAATTAAAAAATCATATCATTTATTAAATGTGGCTTTTAAACTTCCCATAGAACGAGAAACCTTAAAGACTTTCGTAATCAAACAATAATAATAAAAAAACACACACACAAGTAAGGGATAGTGACTTCATTAATTTACGAAAAATGCACCCACGCTCCGCACATAAATTCCTGTCATCAAAACATCTGGAAAATAGCCCGAACACGTATAATTTACCCCCAATCATTTTCAGTAAAAACTCATGTTTTACAAATTAGGTAGCCATACGATCGCCTGCTTTGAAACTATAAAATATAGAGACGCATCTGTTTCTGTATACATTTTTTTTTAAACCTAACAACACGGTATGAACAGAGGACGTTTCACAAAACGCGATGCGGCTTCGAAACTCAACCGCATCAGACCTAACGGCCGGATTTGCATAACAGGTCGGACAATAAACAATCATCCCTCTTCTATCATTATGTAACAGCGAATCGCCACACCCCTTTACGGTCAGTTTCGCCAAACAGAAGGGGACATTTTAACGGCCATATTTACTTCGGACATACATATGTACTCGATTAAAAGAAACAGTTTAGAGCATTATGCCCCGTTCGTTTTACCGGTCAGATAATGAAATACACGATAAAATGGTAAATGAGAGAAATTGCGAATTAAATAGAAAGCGACATTAATAAAGTGATTTGTCATCTCTTCAGTTTTCATAAAAAGTAAGACGCTTTAATAATTCACTGTGAAACTTAGATCACAACTAAAATCAACAATATTTGTTTTCAAAAAAAAACAAGAAAAACTTATGTTGTTTCCGCTAAAACGCAAAAGTCAGTTGAAGTGAAACAAACGTGTGAAAATGTTTGCAAATTACTAGTTTTAAAATAATATTTGCTATTTCATATAAATAACGCATATGAAATACAAACAAGTCGTCAAAAAGTCTAGTTTCAACATGCTACACTAACAGGCCTCCTACAGTTTTTCTCTTTTTGTTATCAACCTAGTACTTCTCTTCTTGTAAAAGATAAATTTGTTTGTAGAATACATAATATATGTATAATGTTGATATTAAAATGGATTCCCATAACAAATTATCATTATATAACCCTACGTACTTATTTGGTTAATCTATATTATTATTTGTCGATGTCACTACAATGTAATAAATAGAGGTGGATAGCTAGGGCCTCAAAATATTACCTTTACTTTTCAAAGATATTTTTGGTTTATCTGACTCTTATCTATTACTGTCAAATAAATCATCTAGCACAAATGAAAACGTGGTTAGCTCACTTTAGTTTGATTCTATAATAGCATGTCATAAAGTAATTACCCTGTTTGGCTCACCTATATACATATGTAAGTCAGCAATGAAGGTCATCATTAGGGTCTGGAAATGTGTGCTATAACGTAGAGTCGGCAGTATACAACTCTATGATAGTTAAAGTATAAACCGTATTTTTTAACGTCTTGTAAATTATATACGCGTTTATTTTTGCCCGTGCATACGTACACCTCTGACCGATCTGACGACTGCTATTGCGTCGGGACTCGCGTATGCGCGGTAGTACGTCGGTCTCGTTCAGGAGCGTTGAATAATTACATGCAGTTTACCATGCGTTAGAACAAACTTTCCGGACTCTAGTCCGGACCCACTTTTGATAATCATACACCCACTTTTTGAAGGTTGCTTAAATTTTGATAATTTTTGTATTGCAGTATTGATTTTTTTTGTTTCTAATAGTATTATAGCTTGTCAAATTATGTGTCCAACTGAAGGTGATATATGTCGATTGCGTGAAAAGATCGTTAAAAAAGTAAAATTACGTTTTCAAAAAACCGTGAATAACTAATAATATCTTTACTAGAGCTCGGTGTGTTTTATTTAAGTTAAAATAACTTTCATGAATAGTGATTTTTACGGAAACTGTAGTAAGGATAGCAGGACGATTTTTTGGAAACATCAAAATTTTACTCTTTTGGCGATATTATTTCAATTGACATGTCACCTACAACTTGAGCTTATTAGACGCAGAATTTCACAAGCTGAAATCCTAACAGAAGCAAAAAAATATCAATACCGTAGTACCTATACAACATACAAGTATACAAATTATCAAAATTTGACCAACCAGTCAGCAGTGATGACTCGCTGCTGGCTATAGATGTATTTTAGTATGTTAAAAACTGAGAGAAAACATAAATACCAAGAATTCAAAGAAACAACCAAATCTGCCTTTACATCGTTTTTTTGTTTAAGTTAAATTACATTATAGGTATGTATATATCTACAAGCAGTTACATACCTATTGATATACAAATATACAAATATGTAGTTCAGAAAATGTACTAGTTGTGAATCAAACAGTATTTACAAATGTCTGGGAGAACTTGGCAATTGGTCTTTTTGTTTTATTTCCTTTCCCACTTATGTAATAACAAATTCAACAAGGAGAAACACTTTGGAGGCTACTTAATAAAAAGTCGTTCTATTACATTTTGAGCAAGGATTATTGTACATACCCCAACTGTTCACCTATCTATTTTAAGTTCTTGTCATATTGAAGCAATATGTTACCGATTTCAGTGTCACAGCTATCAAAATGTAACAAAAATGGTCAATGACCTTCCACCGTGCATTTGTATTTGAAATAGATAAACATTCGACGTAAACAACAGATCACACAACCAAAACACTGTCTAATGAAATCAACAAATCAATCACACTTTGTCTATCAATAACGAAAAATATTCCAAAGTTACAAAGTTTACTCGTACTAAACCTTAAAACTATCCATTTGGCACAGGAAAGCTGAATCCTCTAGAGAATAAACACGAAGAATAAACTAAACTCAAGGAGTAAATCAAATTATTTACGTTCCTAATCTTATTTTTATCAACCCGGAAAGAATTAGTTTTAATGCTTCGTGCCTCTCTGTGATGCGACAGAAACGTCCATTTGTTGTTTCAAAAAGTATCTTCCGTTGGTACATCGTTTGGTTGCGCAACAAGAACAAATATACAGAGATTTATATATACAACTGGATGTTCGCCTTATGTCGGTCTAATTTTATGCGCCTGCAAGTATATTTTCTGGTCATTAGCGTCAAGATTAAATATTTATGGTAATCCTATAGAGTATGGTTTCATACGCACTTAGTATTCACGTTATTCACTTCTTTAGTTAATACGACAAAGAATATGTAAATGCATAATCCTAACAAGCAAAAAGTATCTTTTATTTGATAAAGCTGTGAACAAGTTAGGCTCTTCGTAATGAAAAATCGAATGTCGTAGCCGGAATAAGGAAGGGAAACACTACCTTTGCATGAATTTCGCTAATTTGATATTCACATATTTATGTAAAGAGTTATGAGACCCACACCATATATTAAGGGGTGATTACCAGACCTAAATAGAAGGTTATAAGAGCAAAAAAATATAAAAAATACACACATATATGAAATAAAATTAAAATTTTCATCACTAAGCAAGATACTATATTGGTGAGGCAGACAATTTTTGAAATTATTTTGCAAGTTTTATTTCAATGTTTTTTTCTATTATGATAGCTTTATATTTAGGTCTAATAGTCACTCCTTATGATATGGGTCTAATAATACTTAGTACACAGGCACACAAAATAAAAAAAATCAATCCCTGGGTCCAAACTACTTATTCTATTACGTATAGAATAAGTAATAAATTCGGATTGGATGACCAAAAAGACATGTGAAATGAAATTTGAGTGATTGATAATTCTGTTTGCCTACAAGATGGTGCAATTTTGGCGATTTTTTTTTTGCATTTTGACAGAGATACCGAGCCAACCCAACACAACTAACCCTGGATTCGGATTCAGCGACCCAAAACGCGAATAGTATAGAAGTGGTTTGGATCCGGGGTTTGAATTTTTTTAAATTTTGTGTGCCTCTGTTATTTACATCATAAGAATTTCTGATCCACCAGCCTAACCTACCACTACCTACTTCTCCTTAATACGGTTCTGTTAGGGTTCGCTATTTTTCAAGACTACTGATAAGCGCTGGTGAAGAATATATTTAGGTATTTCTGTCCTTTCACTGACGCCAATGGAATCAGAACTGTTGGATGTTGTTCTCGTACAGTGGCAAATATTTACTACATTACGCCCAGAATAGCTTTGCCCTCGAAATGTTCACAACGAACGTAGTATGCGGGAGTAAAAAATGCCCGAGAAATATAAGCGATAAACACAAACAATAACAGACTGTTTTTCTCGAAGTTTTCACTGAAAATTTTACTGCTGTAACTCAAAAGAAATTTGCACAATATCAGTTTTTGTCTACTGCGCCCAAGGGCAAAACTACTGTTGCTGCACTGTACTTACCTATCTTACGCGAGATACCATGCACCCAAGATTATATGAAAAATACCGCTGATGACTGGTACCACTCCTAATACAGAACAATGAGTGTTCAATTCGCAATAATGACAATAAAGAAAAACGTTTTCTGAGCATTCTAAAAAAATGTTTTTCTCAAAAATTATGAACTTTTGAAATCAATATTTGCTTCAATTTGTGCTCATGAAGATGAACTAGAAAATAAAATCTAAATTCATGGGCCCTCCTTATCCGGCTACTGAATGTTTCATTTTAATAAACTTAGGTACATTTTATGAACATGTTAACACAATGCAATCCTACAAGTTAAATCAATAAAAATAAACATAGGTTTTACCTGGAACATCCAGTCGTAGAATTTCCGTTACCTCTAGAAGACAATATGCTCCGCACTTACCTGAAAAAAAAAACAAATGTATCACCCGTTTTATTTCAACATTATACTAGGGTAGAAAAAATATTTAAAATAAATGAAACTAAAAGAACTAGTGGACGCTTTTTTTATTTTTCATTCGATTACGTTGCAGTCAGCAATGTGTTAAACTAAAAAATCATTAATCTACCTCGATGAAGCTTGCACATTTTATAATTATTTTTACTAAGGAGTCGGTCTTGTTCGACGAGAATTATTTATTCAACAGGCAATTATAAAACACCGGAAACAGTTGATGAAATATTAATGAAACCTGTAGGCTCAGGAACAAGACATGCAGTTACATTGTCCATGAATGTTCTCGCTTATTTTTAGTAGACGACAATAATAAGGTGCCGTATGCCCATTTAATATTATATTCTTAAAAGAACTTAAAGAGTTAGGCTGGCACCGCGAGTGACAGTTGAAGGTTGACCTCGAGTGGCGCCAAAAATAATCCGTCCATTGTTAGTCGAAGAGCGTTCCGTAAGCCAGACGAGTATTTGTCTAATAATTATTGTTTAGCATAATCAGAAATAGACCAGTCGATTCCACACCCTCATGATGACTTCTGAAAAGGTACAAGGACGCTTCAGATTCTTGTTCGCCATTATTCTAATTCTTCATGTACGTGGTTAATGATAACACTAGTACTAATTCATTTTTTTTTTCGTTTTTCTAATGCCTTGTTTCCAACATCTGTAAGATATGCAAGGATACTAAGTGTGTAAATTGTTCTTTTTTTTAATTTCATTCAGGAAGCTACGCAGCGCTGGAGATGGTTCTTCTATTCCTCATAGCAGTACTAGAACTCATATACTGGAATAGCCTTCAGCTGGTCGGTTACAGCCGTTTGAATGTTTTCTATGGTCCCAAAATGACGTCCCTTGAGGTGATTTTTCAATCTCGGGAAAAGAAAAAGTCACAAAGACTCAAGTCAGGCGAATATGGAGGCTGAGGAGCCACATGAATGTTTTTCCTGGCTAAAAACTCATTTACTACTTCTAGTACGTTCCAATTTATCGCAAGATCCCCTCGGTGAAGTTAGTTGAATTTTTTATATTTTGTCTCTTATGATCAAACGATCAGAAGTCTCTATCAGCTCAAAGTGCATGTTAAAATGAATACTGTTTTGATATGGCCTTAAAATGTATTTTTCTCCGAATGGAAAATCATCAATGAATATCATCATCCTTTTTCTTAATAATTTCACTATATAATCAGGTAGATTTATGTCAGTTTGACAAATTTAGCATATGTTGATTGTTACATGTGGATTTTTGCGAATTGAATTTTTGAACTTACATATGTCTGGCGTATTGTGATGGAAATGGAGTGCCTATTTTATATAGTACAAACCTTCTTGTTTAAATTTTTTGGTCGCCAACAATGATGACAGATATGCAGCTTAGGGCCGTATTAAAAAAAAACTATTCATTTTAACCTTTTGAGCTCATGGAGGCATTTGATCGGTTGGTAATGAAACAGCAAAATTTAAAAAATCAGTCAATTTCACCGAAGGGTTTCCAACTACGTGTTTCCAACTATGCGACAGCAGCTGTTTCCAAAAAAAAAAGCAACGTTTTTAACCAATTTATCCACTACTTTACGAAAGCACTGTATAAAGATGGGAGTGAAAATATGTCATCGTTCTGAGCAAGGAAGAATATTAGTGATGAATTCACAAACATTCTTCAATTATTGAATTTTGGGTGTAGAATCGATTTAAGAGGCGCCACGGCTCTAATGACACGCTACACAACACATTTTAATACGAAATAATACGAAATACAGGACCACCAACACTTTCCTCGACGCAGAAGGTCCTTCCAGACCCCCCGTGCGGGAACCTCACTGAAAAATATAGCCTTAATAACTGTCGCTCGAGACGATTCCGCATCTGAAGACTTTGCGCATTTCAGTTCATTACAGTCGCGGCTGCCGGCTACCGCTTACATTATTACATACAGAATGTTCAGCGAAGATCGGAGATAAGCATCGTTGCGCCATTCGTTCCCCGCAAACGGTACGATGATGACGACGACGGCGATAAAACATACCACACCACCACAAGTTTCTCGCGGCCCGAGGATAGCTTGAAACTGTTACATCTGATGGAAGATGTTGAGCACCCGTTGAATCCCGAAGCGCTATTTCGTAATTAATTAGGCATGGCATTTCGCCTTGTCGCTGAATTTATTACAGGAATATGACTTACCGTTTCGCGTATTGAGAATGGTTAACAGGAACTTTCAGAACAGTTAAGATAAATGCACGGGAGCATAATCGCCACTGCGACCTTCTAGAGGTCTACTGAAACACTCCCAATTGATTTAGAGCACCTTATCCAGCTTAACCCTCCAGTAGGCGCGCATAGGTTAGAGACGTGGTAGGTCGCGTGGACTACAGCTGTAGTCCATGTGAAATATCGATATTTTGCCAATGCAGCAAATTACATGCAAACTACAAATAAATATATCTCAACTATCACTTATTTTTAAGGTGTTTTTAATGTTAGTTTTATTTTCACGCTACGATTGCAACTAAAAAAAAAAAAAAAAAAAAAAAAAAACAAACACCAAGTAATCGAAAAATGATATTTATTCCTGCAGTGTTGTATGTTCTGTCATATAACAAAATGACCGGTTAATGAAAAATAAAAATATATTAAATATTATATAGTAGAGGCATGACACTTATAAAAAAAAACAGATTTTTTTAAAGTAACTACATAAACCTATTCACTGCAACTGCAGCTGATGCATATGTCTTTCATATGTGTTTTGCATGCAAATTTTCCACAATTTTTCGCGTATTTTTGTTGAGATTTCTAGGACACATACAGCAACGTGTTATATAATGTTCACTCTGCTGGATTTCCAAGTCACCCTGTTCTATTTCACTCCTTTCCTCGTCACTGTCATTCGCATTAGAACTTTCATCCTCAGCTGTCAATTCCTTATACCACTTCATCCATACTTCTGGATCACGTGACCCCATAGTTGCTTCGTAAATTATTCAACTCCTAATGCTGAAGAATACTTGTTACAAAATGATTCTAATAAAAAATAATGTTGAGACTTATCAAAACCTAAAAGTAATAAAGTTACACAGTAAGGCGCGTGGACTACGATTGTAGTTTGTGCCAAATAAAGCAGTTATAACCACCCACTCTGCAGATTTCATTCATACTGACCTTTACCTCTGCATAGATAAAGGTTTAAGAAGCAGCTACTGAGAACCACGCCAGCGCATTATGTCAGTTTTTGACGTAACACATAATTGAATATGGCTGGACTACAACAGTGGTCCACGCGCGCACTGGAGGGTTAATCAGGTTACAGCCTCAATATGACTTCTTTTGTACAGCTATTAGCCTTTGGTTTTTTCTTCTCGAGAATTTGAAAATCAGTTTCGTTATGGCTTCACACATTTTGCACAACACATGTTGCCTCCTTTACCAGATCAAGCATTATAAATTTGTGCCTGTTTAGTCGACTGAACTTAGCCTGAAACTGTTAGATCAAACGGGAGATGTTGAGCACCCGTTGAATCCCAAAGTAGTCAAAGTACTAATGCATTATTAATCAGGCATGGCTTTTCGCCGTGTTTTACCGTTCCGCGTATTAAGAATAAGTAACAAGAACTTAAGATTAAAATCATAACAGTAGATTACTACTAGTGTATAGGAGTTGTCATAATCGTCACTGCAACCTTTTCGAGGTCTATTGAAGCAGTAATATTTGATACAGAGCACCTGACATAGCTTGGTCAGACTCCACACACTATGCAGCCTCGATAGGGGCTCGTTTGTAGATCTACTTAACCTTTGTTTTTTTCTTCCCGAGAATTTGAAACGTCAGTCTTGTTAAGCCTTCCCTTTGGCATAGTACATGAAGTTTCCTCTTTCTCCAGAAGAGTAGAATTTACATGTTGTCTCCTCTATCGGACCAATCACTATAGATTCATATGCTTGTTTTGGCAACTGAGTCCTGTTAATAGACTTATTACCGACATCCGTTTTGACTCAATATGCCTTCTGTAAGTGTAAGCGAATGTTCTTGTATAAAATGTTTCGTCTATCTTTGTCCTAGAACAACTGTAAACTGCTCCACACTCTTGGTATTTGTTCATTTAAGTTTGGATGTTTTTATGAGCGGTTTGGCACACTCAAGAATATTTTGGTCCTATTCGGGCTTCTAATAACCTGGTACCTAAGTCGATGTCATTGTGTTTTTGCTTTATATCTGTCATGCGCAATCTCATACCAATTATGAGATAATCTGCATGGAGTTGATTACTTCCAGCGTTGATTGGAAAATAGAAATTGACAGGTTCTCAATTACCTGCCTTATTATTTCCATAGCACAGTTTGGAAAAGGCATTGTACGAGCAAACAATAAAAGCATGACATTGTGTTGCTACTGCTTACGATTTATTCCGAATCTGGAATTGGGCCTTTTTAGATAATTGGAAATGTTATGAAACCCAAAGATATTGAAACATAAACATAGATGGAAAAAATGTGAAAAACTAAGTACAGGGTGCCCCACTTTTTTGGGTTATTTTGAAGCTAGAAACAATAATCGATCGCTAGGGATAATTATACAGGGTGTTGTTATAAGGATATTCCCAAAAAATTGACTTTTTTGAAAATTAAAACGTATTTTAGTACGGGATATTATTAAAAAGTATACAAGAAATAATGCAAAAGTGTCTGCTGTCGGTTTATGGTAGTGATGGTGGAACTTATATGAATCGTACTCCACATCTACGCTGCTCGTGTTTATTTACAATAGAACGCGACGACGACCAGCTTCCTACCAAGCACAGACCAAACTATCGCAACCATTGCTACGTATGTTTCGAGAGGTGGACAAACTGAACTTCTCTGACTATAACACAATAATTCACAGTTATCAGCTATACGAGTACATCAACAGCCTTTTACGTAACCTACTGTTGATGCAACGCCGTAAAGAAAGCAGTTACGCAAGTAAGAGTATTTAATCCTAATTAGACGGAAGAGTTTCCAAACTCCTTATTAAATCTCTTCTACAAGCGTTGTTCGACTTGCGTTCCTTTCGTTAGGAATTATTATGTAAGGAGGTCGACGACAGCAATTATTTACATCGTCCTTTCTTCAGTGCGGGACGTCGGGATGAAATTTCAAAGTCAAAGGAAATTTATTACTCCGGATAATGGAATTCCGAGAAATACACCCCCACCGATTCCCGGCATCGTCATAGGCGAGAGGGAGATTCCCAGAATTAATGAGTTTATATTCTGCACGTTTCAAACATATCTTGCATTGTTTTGGCTACAATGGGGTGCAACAGTTAAACCGTAAGCCAAGTTTTGACACTAACAGAGCTCACTAAATCTGTATTTATACACTAAACAGTTCATATTCTATGGTGGACAACGTTTTATTACAAACTTTAGTTCTCTATTCATCCATTAACCCGTTTCGGCCCAGAATGTCCCTCGCGGTACACCGCTCTTTGGAGTCTTATAACTTATGCTATTTGCGACTCAAAAAAATTGAAAAAGACATATTCTCAAAGTTCGATGCAAGCTCTTTCCGATCGTGTACACCTAATTTGCGAAAAATGTTATTAACTATAAGAGAATGGGGATTTTTTTAAAAAAAGGCATGATTTTTTTCGCACTATTTTTTTTTTTTTGGAAATCGAGTTTTTAAAAGCTTTCCGGCATGTCATCGACCTAGAACCCTCTAACCGGTCGAGTACCGGTAATTTAAGGATATACAGTTCGAAGTTTGATTTTTCACCTTTTCAAAATGGCGGCCGAACTCCAAAATTTTCACGAAAACACGTATGAATTTTTTTCTCAGACATTATGAATGTATGGATAAAATTACCAAGAATAAAAAATGCTTAAAATTACTCAATAAATGCATCTGAATTTTATTCAAAATTTTTCGAGGAACTTTTTTGATTTTGCAGTTTCTTCGGCAATTTTGGCAAAATCAAAAAATTCGTTCAAATTATTCCGGAAATTTAAAAATTTAATTCTAAGAACTTTTTGTTCTTGGCAATTTTCTCCGTAAGTTTTCAAGAAAAAATATTCCAAAAGATCAATATTTTATTAGGTCATGTAGAAATACGATATCCTCGTCTATCGATATGTACGAGACCTAATTGGTGAAAAAAGGACCTGTGAAAAAAAGTGTAACTTCTCAAAAATCGATAATCTATAAAAAAAAAAAATAAAAAAATAAAAATGTAAAAAAAAGAGACTATCTATAATATTCGTCGACCTCCACGTCGTGATTTGTTTGCGGTGGACAGACAATCATGGCATGGGTACATCAGACATTTACATCGATAAAATTTTGATATTTCGGAAATTTTTCTTGAAAACGTTGAACTTGCAGAGAAAATTACCAAGAACAAAAAGTTCTTAGAATTACCCATAGAATACGTTCAAATTTCCGGAGTAATTTGAACGATTTTTTTGATTTTGCAAAAATTTTGCCCTGCAAAATCAAAAAAAGTATAAAGTACCTCGAAAATTTTTGAAAAAATTCAGATGCATTTATTGAGTAATTTTAAGCACTTTTTATTCTTGGTAATTTTATCCATACGTTCATATTGTCTGAGATAAAAAGTCATAAGCGTTTCCGTGAAAATTTTACGGTTCGGGCGCCATTTTGAAAACACCAAGGTGAAAAATCAAACTTTGAACTGTATATCCTTGAAATTCAGATATTTACGCCACCGGTTAGAGGGGTTCTAGGTCGATGGCATGCCGGAAAGCTTTTGAAAACTCGATTTCCAAAAACAAAAAAAAAAAATAGTGCGAAAAAATCATGCTTTTTTTATAAAAAAATCCCCATTTTCTTATAGTTAATAATATTTTGCGCAAATTTGGTGTACACGATCGGAAAGGGCTTGCCTTAAACTTTAAGAATATGTCTTTTTTCAATTTTTTTGAGTCGGAAATAGCGTAAGTTATAAGCCTCCAAAGAGCGGTGTACCGCGAGGGACATTCTGGGCCGAAACGAGTTAAGATATACATATTCACTGTTTTCACTTAAATTTGCGTCGTATTGGTGATCCTCAGAATAATATGCGCTGGTGCGAGCCTGAATATTATTTTTGTAATTATAGACGACATGAAAAGGTAAAAGGCGTCCCAAAATTTACGCAAGATTTGAATTAAATAGAAAACACGTTTTTGTTTCAATTGTATTTTTTTTATTGAGACATCGGATAAACCTCCACGGCTTTGCTGGCACATACGCACTATTTTGTCGAAATTTTCCATGACCATTTTGCATAAATGTGGCTGAATTTCGTTGATGCATCGTTGAATCTCCTCCTTCACTGCACGGGTAGATGTGGGCTTGTTGACTTTTGATTTCAAATAACGCCATAGAAAGAAATCCAATGGTGTTAAATCACATGATCTAAGGCAGTAATTGGATTGTTTCACGGGCTGTATGGCATGTCGCACCGTCTTGTTGAAACCACATGTCGTCCACATCAATATCATCCAATTTAAGTAGAAAGAACTCGGTTATCATGTCGCGATATCGAGCACCACTATGTGACAGTAACTGCTTGACCAGCCTCATTTTCGAAGAAGTATGGTCCAATGACTCCTCCAGCCCAAAATCCGCACCAAACAGTGACACGTTGCGGATGCATTTGTTTTTCAACAATCACATATGGGTTCTCTGAATCCCAAATGCAGCAATTTTGATGATCAACGAAGCCATCAAGGTGAAAATGAGCTTCATCGCTTAGGATGACTTTACTCGAAAAATCAGCATTTACTTGTTCGATAATCCATTCAACGAACTCTCTTCTCTTTGCGTTAGGCTGTAGTTCTTGTGTCAATTGAACTTTCGTAAGCATACAGACGCAGATCTTTAGTGAGCATATGCCGTAGAGAGCTTTTTGAAATTTGCAGTTCTTGTCCACGAAGCCGAATCGATGTTCCTGGACTTTCACAACACTCTCTGCTCCGATATTATCATTTGAACGGCTTGTTATTGGACGGCCAGTGTGTTTAGCGTCCCCAATTGATCTACTCTCCCTGAATTTTTCAATTACTCTCTTCACAGTTGACGAAGTTAAATCAATATCCCGACCATATTTTATACGAAATTTGCGAACTATGGCAGAAAAACTTTGAAATATTGTTAACCATGAAAACGTGTTATTCTTTCGTGTAGTGCTCCATTTTTACTAACCCTAAACTGTCAGCTGTCAAACTGTTCTCTTTTTTTTTTGGTTGCCAACACTGCACTGCACAAACGGCGGTAAATTCAAATATTGCGTGAATTATGGGACACCTTTTATATAAAATATATTAATTAAACCACAAAAGAAGTATAAAGTTATTCACAACACCACACAGAAAACTGTCGCCCTATTTCTCGATGTAATGGACTATACATATTTCAAAATGCCCTGATGGGCTCATAATAAACAAAATGTTAGGACACATTTTGGTTTGACAATTTTCTTACTTAAAAAAATACTTTGACTTGCCTGTGGATAAGTTTAAAAATGCAGTAACATATAAATCTCAATATATTTATATATAGAAAGTTAATGTGCTGGGCTCATAATAAACAAAATGTTAGGACACATTTTGGTTTGAAAATTTTCCTACTTAAAAAAATACTTTGACTTGCCTGTAGATAGTTTAAAAATGCAGTAACATATAAACCTCAATATAATAAACAAAACGAAAAGGTCATTAATTAAAAAATAAAGCTAACATTTTTTTTTTTTTTTCTGTACATCAAAGTATAAAAAAATAATTTAAGATCCAAAATTTAAATAAAAAAGAATTGAAAATTTATAAAAAATAATTTTTTTTTTTTTTTAGATAAAAATTAAAAAAATAAATTTTATTATTTTTAGTTTAAAAAAATGCAGTAACATATAAACCTCAATATATATAGAAAGTTAAAGTGCTGACATTGTAACCATAATAAAACACAAAAAGTAGAGAAAGTCGTTAACGATATGATATATTTACGAGAAATTCGTTACTGAATACCCATGTTGGTATAAGGTGTCGAGCTGCATTCTCGACCACTTCCGCTAAATAACGCAACCGCGAAATTCTAGCCACTGCATCCACGACTTTCGTGCAGACACTATTTTTACGAAAGCCTATTTATATTAATAATCTTAACCTGCATATACTTAGTGTCTCCTGAACTAGGCAGTAACTTAATATTAACAAACATGGGAAACTGTAACCATGAATGCTTATTTTACAAATACCGGAATTTCTCAAAATACGAGGTGTGTAAATTGAGTATTGAGACTTTTTGTTAATAATGAGACGTTTTGAGAGAATTTTTTTTTAATTTTGAATGGAATTACAATTCACTATTGTCTCCCTCAAAATAACTTCCTTGGAAAGCCACACAGCGCTGGAGACGGTTCTTCCATTCCTCATAGCAGTGCTGGACCTCATATACTAGAATAGCCTTCAGCTGGTCGGTTACAGACGTTTGAATGTTTTCTATGGTCCCAAAATGACGTCCCTTCATGTGATTTTTCAATCTCGGGAAGAGCAAAAAGTCACAAGGACTCAAGTCAGATGAATAAAGAGCCTGAGGAACCACAGGAATGTTTTTACTGGATAAAAAATATGTGATGGCTGTGTGATAAGGCGCATTTTCGTGATGCAACATCCAGTTGCTCTTGATGTTTGGTCTCACACGCATGACCCTTTTTCGAAGTTTTCAAGAACCTCCCTGTAAAAGTGTTGATTTACTGTTTGGCCCGGAGGCACAAACTCTTTGTGGACAATTCCCTGGCTATCAAAGAACCAAATCGGCATGCATTTTATCTTCAATTTGCCCATTCTTGCTTTCTTGGATCTTGGAGAGCATGAAGTGAGCCATTCCATGTTTTAGCGCTTGGTTACCGGGTCGTACTCAAACACCCAAGTCTAATCACCAGTGATGACACGTTCCATAAAATGGGGATCATTTTCAATTGATTCCAAAAAGTCAAAACATATTTATCTCCTGATGTTCTTTTGTACCTGCGAAAGGTTTTTTGGAACCATTTTGCGCCGATTTTTCTTATCCCCAATTAGTTAGTCAAACTCTGATCAACAGTGGTGTGATTCAAATTTAAATTCCGCATTCTATCGACATTTTCATCGGTTCTTGAAGAGGAAGGCCTTCCGCTGCGTGGTTCATCTTCAATCGACTCTTTTCCTTCCGAGAATGCCTTAAACCACCTAAAACCCTGGGCTCTCCGAAAAAATCTCCGTAGGCGTGTTAAAATTTTGCAAAAGTATCCGTTGCGCTGAAGTAAAACCTGATAACACACCGTTGCTCAGAATTATGTCCACTCATTTTTAAAACGCACTAGAAAAAAAACGGTTTACGAAAACAGTCACAAAGAACAGACAATTGACTGACAAGTTCAAACTTGTACTGAAGGTGCTTTACATGTTAACCTACCGCCCTTCCAAGTCCCGTCTCCGCAGTGTTGCTATAGATCGGGCGCTACGTTGCCAGTCTCATTACTTAATTTACACACCTCGTACACCATTGAGCCGCCATAAAATGTGAAAGCTAAAGTAATAATAAAAGAGAATATCGTTTTTTACATAATTTGTTGAGAAATTGAGAGCTTAGCTATAACAAATACAGGTGATTGGTTCTATACGTTCGGGTACCCACTTAAAAATGTATTTTGCCATAAATTGTATGATCCACGACGCCGGCGGGCAATCACCTAGCAACTAATTAAAAAAAATAACACGAAACAGTGAAAAGTAGATTAGTACTGCCCGAACGTTTTTTTTTTGGCACTTTATAGAATCGACAACTCAAGGACATTTTTTTTAAATATTACTTCAGTTGCAACTAAATCCTCTACCTTACACGATCCGGCCAGTGCCTCGTAATAAATATCTTTATACTGCTATCAGAGGAATAACTCAAGATGTGGGAATAAGCCACTATCAACAACCACCGTCGCCTTGGTCCATTACCCATCATCATAACTAACCTCAGTTTATGGTAACGTATAAATCTGTCCAAAGTTATCAGAGGTACGCAATTGCTCGCGGCGATTGCTCTCTCTTTATACATACATATGTATATTGATGCGTAAAATATATGTAAAAGTGCTCATAGAAATGCCTACGGGCGAGTGTATATCACATTTTGTTTCATGCCCCGAGTTATGACCGGGCAAATGTTAGCATGAGGGACACGGATCAAAACGAGAGAAAGTTACATTGAGAGAAAAGACTGTTGAAAATTATAAATTTGTTTGCACTTGCTTAATATGCCGTAAAGGAGTTGTAGTTTTTAGGCTTTAGTTCTAGGCTTATACAACATCAGAATACACAATGCCATGTATTTATTGCTGTGTTGAGACCTTTGCTTCCACCAATAAGAACAAAGCATCGTAATCACGTGGCAAAGAGTAATTTTCCCTTTTTATGTCGCGACTCGTAAAAAAATGAAAAAAAAAACATGAAAGTTTTGAAAACTATGTATTACCTAAAATTCCATAGAAAAATCGCTTATAGCAAGTACTTCTCATTTGATTTTAAAGGACTGTATCATTATAAATTTATAATTTTATATAATCTACCACTATATTATAGCCGTGGCGATAGCTCAGTGAGTAAAGTGCCAGGTGAGTAGATGGCGATTACTCCAAGAGCTATTATCCGCGCGGGTTCGAATCCCGCCTGTGGCAATTGGCAGGGTTTGGTTGTGTGTCCTACGTCTTTGCCATGTGTATTCTCCCTCTGCACAGTTGTAATGACTCTTAGAGGGAGAATGTCAATTTCTGTGGTGCGATTATTCAGAATAATATTAAGAAATACTTGGGAATATTGTATTTAATTTATCCTAGATGTTTGTCTATATTATCTATGTATGTATACATAGTTGTCATGATATGTATAGGTGATATGACAAAATAAGTTCATGTTTAAGATAAATTTCTGTATATTACAGACATTCTAATTCATTATTTACTTCCCCTTACTTTATGTCATCATGGCATTCAAAGACCCTCAAATGACAAAAGTCTGATATGATGTGAAAAAATATAAAAACTTTTCTCTCAGTGTAGTTTGTTTGCCGTAGTTTGCCGCATGTATTATGCATCACAGTTGGAGTCTCCTAGTCGCGCTATAGAAGAAATTAATAAGAACAATAAAACACAAGTAACTGTATCTAAGTAAGCAATGACAAACCTCGGAAAAGTTACTACCGTGATTATACTGCACATAATTAGTTACGTTACATTGGTTAGCCAATTAGCAACAATGTCCACTGTGGGAATTTAATTAACGAAACTTAACTTCTTGATGTTACGAATGCCGTCAGAGAAATTAGTCTATAATTTAATTACCTTTATATTCTACACGCAGAAAAAATATTATTTAAGTAAATTAACAGAAAAAAAAACAACTTGTATTAACAATATTTGGTATCAGTCTATTTCTGTTTTATGCTTCTACATGAACGAAATAACTGAAAATAACTAAATCCATTTCAGAAGACATATCTTTCAAGTTAGGTATATTATTAATCGTTTCTCGTACATAAACGACACCATTCGTTAAAAATAAACATATAGAAAGGAACATGTATCTTCCCTTAATAAATCACGGACATTACTATCGAATTCTTAAACGGTTTTTAATTTTTACCACATTATTTATTAACCTCTTAAAATACACTCTTAAAACCGAACACTTGTCATAACCTGTTAAACTCAAGCCCGTGAAAGAAGCCTAATTTCCAAATCTCACTACTGAGACGTCAATGTCTTCCTTTAACACGCTTCTAATATTAGGTTTATTGTGGACGTGGATATACAAGGAGAAACTAAATTACATAACAACTCACTTTGATATTTTATAATTCTTCATTTGAAAAAATGATCTACTCTAGGAAACAACAAGGTAGATCGGTTTATTACACAGGTCAACAAAAAAAGTTTACTCCAGGAACTCAATCCGAAGTATTACTTTGAAACCGAATTTTTAACTCTTACCAAACTTTCTACCTTAACTTTCTTTAAAAACTTTCTACCACGTAGATTCTCAGTAATCTCAATTCTGGTTTTTTGTTGTCAAAATACGTTTTTATGGGAAATATATTTTTTTTAAATATTAATAATTTCTTAACCAGACATGTCAAAATTTGTGCTACACCCTTCCATTTCCTATAAAATGAGAATTTAGGATAAAAACAGCCCAAAAATGGAAGAATGTATGTTTTTCACAAACGTATGACCTGACCTGTCATTTCCGAAGTATGTTTACGACCATTTCTTCTCTGTAAAATTCCCTATAAATTGATATTAGGTACTTCTAAAATATTTACTGGATCGTAAGGATTCCGACTTTTTTATCTATGTTGTACTTTCTGATCAAGGCCCGAAGTAGTTAGTTCGGTTAGTAGGAAACCTGCAATAGCATGTAGATTGGCAGAGCAAGATAACAGCAACTATAAATATATTTTCAGAAGCAATCGAGCCTTTAAATCCTTATAATATTAACCAGGATAATTTTAACACTATATTAATTGTAATAGAAATATTTCAACCTTTCAAAATAATTTTTGTCATGATCATGAGATCTAGCACAAATTTTGACAACGGAATCGTATTCAGCGCTTAAAAATATGTGCGGAAGTGACATAAGTCTGGTTAAGAAATGATTAATTACTCAAAAAAAAAAATGCATAAAAACGTATTTTGACAAAAAAAAAGGGATTTACTGAGAATCTGCGCGGTAGAAAGTTTTCAGAGTTAAAAATTCGGTTTCAGCACAAAAAAAATACTTCGGATTTGATTCGGTATAGTTCCTGGAGCAGATTTTTTTTTGTTTTGTAGACCTGCGTTATTGATAATTTCATACATACTGGTTCTAAATTGTAAAAGAGTGACCTCCTAAATAAAGAGATAAAAAATATTTATACGGTTTTTTAATACATAAAATAGGACACCGCTTGTAGCTTGTTTTCTGATACGAAGTAAAATCAAACGCCAAAAGTTGAGGGTTGTTTCTTTATTATATAACTGTCCACGTGTCCATTAATTATCGCGATTGGGCAAACTAATAGCCGGGCGACAGTTTTAACAAGAAATTATTACATTAGGCCTTATTAGATTTAATTTTTATCTCGACTGTAATTCGTTGTTATTCGTGAGTGGTGTAAGAGGATTTCGTTAGTCCGCGATGACGATGTTGAGTCACGATGCGGGATTCTCCTCTCGTTAACCTTCTTAATTACAGAGGGTGGAATTTTAGCGAAAGGTAAACAGAAATAAAGTGGAGCTTTTCGTGCAATATCACACAAGCTCAATTACTTGTTGTCACGAAAACTTATCCTTATAACAAGCTTCAGAAGGAACATGTGTTGGCATTTAAAAATACTTACACAAAATTTTTACAAACTTTACTTTATAAAAACAACTTAAACTTTTATAAACTTAAACTTTTTATAACTTTATAAAATACAACACTTAAACAGTAAAATATTTATCTTACTAATATAAAAGATTCTGTTAGATATAATTTTACATCAGTAGAATTTTAATAAATCAATTTTATGAATTTACTTAGTATGCATTTCAAATGCATTGTGCTCATTTTCAATGCGAATTGCGAAAAAAACTGAGGAGTCAAAGTTTTTGAAAAAAATTAGGGGCTATTACTTAGGCACCTCTTAGTAACCTATACAGGGTGTCCCATTTTCAACTTTTATCTCGGTTATTTCAAGAGATGTTTTACGGACCTTTTTTTCAGAGAAATTCACAGAACTAGTCAGATTTTTTATATCATTTCTAGTTTTGAGTTACAGCGGATTTTTGAAAAAAAAATCCATTCCGAACCGCTCTCAATAGCGCCCCGTAGCGGCCTCAATTTGAATAATTGTGATGTTGTTACAATGGTGTCCCACAGCTTTTTCATGTGGAATTCAGTGGTGTAACTAGTTTTTTGTTGTGAAGACATGTTTTTGGATCATGGACCAAATTTGGCACGTTGAAAATGACACGTTAGAAAAGAGCATATTTATGAGCTGTTTTTATAATTTTATTTATACTTTTTGTAGTTTGGGAGAACGATTTTGTGGAAATTCATTTGTAAATATCATTTACTCAGTGCCCAAGTTCGGTACAGTTTACTGAATGGGAGAGATGGTTCACAAAATTCTGTGCTGGTGACTTTAATGTCACCGATGCTCCTCGCTCCGGAAGATCTATGGAGGCTGATAACGACCAAATAAACTGATCGAAGCAGACCTACATTCGACCACTCGTGACATTGCGTAGACACTAAATCGTCATCATTACACCGTTCACGGTCACCTACGGGTGTTGGGATTCATCAGCAATCTCAATATATGGGTTCCTCATGAGCTCAAAGAAATTCATCTCACCAGTCGCATCAACATCGCCGATACTCACCTCAAGCGCAATAAAATCGTTTGGGGTCAAACAAATCCGTTTTTGAAACGCAAAAATGAAAAATGGATTGTTCACAACAATATTCGACGTAAGCGATCGTGGTGCAGTGGAACTGAGCGAGCCCAAACTCAATCCAAAGCTGATTTTGACCAGAGGAAAGCTATGTTCAATATGGTGGGATTATAAGGGTGGGGTGTTTTTCGAGCTCCTACCGAGGAACCAGACGATCGATTCCGTGTACTGTCGCCAACTGGATGATTTGAATACATCTCTTGCGGAGAAGCGGCCAAAACTCATCAATCGCAAAGGCGTAGCGTTCCACCACAACAACGCGAGACCCCATACAAGTTTGGTGACTCGCCAAAAGTTACTGCAGCTGGATGGGAAGTATTGCCTCATCCTTATCGGACCTTGCCCCATCAGATTACCATTTATTTTGTTCCTTGCAGAACGACTTGAATGATAAATCATTCGATTCTGATGAGGCCATCAAAGAGCATCTCACCCAGTTCTTCGCTGGAAAAGAGGGGTCCTTCTACAAGCGCGGAATCATGCAGCTCCCAGAAAGATGGCAAAAGACCATCGATCAAAATGGGCAATACATTGTTGATTGAACTTTGTTCCATTATTAATAAATGAGCCATGAAAATCACCTAAAAAATGCGGCATAACTTTTCCGACAGCCTAATATGAAACGACTGTTTCATTGTGGTTAATCGAAAAAAATCGATAATAAAAATGGAATAGCTGGAATGTATCGTGGGACATTTCTCCTTATGCTCGCACTCCTGGCAGTATTGTCGCCGGATAACCTTCCGCCTTTACCAAGGCACGCTATTATCCGTCTTTTTCGACTGCTTCCTCGTGCCAGTTTCGCACAATGCAACTTAAAGCCCGCGCATGATGATAAATATCGCCGGACTACCATCGCGCGCGGCCGGTCTCTTTTCTACAGGAGGATAATCGCTAACGAGCACACCTCTCGTGTCGTAAATCCATTAGAACCCCGAGATAATTACCGACTGAGACGTTGCGTTGCCCACCGTTATTTATCGTTGTTAAATGCGATCGGGGCAGACACGAAACGTGGCAAAATTGGAAAACATAAAGTTTAATGGCAACTTATTATATCAGAATTGTGTATATCAAACTTATTAGATATATAAAATTTTTCAAATATAACAAAACTTTACTATATTGAAACCTCGTGCGAAAAAACGAAGTCAAAGGCGGCCTCAGTGGTCAATTCGGCGTATTACCTACCTTTCAAACTCAATGTTGTAACAGTTCAAATACTTGAAATTCTTTGATAATATTTCTACAAATTGCGAAAATTTCGTTAAAACTTTATTTACAAAACAAATCCTTGGTCTAATCCTAATAAATAATTAATCTATCTTGAAAAAAAAATCCCTCAAAAAAGTCCACACTTTCTGCTGCAGCGTGAGCTCTAGCGCCATATTGTTGAAAATACCCTTGTTGTAGTTCTACGAGGTGTGTAAATTAAGTGTAAATTAAGTAATGACACTGACTTTTTTTAATTTTTTTTGTTCGAATAGAATTACAATTCAGTATTGTCTCCTTCAAAATAACTTCCTTGGGAAGTTGCACAGCGCTGGAGACGGTTCTTCCATTCCTGATAGCACTGCTGGAACTCATATATTGGAATAGCCTTTAGCTGGTCGGTTACAGCCGTCTGAATGTTTTCTATGGTCTCACAATGACGTCCTTTGAGGTGATTTTTCAATCTTGGGAAGAGAAAAGTCAGGACACAAGTCAGGTGGATAAGGACGCTGAAGAGCCACAGGAATGTTTTTACTGGCTAAAAACTCGTGTACTGAAATGGTTGTGTGGCAAGGCGCATTGTTGTGATGCAACACCCAGTTGTTCTTCATGTTTGATCTCACACGCATGATCCTTTTTCGAAGTTTTTCAAGAACCTCTCTGTAAAAGTGTTGATTTACTATTTGACCTGGAGGCACAAACTCTTTGTGGACAATTCTCTGGCTGTCAAAAAAGCAAATCAGCATGCATTTGATCTTCGACTTGCTCATTCTTGCTATTTTGGGTCTTAGAGAGCTTGAAATGTGCCATTCCATGCTTTGGCGTTTGATTTCCGAGTCGTACTCAAACACTCAAGTCTCATCACCAGTAATGACACGTTCCATAAAATGGGGATCATTTTCAATTGTTTCAAAAAAAATCAAGACACCTTTCTCTCCTAATGTCCTTTTGTTCCTCAAAAACAGTCTCTGTCGGCGTGTTGAAGTTTTGCAAAAGTCCCGTCTCCGCAGTGTTGCCAGATCGGACGCTATGTTGTCAGCCTCATTACTTACTTTACACACCTCGTATATCACCAAGTTGGTTAAGAAACTATGTTAAACGTTCTCTCATACACCTTTGTTCAGTGAGAGTACCATAAAAAATGGTAAAAAAAGCGCTTTAATTGGTAAATCAAATGCACTTTATCATAATGCTGGATAGTTGGCTACTAGTGCGGAAACAATGACATATATGTATTTTAATATATAGCGCTTTCACAATAAATGGACAAATTCGATATTTGTCTTCACGACAGATTTTCTAAAAAAAATGTCAGACAGGTCGACTTTTTTAAAACGACACTTTTTCCAATAAATGGAATTTCCAGATCATCTTTTGTTATCGAGCTATGATGTAACTGACATGATGTTTTTTTTTTAAATGACAATTCTATTTTTTTTACAACGGATTCGGAATGAGGGACATTTTATATGTACAGTCTTGTAAAAAAGTAGTACCTCGTAGAGGAAACTTTCAGAGATATTTGACTTTAATGTTATCATATCTAAGGTATTCTAGATGTGATGACACAATAAAAAATAATTTAAAATGTAACACAAACTTTAACACCTTTTTTATTTCTTTACAAATGTTAACTACACGTGATCTATACTACTGAACGAACATGAAATAAAAACATACAAAACAAACTACAAAAAAAAGTTTTGATATAAAAAAAAATATTTTATGATCCCTACAATACGTTTATTTTTTTATATTTGTACAATTTTTTTCATTTACACATGTATTTCGACTTGACTGACTTGACTATAACGAAAAATATCGCCTTTAAAATTCTCGATACTCTTCCCGTACATTACTCCCGAACAAGGTGGGGAGCTATCTCGCCCGAGTTTCACTTCAAAGGGCACACGCAAAAGGTGGAGGCCATTTGTCAGCCTTTTAGAAAAGAAAATGATGCTGCGGCCGTATTTTACACGAGATTTATTACGGTTTTATTTTACTTTGAATACAAAACAATCTGGAACACTAAAAGGCGCAAAAGAGTTTTGAAATTAACGAATCTCTTCCAGGAGTTATGAAATATTTTACAGTAAAAATTTTTATGTCAGGGTGACAAATTACGAGATTTCTTCCCCTGTGCACAGCAAAATTTTTATTCTTGATTATAACACGAAAACGGAAGTATAATGGCCAATTAAAAACTACGGTATACACGCTCGGATAATTTAACAATAGTGATTCAATTTAATCTTCAAAGATACGAGGTGTGTAGATTAAGTAATGAGACTGGTTTTTTTAATTTTTTTTTATTCGATTAGAATTACAATTCAGTACTGTCTCCTTCAAAATAACTTCCTTGGGAAGACACCCACCGCTGGAGACGGTTCTTCCAGTGCTCATGTTTTGCAAAAGTATCCGTCGCGCTGTCTAAGTCTGAAGCAGAACCTGATAGCATACCCTTGCTCAAAATTAATGCACACGTCGTATCTACTATGAAAAATTATACCCTATATTTTTTATCATATAATTTAAAAAAAGTCCTATACACAACACATAAAAAAATATCAGGTTAACCCCTCTACAACTCGATGTGTTTTATTAAAATTTCATAAACAGTGATTTTTACGAAAACTATAGTAAGGATGGATAGTTGAAAACATTTTCCAAATGGCTGGTAGTCAGATAGATACTTGGAAGATTTCCCTTTATTATGAGCCCAAGAACTTTGAAAAGGATTTAATTTTTTTTTATTATTTGTTATTTTTGAGTCATTTGTGTTTTTTTTGAAAAAATCGCGATTTTACTTTATTAGAGATATCTTTTCACACAATCGACATATAATCTTCAACTTGGGCTTTGTAAATGCTAAATGCCTCTGTAAATGAGTTTCACAAGTTATAATCTTATCAGAAGCAAAAAAAAAAAAACAAAAACCGTAGAAAAAATTTATCAGAATTTAAGCAACCTTCAAAAGGTGGGTATGTAAATACTTTTGCTGCTGACTGTACATAATTAATTGATGTCATATTTATTGACGTCTTCAGTATATCAAGCAATATAAAAAAAAAAGCGAAAACAATTCTAATTTCTTACTATCTGCTTTTTATTGAGTACAACTAGAAGTTGTTTTTCTTTCGAATAACTGTTAAAGTAGCTCCGTGTAAGATCATCGAACTGGGTATTATGTCGTGAACATAACCACTAATTGACCATATTACGTTTCTATATTGTTTTTCCTTGAATTCCATAAGTAATACGACCCCTCTTCCGATGCTACAGCCTGTTTTCAAAGAGACAACGAACATATGGTTTAATAAAGTAAATATTGATAACTTCAAGATAAACGAAAACATAAAAAATGACTTTGGAAGATTATTTAGGTACCCGCTTACTTCCCCTTTAATTTTATACGACCGTGTATTTCTATAACTAATGAAGTGACAGCTAAATAATTTAAAAATAGCACGAATGCGATCTGTTATTCAGGAGGACGTATTGTCGCTGACATCTTATATTGCGGGAAATATTCTTATGAATGATTTAATATTTTATTTTCTATGACGCTGTATTTCAAAAAAGTTGTGGTTTTTATTTAGATATAAGTTATAATACAAAACAAAGATAAGTACAATAATAAACAAGTTCATCGACAAAAAAAAAATAAAATCTAGGTACATTTTTCCTCGAAAATGTTCGAGATGACACTGAACTAAAATAGACTTCCATTTCTAGGGACAGCATTAGCACTTTTGTTATAATAATTTTATAAAAATTAACATAATAGTTTTAGTTCAATCTGAGGCATGAATAGCGGACTATTCCACAAATTCTCATACAAAAAAACACTTTGACATCCCACTTCTTAAATTATTATTGAATGCGGTGAGATGATAATCATATCATATGTCATAATCAGAATGCGGTGAGTTATCGCATCAAAGAGAGTTAGCAATGCCCAGTGAGAGTTACTAGTTAATAGTTAACCTACAAACAGCAATTTTCTTATTTCACCCTGTATAGCGTATGACAAATACCATAATTTTAAACGATGAAAACGAAACGACCACACCGCATAATTCGCCAAAGCAGATTTAAACCTATGTATACGATGGACAATCGCGTGACTGAATATTATTCATTAAACTTGTATATTGCTATATCGTGTTTCGAAAATTCCAGACAACGAACATATGAGCTACATACGTCGTAAACTGCAAACGTACTACGTTCTTCATAAACGTAGATTAAAAAACCTGGCTAAATTACATTTAAAGACATCTTTTGCATTGAAATTTAATTATTTTTTTCGTTAACATTGATTCGTGATGGCAGAAAATTGTATGAAATTGGAAAAATGTATACTTAACATTTGTTAAAAATAATTTCCATTGTTGAATAAAACATTCTCCCATATATTGGGCAGTTTATGGATGCCATCGTAAAAGAAATGTATTGGTTTCGAGGCAATCTATTCATCAAGCCATTTTTGAGGTAGTTGGCGATTCTGGAAGCCCTGGTCGGCCAGACCATATGCCATTGACCGGAAGAGGTGATAATCTGACGGAGCGAAGTCTGGAGAGTACGGCGGGTGGGGTAAGACTTCCCATCTGAGACCTTTCAGTGCGTCTTTTACCGATTGTGCGACATGCGGCCTTGCGTTGCCATGAATCAGTATCAACTTGTCATGTCGATCCGCCCATTCTGGTCGTTTCACTGCGATTTCTTGGCGTAACTGCGTTAATTATTGTTGATAGCGATGAGCAGTAACTGTTTCGTCTGGTTGCAGAAGTTCGTAGTACAGTATGCCGTGCTGATCCCACCAGATGCAGAAAATAACTTGAGAGAAGAAGAACTTAAGTGACGTTGAGAGAAGCCGCTAATTGTTCTTGCGTTTGAGCATGGTCTTCATCCAATAATGCTTGCAGTTCCTCATCCTCGAACTTTTTTGGCGGCTTTCCGTGTTCCTTGTCGTTGACGTCAAAATTTCCAGATTTGAATCATTGAAACCACTCTTGACAGGTTCTTAATGAGGGAGCATTGTTGTCATAAGCATTAGAGAGCATTTGATGAGCTTCAGTAGCGCTTTTCTTGAGGTTGAAGATGAAAAACGCGGAGTCATACTTGCGCACCTATTACTTAAAAATATGTTTCCAAAATAGTTTTAGTTTGGAAAATATTGACATTTTGCAAACCTTTCATCCTTGCAACGTCATCACTGTATATAATAAATTTGTTATACAGACAGACAGTGCTTTATACAAACAGACAGAGAGATGCACTTGTATTTTCTAATAATGAAAAACATTCCTTGACCATAGACAAAATTCTTTGACTTTTTTTGTCGAATTCTAGAACTGCTCTCACCCTCCGAAAATCCCCGAATAATCCAGGTCCTCTAGGTTTTCCAGGAAAATAATTATAAATAAGGAACGTCTCACAAACATTTATACTTTTTTAAGTCCATTATAAAAATTATATTACCATAATTATACATTCCACGCCAACGTTTTAGAACTGACTGAATTTTAAAGAACTGGATACCTACTTCCTTTCATATTTCGTAAAATATTACTTTATATAGTATATTTTTATGGTTACATTCACTTTATAACACACAGATATATATTCCGTTCAGACCAAACCGTTTATGTAACCGAGAATATCAAGTTGCCATTTAAGGTGTCTAAATTCTTATGGAACATAAGCCGCCACCTAAAAAAAATGAGTTTACTTCAATTATCCAGCAAGTCCATTTAGGGATAACGAAATACGAGACAACTCTCTTACCCGTTTTACTGTTACATTACCAAAATAATATCGCGGCAAGCTGTATAAGAGGAATTTTATGTTTTCCTTCCTTACCGCCTTTCTTAGAAGCCACTAATGAGTGAAGCCACTGTATACAGTGGCGTTAGTCTCGTTCTCTTTCTCTTGTACTCAGAATAATAATCCGGATGCCCGGAATGGTCCGTAATAACGCCTATATTAAATTTCATCGCATTTCTGTAACACTGTGACTGCACAAGGAATCCAAGTAATGGCACAGCCTAACTTCCTAGCATTAAAACTATTGTCTTGTAACGATCCATACCGAAGTCAATGATCCTTATTACCGTGACACTCCGAGCAATTGTTTACGAGTCAATGTGGGTACTTTTCCCAAATTGGGGTTCCCAATTGCTAGGCGCTGGGATTATTCTCCGGATTATACGAGTGTAGTTCTTATAGTTCAGGCGGTCAGGGTGTCCCAAAAGGCAACGTCATGCCGAAAGGAGGTTACAGACCAGGTTATGACTGGACAGGTGATGAAAAAAAGTTTAGATGAAAGAGTCTTAGTACAAATACATGCATCCGGAAACAGTGTGCAGCCTAAATGGAGTAGTGAAACGTACCGACTAAGAAATAAGATCGGTCAGGTCATAATGGTCCCTCAAGCTCTACTATCTCGTTCTAATACACCAATGGAAAAAATTAATGGGTCAAAAAAATTTTCCGAATTTTTAGTGATTTTTCAGAATGCTGTATCTCAGTGAAAAATGGTCTTATCGAGGTCTAAAAAAAAGCATTTTGAAGCTTCAAGTTTCTAGTTTTGAGATATTTTGGCAAAACTTTTTTTTAGAGCAACATGTTTCGCGCAATTTTATGAAGTATTGTGAGAAAAAAAATTTGCGAATTTTTTGCTTCTTTTTTCATGTCTACGAGCTTGAAAACAATTTTTCTAACTTAGCCATGGTGTGGACCGGATAGTTTGTTTATTCCGCTTCAATTTCCTTTTTTTTTAAATCTCGATACGACCAGTTGTTGCTGAGATATCGAACTTTAAATCAAAAAGGAGCCTTTTTTGTCTTTGAACGACGATATCTCAGCATTCTGAAAAATCACTAAAAATTCGGAAAAATTATTTGACCCTTTAATTTTTTCCATTAGTGTATAAGCGAACACAGCTACCTGCCCCCTTTTGTTACATTCTGCACACCTATTTTTTTTTCGTCATATGTCCAGTCAGAACTCAGGACCTGGTCTGTAACCCCTTTTCGGCTTGACGTTGCTTTTTGGGACACCCAGTTTGTACACATGTACGATTTATTATTTCGTATTTATTATCAATATGAAAGCATGGCCAATGATGTCATATGCTTACGTTTATTTTAAATTGAACGTGGTGTGTTTGTTAAAATGTTTTGTTACGACGCAAGTAGGCAAAGAGTCGACTTTTATCACATGCGACTTCCTAATCGATCTGTCACTGGTAAGCAGTATATATTTTTTATATCTCTTAGCGTAAAATTTATTTAATTAACCCCGTATATTGAATCACTGACACTGAGTCGTCAATTCTGTAAGCACAAATTGCAAAAAGGTTGCCAGAAGGGTTAACCTTACGTTTGTTTGATTTCTTTATTTTTTTTATTTTGATTTAGTTGTTAATAACTATCAAAGATGTATTCATTATGTCAGAATATAAATTCAAAGCATAAGACTCAAAAAAGATAAAAGGGTTTATATGTTTGACAAACTATTCCCAGAGCCTTCGCCAGAAGTTAAACGACAACAAAAAACTGGCAAAATCATTTTAATGACACAATCTCCATTACACAGGGATCTCCACTAAAGGAAGCAAATCCTAAAAAAAATCGCTGTCCAAGAAATACTGTTACCAGCGCATCCGTCAAATTCTTAAAAACGTTGAAGCGGCAATATTTGAAGAATGAAACCGGTTAGGCCCAGCTCTACAAGGTCCTACTTAAATACTGTTTTAAATTTACATGACTTGAACATTTTATACTTGTACCGAATTTTATTTGAAAAATTGAACGATGGAAGTGTTTTGTCAAGCATTAATTCTACCCATTTCATAAACAAATATTGTGGGTGTAGGCAATAATTCGTATGTAAATAAAAATTGCTCGTAAACTTAATTGGTTATATATTAATTAATTAATGTTATAAAATATTAATTAGTTAATGTGTTCTAAATATGAGGCCAAAATCAGAGGACATGTAGAGCAGGTAAAATGATGACGAAAACCTTTACAAAGCTTATTTATTAACTTTGAAGTGATTGCGATTAATTTTCTAACAAAGCAAATTTTATGAGTACTAAATTTCTTGATTTTTCTTACAGCAGTTCTCGTTATCAAAGAAAACCCAAAAAAAGTCGAGTTCTGATTAGTCAATTTACCTAATTGATCAATGAGATTGAATTTATGGAATTGAAAATAAATTAAATAATGGGATCTGCATTGTTCAATGATCAGTGTTGCCAGATTACACGATTAATCGTGTAATTACACTAGTTAGGTCCTTTTTACACGAATACACGAATAAAGGGACAAATCTCACGATTTTTGGCATTTGGTCACAAAATTCGCCATTTAATAAAAATCTTACTAGTCTTACTAACGAAAACCTCAAAATAACACAAAAAAACGTGTTTTTTTACTTTCAAGAAATGCTATGAAATGGTTCCTTGATTCAAAAAATGTCTCGAAGTCAACCTTTTAGTACATCAAATTTGGAGTAGAATGCCGCCAACCGCTTGTTTAGAAGACATTTACTGCTGATTTTGAAAATGAGGTTAAACGGTCGAAAAAATTCGAGATAAAAAGAATAACCTTATTATGACAAAAACCAGGTTTTGAGTGAGAAAACATGGATATAATAAAAATAAATTTTTTCAAGAAATCATATCTCGGCAATGAATTACGGAAACAAGCGGTTGGCGGCATTCTACTCCAAATTTGATGTACTAAAAAGGTTGACTTCGAGACATTTTTTGAATCAATGAGCCATTTCATAGTAATTCTTGAATGAAAGTAAAAAAACACGTTTTCTGTGTGTTTTTGAGGTTTTCATTAGTAAGACTTCATTTGTGGACCCATGTTTATAGGAACTTTTTTGATCAACGTTAAATTTAATATAAAGCCCCCCAAGGATGAACCTTTTTTTGGGACACCCTCTATATAAAGTCCGTCCCTGCTCCTGTTTATTAATATCTCGATTATGAGGTATAATATATACATCATCACGTGTTTATTATAATTTTATTTGTTGTTTTAAAAGAATACCTTTGGGAACTCTGTTATTTATAAAAATAAAATGTATTAGTGTTTGTTTTAATATTGTGATAAAAGTTTTTTTTTTTTAAATAAATAATACGGTATTTTATTACTTGTTTTTATGTATTTCCAAAATTACATTTAACATTTTTACGACTACACGATTTTCGGTATCCGAGTTACACGATTCTCTCTGCACTTCATCTGGCAACACTGTCAATGATTTTTGTATTCAATGGAACTGAACGCCAATTCTAATTTGTGTGAAAACGAGACAGTATTTGAAATGTGAAAACAAGAGTTCAGTTTCGTTGAAACAAAGAAGACATCGTCATCGATTTTTGGCGCCTAACCCACATAGCGATATTGATCAATTAAATCGATTAATGAGAACCTGGAGCCATTAGGAGACATTTTAAGGACAAAAAACTAGGGTTTTTATAATGTCACCTGCTTTACATGTCTCTAATTTTGATCAATGTTTGACGAACTCCTTCTACATTATTACCTACACATTTTGCTATTAATTTTAAGCCAGATGTGTATATATTTGTGAGCTTCAATATACGCGAGTATTTCACGGCCACGTGGCATACGAGCAGACAATTTAATTATCGATCATAGCGAAGGTTGTCGCACCGCGTTCAGGCCTTTGCTAAATCAAAATCAAACAAGACGACTACGACGGCCGTGTTTTTAATGGTATACGAGAGTCGTAAATTTTTATTGTTCGCCGTAATGTCTACACGGGGCGGACGCCGTTTCGCATATTTTCGAAATTGCGCTGAGATTACGAGCTCTGAAAGCCTAATGGCCGTCTTCATGCTGGACTGCCTAATGCGAGCCTGTGATATATGGATAATTCAAAGACGTTTTTCGTCGTTTACGCAGATCGGATGTTCAAAGGAGCCTCATCTCCAGACGGCGTTTTTCTTCATTTCGCATATACTCCCTTAACGTCACGTCATGAATCTCTAAGGTCTTAAAATAAAATTATTTGTCATTCTAACCTCAAAACAAGGTTTTTTTCCGGTGTTGAGGTTCTCATGATGAAATCATGAGAATTATGTATTATACACTTAGGGATTGTAGGCGCATTGAAGATTTTTTTTTTTCGGAACTTCTCCGCATATAAATAGAAAATATAAATTTTGAATTCAGGCGCATTGACGGATTTTTTTCCGGAACTTCCTCGCATATTTATTCAAAGAATAGTACGTAGAACGTACTTTCTGGTGTGTGAGAAAATCGTACATGCACCAAAACAAGGCTCTTTTTATTATCTAATAAATTTAATTACTCTCGTTTGAGGTTAGAATGAAAATAATTTTTTACTAATAGAACATTTTAATTAGGGGACATTTTCCATAGAATTTGTATACTGTAATTTTCCGTTTTCATTTCGTTTTTAAATTATGTCCGCCATTTGAATCCGCCATCTTGGAATTCAGACTTTTTTTACCAGGAATAACTAAATGTTACTAATACATGAAATAACATAGGAAAATAACAAACTCTAATTTAATGAACCCATCCCAAAAAAAACTGATTGAGGAAAGACAGTGGATAAGAAAACTCACAATAACATTTTCTGTTAATACTAGGAAAAATTACGAGTCTTATAATAGTCACACTATTACACCAACCAAAATTCTTAAGAAAACGAAAACATGATCCAAAATATTGTCACCATTCATTAAACGTATTTTAATACTTACGGCCAATTCCTTTATGATGAAGGAAATTACGGATATTATTTGTAATTTTAAGATAAGAAAATCCAATGCAACGTGAGATAAGTGTAAATTGTTTTTAAAGTTAGTCATTTACAAACAATAAAAAGTATTTATACTGCAAAGAGATAATATTCAAGCAGGCCTTAGTGCGGTAAATTACCTAATTCAACGACCTATGTTATTGCCGTCGTAGTCGGTACTTGGCAACATCCTGTCCTAGATATACATACAGGGTTTGTCCGGAAAGTAATGTCAGTGAGCATTGAAAAATGGTTTTTATTGGTTCTATGTGTACAAATCTTTAGAAACTTTCAAAATACATTCCTCCTGCGTCCACAAACGGTTCAGCGGGTCTTCCACGCATCAAAAGCCGCACGGTAGTCGTTTTCCGGAATCGCCTTTAAAACGTCGGTGCAAGCCTTCTTAATGTTTTTCACCGACCCAAAATGCTGTCCTTTCATTGGGGTTTTGAGGCGCGGAAACAGAAAAAAGTCTGGGGGGGGGGGGGCACATCGGGGCTATAGGGAGGCTGGGGAACAACGGTGATGCCTGCCTTGACGAGGTAATCGGCCACGAGGAAGCAGGTGTGCGAAGGCGCATTGTCGTGGTGAAGCTTCCAGGATTTTGAGATGTCTGGGCGGACGCGATTCACCCTGCGTTTCAGCCGCTTCAGCACCTCGACGTAAAACTTTCCGGTTACGGTTGTCCCCTGCGGAACGAACTCATGATGGACCAACCCCCGGCAATCAAAAAAGACAATCAGCATTGTCTTGATCTTTGACCTGGATATCCTGGCCTTCTTGGGGCGAGGGGAGTTCGACGTGTGCCATTCCGCACTTTGCTTCTTCGTCTCCGGATCGTATTCAAAGACGCAACTTTCGTCCCCGGTAATGACGTCATCAAGGAAAGCGGGGTTGTCTTCGCAGGTGTCCAAAAGTTCTTGGCAGGTTTCGACGCGCCTCGCTTTTTGATCGTCCGTTAGCACTTTTGGCACGAACTTCGCGCACACCTTCCTCATTCCTAAAGACTCCGACCCAATTTCGTGAACAATGGTTTTCGTAATGTCTAATGTTTTGGAAATTAAACGAACACTTAGACGACGGTCAGTGTTCAACAAGTCACGCACACGTTTCACATTGTCGTCGGAACTGGAGGTTGATGGCCGTCCAGCGCGGTCCTCGTCGTTGACATCTTCCCGACCTTCTGCGAAGGCCTTGTGCCACCGGAAAATTTGCCTGTCCGAAAGACAATCGACGCCGAAAGCCTTCTTCAACATTGAAATGGTTTCCGCAGCAGTCTTCTCCAGTTTCACACAAAACTTGATCGCCATCCGTTGCTCAAGCGAACGTTGCATTTTTTCTTGCACCGGGTCACTGTAACGACTCTCAAAGAACGAGTGATGCGACCACTGCAACGACCGGTAGCCAACTGACGCTTGTTGGATCTTGTTGCCAGATTCCCCCCACCACAATAACAGCCCGTAAAGCGCGGGCTGGCGCGTACAGTCTCGGGAAAAAAAATTCACTGATATTACTTTCCGGACAAACCCTGTATGTATATGCTTTTATACGTACAGTTACACAGGTGCAGAAAAAAAAATGTATATATTCTGTCCTAAAAAGGCAAAAAGTCGATCTTTGGTGCATATGATGACGTGTTTGGCGTCGCTAATCACGAATCTGACTTGAAACTGAATTTAGAATAATGAAAGATGTCGACAAGCTATCAATATTCCTGAAAAAGTGCAAATTAAGATGTTATTGAGGATTACGGTAAAAACTTTCATCAAGACATTAAAGTATCTGCCATTCAAGAATCGTCAAGGTCGTTTTTTACTGTAGCGCTTCAAATGATCTACATATTCTCTTCCTTTTGTGCCTTGCGTAATTTGCAAGCTGAAAATTACGTTAAGTTTGTGCAAGATCTTGTCAAGTATGTATTTCAAGAACAAGGGTGTCTGATAAATTCCGAGCTATATACATCTTTTGCATTCTCACATAAACTATTTCTTCTCAAAGAAATTCTTGGAGATTACGGTGAACAACAAGGCGAACGCTTCCATCAAGACATTAAAGAAATGGAATCTCAATACATGGGTAGGGTGGACTCTCAATACGTTAATGAGAGATGAAGTGAATGCAAATCGGAAAAAGAAGAGGATATGCAGATCATTTTTGAAGAACAAACAAAGCGCTACAGAAAAATGACATACCCTTAAATGTCTGATACTTTAAAGTATTGATACAACTTTCATCTTGTGATCTTCAATAACAACTTTCAATTTTTCAGATCTTTTTTTTTGTGGCTGTCACTATGCCAAAATTCAATTTTGACATAATCGCAATAATTTATCACCCCAAAACCCCAAAAAATAGGCATCTAATCAAAGATTAGATATCCCAAAAAAAATAAGTAAAGATATATCAAAAAACATGTTTGTTATTAAATTCAGTTTTAACACGTCAATATAAATAAGCATATTGGGGTCTACACTCTAGGACACAATACGAGGTGTGTAAATGAAGTAGATACTGGTTTTTTTAATTTTTTTTTTATTCGAATAGATTACAATTCGGTATTGCCTCCTTCAAAATAACTTCTTTGGGAAGCCACACAGCGCTAGAGACGGTTGTTCCATTCCTCATAGCAGTGCTGGAACTCATATACTGAAATATCCTTCAGCTGGTCGGTTACAGTCACTTGAATGTTTTCTATGGTCCCAAAATGACGTCTCTTGAGGTAATTTTTAATATCGGGAAGAGAAAAATGTCACAAGGATTCAAGTCAGGCGAATAAGAAAGCCGAGGAGCCACAGGAATGTTTTAATTGGCTAAAACTCGTTTACTGAAATGTCTGTGTGACAAGGCGCATTGTCGTGATGCAATATCCAGTTGTTCTTGATGTTTGGTCTCACACGCATGACCCTTTTTCGAAGTTCAAGAATCGACGATCTGAACGCACAAGATCCCGTATTCTCTCGACATTTTCGTCGGTTCTTCAAGATGAAGGCCTTCCGCTGCGTGGTTCATCTTCAATTGACTTTCTTCCTTCTGAGAGTCTTAAACCACCGAAAAACCTGGGCTCTTGAAAAAACACTGTCTACATAGGCGTGTTGAAGTTTTGCAAAAGTATCCATTGAGCTGTGTCCAAATTTGAAGAAAACCTGATAGCACACCGTTGCTCAAAATTAATGTCACTCATTTTTAAAACGCACTAAAAAAAAACCGGTTTACGAAAACAGTCTACAGCAAGTTCAAATTTGTACTGAAGGTGCATTACATGTTAACCTACCGCCCTTCCAAGTCCCGTCTCTGCAGTCGCGCTAGATCGGGCCCTACCTTGCCAGTCTCATTACTTAATTGATTTACACACCTCGTATTTTTCTTTTATAGATCTGTATAATGAAAAGGGAATATAGACTTAAAGTAAACAATTATTACGTAAAAGTTGAAAGGTTACTAGATATGCTTCGGACGATATCCCGAACGTATTTTACGACATTCTGTATTATGTTCGTAACCAGTAGCCCGTAATATATGCATTATGAATAGGTACTTGCTTCGCGGCGAGGTGAGGTCTACGACCCTCATCACAGATGTCACCATCCTTCCTATCCGGCGAGAGAAAACGCTGGACGCGGTCCTAATATGGCAGAAACCACTACGACAATCGAGAAATAATACCCGTTCCTTATGGTTAACGCGACGATTCCGAGAAGTATCGATGCCGCGATCTTCATTGTTTCTCATAAGACGGGACTGCAAACAACGTTAACGCTCCGAGAGAAAAAACAAAACGAGTTGCCTCGGAAAAATATCGACCGTTCGAGGCTTTTTGTATGAAAATCGTGGTCGTATGGATCGATATTAAGCGAATTGGAAAGACTTCCATGAGAAAACGGGTTGTTCCGAGCCTGGATTCAAATTAATAAGGAGAAAAAGCTTGGGAACACACACAGTCGCCTCAAACTTTGATGATTATATAACATAAGTTAAAGTAAAACACACAAGTATCAACACATCGCTAGGAATCATAGTTCCTCATAACAGACGCGAGGGGGCAGCAAACAAATATTGACAATGCCATCTATGAGAAACATCATACTTCCGGAATATCATAATCTTTAAGCACGAAAAATGCTGTTTTTTGCAGTTTTTTTAGGGCTCTCAATCTGACAGGGTCTCAGACTAAGACATTTTACTAATATCGTAACTAAGGAAGCATAAAGAACGATTGGATGTATGTTACTCAATCACATCGAAACATCAAAAAAAAACTTCGTTTTTTTTTAAATCTCACAAATAGTACACTCACGAAGTAGCTACTTGGTAGACTACACTACCATATCCAAATGTTTTTGGAGCCATTGAATCCAAATCCGTTATTATTTAACCTCGTAAGGTTGCCGTCGGTCTGTAATCTTTTATAAAGAGAAAAAAAGTCAACCAAGAGTCTACAAAATCCCTACAAAATACTTATTTTGCATTTCTAAAATATTTAAAGAGCCCGAAAAACAGATAGAAACACCATTTTTTGAGCCAGCTTCAACGTGAACTGACTTTCTTTGCCATTTGTGTACATGGAATATAATCACAAAATTATTTAGGCACCACCAAACCACTTCAAACTGTTTTAAATTTGTCGGCCTTCGATAGTTCCAGGAGACCCTTCAAAGGAATCCAGGTGCACACTGGCTGTTATCTGAAACAGTTGATAGAAGGAAAGGGTTCAGTCAAACGCTCTTCAACTGAGTTTAGTTTGTATTGAAGTCAATGACTTCCCATAACAATTTTTCATATCAGATGAGTCTAGTCGTAGTGTTACTGATTTTCTAGCTTCTCTGTTCCCACATATATGATGTTAAAAACAGTTTTTAATATTGATAGTGATTTGACATGGAGGATACATTTTGATGCATATAAGATGAATGTAGAATAGACCAAAAAACGTTATCCCGTGACTTACAAATGCGTCCAACAAAGAAATACATTATTTTCGATGAGGTAGTTCTATTTCGACTGATAGGTACTTTATATAAATTGGTTTAGCTTTGGATGGAGATGTGATAAATGGAAAACAAATCTTGTTGTGTTCTCCACAGAAAGAAGATAATGACATGTTACCGACATAGGTACGTCCAACAAAGTAATATATTGTATTTTCTAATTCCATCGAATGTTTATTGGGCATATGATGAGTGATGACGATGACTTCCACAAAAAAGATATTCGATGACTTGTTCAATGTTTCACGAACATTTGCACTTATCCTGCTGAAGCAGATATTTCTCGACGGTTATTTTGAAAACAGCTTTACCAATTTCATTTTCACACATTAGACAATTTAAGTACTTCCTTCTACTTCGCAAAGCGTAGTCTTGTTCACCCCAATGGACGGACGTCGAAGTATTTATCGACCAAAAGTGTCGGGAGCCTTTAATACCTCCATATGTAACGCCTCTCGTCGGGCATGACGCCTTTTGTTAGTTCCAGCTCAAGCTTTCCGGAACGACCATAAATTTTCCTCCGCACTTTACTGCACCAGAAACGAATTATTATTTTACTGCGGCCGTCAAATAATAAATTCCTTACAACTTGATATCAATCGGTACGTTTAAATTTAATCGCCTGTGAATGGGCCGGCGAGAGAGGGTCGTCGATCGTTTAACTGTTCCTAATTCTATTTGTGACCATTAAAGACAATTCGGCGGCGATAAAGGCGGAATTAAACGAAATTGTGCATCACGCACTTTAATTTGGTTTTAAATAAACATCATCGTTTGTAATCGTCTATATAGGTGAAATGGACCGAGCGATTTGGATTAGATGTCCAATGGACCTGCAAGTGAGATCCGGTCAACAGATACTCTATGATGGTTATTAAAGACACCATGAAATAGATAATGTGTACCACATTTCAGTACCGATTTTTTTGTAAACAAATTACACCTTTTAGACCAGCACAATTTGCGATCTATTCGGACTAGAAACTTGGTATTTGTAAATGTTGGTAGCCCATAGGGTTCGTTTTAATGCATCGAAGTCGCTATGATGTAGCCTAAAGGGTTTACGGTCGACACCCCAAAAACGAACTCCATGTCGACATTCAGAGTTCATCAAATTCTGGCAGCAATTCAGAGACCTACAGGATGGGCACTAGCGGGTAAAAACACTATCTTGGCACGCATTACAACAATTCCTTGACATTTGGTCGCTGTCCCATCCTTTCATCCTTTATTCAGTCCCCCGTGAGCCACTGCACTTTGCAGTTACGATGGGTTTTGCTTACTCTGACCTCTGTTAGGCGATTTAATTTAATGACTATCGTGGTATACATATGACAGAGTGTCCCACATATTCTGGAAAACTTGAAGGGTCAAGAAAAGTCATGGAACGATAAACATTGGTTATACAATGTCATGGCAATTTACCAAATGTTATTGTGGTCGTGGAAAAGTCATCAATTTGAAAAGGTTTATTAAAAAACTAGTTCAAAATCGCGGTGAGGCTAAAAGATAAAGTCAGAGAGAAGATGTCATATAATTTTATCTAGCCAACGTTTTAAAATTTTCAATTTAAATGAGTATTGACCAACTCTAATAATCTTGACCTTAGGAAATTTGATATATGTATGTACCTACTAACTTATTATTGAAACATATGATAATTTATTTGATATATAAGCGCTTTACATTCACAAAAGTTCTATTTGGCTAATCTCATGGCACGAAAAGTACATTTTGGTCAGAAAAACAGGATCTTCTATGAAAGGAAAAAACATAGCGAGCTATATTTCGCGATTTAGGCTCTTGTTCTAAAAACCATTTTTGTTAACAAGCAAAACGTTAGAGTTCTGGGCTATATGTTTTTACTTCTGACTGTTGGAAGAAATTGAAAGTACAATTGGATTCTCTGTATGTTCAGTTAGGGAATTTAAACAGATAAAAAAATCGACCATTATTTTTTATTTTATTTTAAAAGCACTGAAGTTGGTTAAAAATTAACCGAAACGTCGGTTTCATAATAAACATTTCCTCAAATTGTCACCTTTCCTCCTGAATGTCAAATTAATAAGAATTATAAAAAATAATAGAATAAAGAAATACATAGGTAAAGTAAGAAATATGGACCACCCAAAAATTCGACGAAATTCAACCGAATTGTAAAATCGAAATAATATTAATTTGGCGATTTTATTTTTAGCTTATTTTTATCGATATTGACAGGGTACACTCTCCATTATACAAATACGCAATACGCGTGAATTTTTATTGAGCTAAAAAAAGAATCTCGGAAATATCCATTAGGGAAGAAAAGAACGAATATAAAGCATCTTATTTATAAACTCGTTTGCGTCAGCTTCGGCTTATACAAGAGTATATAACGTCATTTCGAACAAAACGCCATTTCCAAGGCATTGTCTGCTACAATTCAGACACACGCGTTACCTTAAATGAGACTTATTGTGTCCTTATTTTATGAAGCAAAAGAAATAGTTCAAACTAAATTATATAAAACTTTTAATATGACATATTTTTTGTAATACTTTTATTGGCGATATCTGTGGAGGATTTGAAAAGAAAAAAAAAGTTATCTTTTCATCTGTTATGCAACAATTTCTTAAAAAAATGCAAAATCAAAGTTACTCTCTCTCAAAGTCAATCTCATCTTGTAAATTATTTGTTGTTGAGTTCGTTCAAATCCAAACAAAATGAAAATATAGCCTTAGGTATTTGATTTTTATTTTAATTTTGTACCTTGTTTTTGTATGTAACAACTAAATCATCCTAGGAAAATTAAAAAATCAATTTTTGATTATGTTACCACATACCTACATATGTATATGTATAAACTCAAAAGATCACAGAAATATTATACAGGTTCAGTTCTTTTTTATTACACCTAAGTCACATGGTGTTTCGTATTCAAAAAGGAAAACAACCACTGTGACATTTAGACTCAAATGACCACTCTGAGAAAATATTAAAATAAAATACCCATTATTTCATTATCATATTGTACATAGATCTTTTAGCGGCTCATATGAGAAGATATTAAAATAAAATATCCATTATAATACTTTTTTTTATATTCTACATCATTTAGCGGGTCATTATGAGAAGGATATTAAAATAAAATACCCATCACACTTCATTATTTTTATTATCTCGCCGAAGAACGAAAGTTCCAACTATTATTGCTGAACAAACGAAATAAAAATGTCCGTCAAACGTCGTTCGCTCTCGCCACAAAGGATCTTATTGTTTTTCGTTTGGCGTCGGGCCAAATATAACTAAAACAATAATCGGTCATGCTAAATTTCCCCCTAATGTCGACGCAAATAGAACTCGGCGTTTCAAACTTGACTTAAATTGACCTTAAAAAAGTTCATTTTAAAGTGCTTTTCATCGCTTACCGCGGCACCAGGCCAATGCTCACCAATAAATTAAAATCAGAGACATACATACATATGTACTTGTATGTAAATTTGTTTAAATATTGCCTATGCAGATTTCATAAATAAATGGACTGTATAGTATACATACATATGTATATTGCCTATGCAGATTTATTTAGCAGATTTAGACACCATGAATAGAACAGGTATTCTTAGTATACAATTTTCTCCAGAATATTTGAATCTGGAGTTGTACTCGTACATTAGGTATTCATAAAATTACTTAATAAACTTGTTTGAACTGTGCTCCAAAATACGTATACATTTCTCTAAAAAAATACACATCAAATAAATCGTCGCTACTTTTTTTAATACTTGATTGGTTCCCAATGTTTTGTTTTGTCCAATGCTTTGGCTAAAGATTAATTATGCAAAAACATATTATAATACCTTATGACAACAAAAGTATTAGGATTATGATTTTATTATTTATATTTACTGAATTTAAAAGACTTCTTTCCTACAGTGCAGTACAGTTTTCCCACCTTTCATTAGAAAATTTTAGAAAAAATTCTAAATGAAAATTATGAGATACAAATTTTATTGGTATGTACTAAAAATGATCAGGCCAACTAATTCGCTCAAACTTCTTGCCAACCGCTGACTTCTTGACAGCAGACAAGTACATATATCTACAAATTCTTCCGAATTTTGACAAAGTCTTCTTACAAATGACTTCTTCCATAATTTGTAATTTCGCATTGTATTCTGTTCATTAAATTCTACTAAATTTTATGGTCTGGTGGTATAGATTTTTGCCTTCAAATATCCCAAAGAAAATAATCCAGGGGCGTAAAATATGGAGACCTCGCTGGCCACTCTATTGGTCTTTTTTTACCAATCCATTACCCAGAAATATTTCTAAGGAATATAATAATCCACCCTAATAGACATTAACATTTTTCACATTTCCAGAATTAAATCCTTGCACGAAAATCCTTAAATCCATTTTTTTTTAACCGCGCAGTCACTACAAACGACCTGCGAATTAGAATAATAATCAACGCCAACAATGGATGTAGTACAATACCACTTAAATCTCTTCCAACATTAATTTTACCAGGACTGCGCCCAGTCATACAATATTCATTAGGGCGATGCTTCGTTCTAACGTGTCGCCATTAATAAAACAAAAAAGTTCCGCGGCTCGTACGGCCACGGCCTTGCTGGACGCTGAAAGTTGTCCAACTGACGCACCTGGTCGCTCTACAAGCTTCGTCCATTCACAAATTCAACATAATCAAATCGTAGCAAATATGTATCCAATTATACACCGGTAAAAAAAGCAACGTTTGGACTTACTATTACTCATAGTATTAAAAAAATATAATGATTTTTGAAATACTAATTACAATATGTCACAATTTCATATCCCGGAATAGATCAGTCATTAAGTAATACCTAAAAGTATCTGAAAACCGAAAAAATCTAAAAGCAGTATTAATAAACTACAAGTAATAATGAGTTAATATCAGTTAGGTATGTTTTTCCTGGAAGTTTCTTCGAGTTTCTGGAATCTTCATTTTGAAAATGCCATTTCCAAAACTTTAATAAAAGGAATTAATATTTCCGGATTTATAAGTTTTTTCTAAAACATCACAAGTTTACTTTTTTAGCAATAACTCTTCACACAAGCGACATAGCTAGCACCTTCAACTCGGCTGCCACATTTCAGAACACAGTATCCAACATTGTCTCAAAAATTCATTTTTTACTCCGAGCAGGTACTGTATTTATTCCGCGTCTATTGCACTACATAGAAAACGAATATCTTTCATAGTTACGCACATATATTTCGGCAAAACACACTATCTACAATACAATCTTTGGTTTTCTACGCCAAAACCCAGCAAATGCTATTTTTCAATAGTAAAATATAGGCGAAACCTAGTATGTGGTACTTACTGTGTATTGGAAGTAACATCCTGAAGAGAATGTTTTACAAAAATTTACCCGTAACACAGTATGTGGCAGTTTTTGCACATGTGGCAATTGGAAAATATATTTTAGTTAGATGGTTCAACGAGAATCAAACGACGCATCAAAAGATTTAATTCAAAATATTGATATAGACGAGGACATATAAGCGTAGTTTTGTTTAAAATCACTTTTTTGTTGTTTAAATATGTTTTCGTTTATTGTCAAAATGAAAATATTATGTGCAGATACAATGCTTATATATACATCTATGCCAAAACACAGCAACTGCATTTTTTTTTGAAAATACACAAGAATCTTTAAATTATTGTTTACGTATACAATAACTTGCAATTATAGTATCCTAAACTCTTAAAATTGTATTTAAAGATCTTTAATAGTTCGAGGGCCATATGTTTAAAGTTTTCTTTAATTTACTCAAAACTTTGAAAATAACAGTTACTGTGTTTTGAAATATGGCAGCCGACTTGAGCTTATTAGTCGCAAAATTTCACAAACACTAATCAGAAACAACAAAATCAATAGTGTAGTACAAAAATTTATCACAATTTAATGTAATTACATTTGCATATAATTGTTTGATTAGTTTCTACGTACAATGAAAACAAAAAGTGATCTGCAATTATATTAAAACTGCAGAAAAATTATATTACAACTTAAAACTGTAAATTATATTTGTTTTGCCGTGACAACTGTATTGTCAAAACAACAGTAACATACTATACATTTTCCGGCATTGTCACAAGATTAAAAAATATATGTATTTTGCAAAATGATGTGAACAAGACAAAAAAATCATGGTCAAACATTTGTAAAGAAATAACAACTGGAAAGGCTACAATATATCTGATTGACTACGAAATAGATACATTTTGGTGTAAACGTAGATTCAACTAAATCGTATTTGACCTTCTCATGGGTTATCTAATAGACAGCAGTAAATCATAATTCGTCATAACTCTTTGTCCAGGAAATTAAAAACACGCATCAATAAATCGACCTCTCTGTTTACATGACTTTAAAAAAGTACATGCATCTTATAATACCTACGCATAATTTATTTACATTTATAGTAAATAAAAATAATGTGTTCAATAATAAGAACCGACAACCGAATGACCGTGAGTTACCCGGATCTGGAAATGGGCTCTGGTGATTTTTACAAAGGACAATGTTAAAAATAGGCGTTTTTCTGCCCCACCTGGGAACGACCGAAACCCACCGAAAACTATCATTTGTAGTTAGAAGGAGTCAAATATACTCATTGGCAATCCGGAATGTGCGGGGAAAACTAGTACGTCATTCGTAGAGTATACGAGTATGTGTTACCTTACTTCAGGTAATAAGATTTTTAATTAATCAGCACAGTAACGATGATAGTTCAAAAACGAATAATCAATAATTCTAGGATAATTAATAATAACTAAAGTCAATGAGTACAGAAAGTATCCGGCATTCAAGAACTACCCCCAATTACAGGGGTTGAATGTACGTGAAATACATACTTCACCTGAACCTTCCCGCACCTCTCTACTATTCTCAACGTGTAGATTTCACTTCACGTGTAGATTTCGGGAACACATAATGTAGCTGAATGATCCTTGAATGATATGTAATCATCGTTAGAAATAATTATAAAAACGTCGTAATAGGCCAGATAGGCCTGTGAGATCTTTACATTGAGAATAGTAGAGAGGTGCGGAAAGGTTCAGGTGAAGTATGTATTTCACGTACATTCAACCCCTGTAATTGGGGTAGTTCTTGTATGCCGGATACTTTCTGTACTCATTGACTTTAGTTATTATTATCCTAGAATTATTGATTACTCGTTTTTGAACTCATCGTTACTGTGCTGATTAATTAAAAACCTTATTACCTGAAGTAAGGTAATATATACTCTAGGGATGACGTACTAGTTTTTCCCGCACATTCCGGGTTGTCAATGAGTATATTTGACTTCTTCTAACTACAAATTATAGTTCTCGGTGGGTTTCGGTCGTTCCCAGGTGGGACAGAAAAACGCCTATTTTTAACATTGTCGTTTGGTACTTGGGTGTTTTCGAACATTCTGACTTAATGGCAATATTTTGTCAAGTCTGGAGCACTTTCCGTTATACCGGAAGTCTCCATTAACTTCCTTGATAAAACGGTGAAATGATAAATGGAAAACGGTTAAAAATTGATACAATTGAATATAAATGTAAATATTACAGAAATTAACAGATACAGGTATAGGAAGTATTAATACAATCGATAGACAATTTAATTTTGCGTCTAACTGATAGAAAATTTACAGGGTGCTCCATTTGAAATAACAAAATGTTTAAGGTTTACAGATTAATAACTTGGAAAAGTTATAACGACAACCTGTATAAAAAATTTGAACAATTAACGTTGCAATAAGTAACACATGCTTTAGTGTTAACATGTACTAAATATTAATTCTGTGAATCATGTAAAAGCAATTTTATAGATTTTTCAACACGGTAGTGTTTTCCAAAATAAAATTGGAAATTTTCGATTTTCTCAAAAACCGTTCAGATTATTAACACCTCAAAAAATTACCCCTAAATTTTATCGTAGAATTTAAAAATACAACGATATACATGGTGTTCCGTTTAAAATAAGAAAGTTAATGGCGAATTCCAGTATAACCGGGAGTGCTCCAGACGTTAAAATATTTTCATTAAATTAAAAATGTTCGAAAACTCCTACATACCAAATTTTATAAACATTTCCCACTTCCATTTCCAGATCTGAGTAACTCACAGTCCTCGTGAAACACCCCGTATTTCTATTCTATGATCTCTTAAAAATAAGAAATTAAGTATTTTTTTTTAACATTCTACTATTCGTTTAATTATTATTATTAGTTTGGTTTATTTAAATTCAGATCTTAAATATCTTTTTAATGGCATTTCAATGGCAATTTTCAGTTTTAAAAACAAATCTTTTCCAATTCTGTCAGTTTAACTTTTGCTTCGATTGGAATATTTGCATCGACAAACAGGTGTACATTTCTCGACGCCAGCCGAAATCCGAAACACTATTTATTGAACTCAAAGACATTAAAATGAAATTTAAAGTTGGAATAAGCCGTGTAAATCGTGGTCGAAGAAGAATCGGGCCCTCCCACGTAGGCCTTCGCGGCATGCTCTCGATATCTTTCAAATGGATCATTTTGAAATTCCAACTGGAATCGAAGATACGGTCGGTACATTTCAAGAGTTGAAATACGCACAGTTCATGCGCACAGCTGCAGAGCGAGCCACTTAGCTGATATTGTTATTTAAGACTTTAATTAAAAGGAAAATAAAAGGATAAAGGAAATTTTAGAAGAACAACGTATGTATATGTGTGCACTATATACAAAGAAAATGTTCAAAATTTAAATGAAAGATATTCTCAAACAAATATGTAAGTAAGAGTCACGCTGTATAAATTTACAATCAAATATCCATACAAAACAGTCCTGTGAAAATACACTAAAATTCGATGATAACATTGATAACAATAACTTATTAATATCTATATTTTGTTGAAATGTCGTTTTTTTGTTCGCATAATGTAAAATCCTGTATATTATTAAGGAAACTGTAGAGAAACTTAAATGTATGACCATTTTTATATAACAAAAAAAATATTTAAGAACAATTATATATAACATTAAACAGAAGTAATGTAATTTATATATTTAATAAAAATTATGGTCAAAAAGTATATTTTTATTAGTTTCAAGAAGTTGTTTTATTTCAATGAAACGAAATCCAAAAAAGACGGTGACTCTTTCTAGTGATCCTCTACCCAAGAACTCTTAAACCTCAAGACAATGTAGCTACCCACTTTGTATGCGGGTCGGCATTTAAAATGGCTTTCCCTCGTCGAATTGTTTTGTGTTTTACGATACAATGGAACTAATTCGAGCTCACGGTTAGTATTAATTGTTGTGCTACTTGAAACGGTACATACGAATATTAATGAATTTTACAACCCGAACACTCTCGAAGAATAACAAATTAATTTACCCTTACTGTCATTACAAAACTGAAAAATGTTATGAATAGATAACTCGTGTTTTAAAAACTGTCGTGTTATCCAACATTTTAAAACATGGGTACGTTAGAAATTGATTTACTAGTTTCCTGAATTTTAATAGGATAGTTTTTTTTATTCTGACAGAATAATGGAAATATATTATTTACAAGTGTTACATTGCAAGTATTATATTTGCAAAGAACCACCCCAAAAATAAGTCACTTGTTTCGCCACCCTAGAATGTGGTGGCGAATTAAAAATGGATGTTAATCAGTTTATGATGTACATTAACATTTAAGAAGTTTCAAGTTGAAACAGCGTGTCACTTTCAAAATAAGGTAGATAAAATTTAGTAGGTATGTTTTCATAGTCTTTTTTCTGTTGTCCAAGCTTTATATCCAAGGAACGCTGAGAAAACATGCAAGAGACATATTAATTTATACAATACAACTGAATGTCAGCTCGCTCATTTAACTCCGTTAGTCCACAACTTTATAACCCCATAACCCCATAATTAACCCGGGACAGTGCAAGAAAGTAATGAAAAAAATAGTCATCAAATCTAGCTATGAACGAGAGAGATGGAAATAGCAAACACGAAGCGAAATTTAATAAGATTATAGTAAATATCGACGATTGCAAGGAATAGGACATAAAATATGTGATCCATCTATTGTAAAATCCTCGTAATTTTCAATCATTTTTTTTCAGTCTATGCGCAAATGATAACGACTGTTCCATTATTGCAAAAATCCACACAAAATGAGAGAATATTAGATATAGTATAGAGACATCCAAAAAAAACGTCATCAAAGTTGGCCGAGAAAAAAATACGTATTTCTATTCTTAATCGAATTTATAACCTTATTTACTTGTCAAGACTGTCACATCATATGAGAGTCATTGTTTATTTTACAAATTGTGACAGCCACTTCTCAAATGTTTGACATAACCGAAAAGCTTAGACATGACCGCTATTTCCATCTCTCTCGTTCATAGCCAGAGTTGATGACGTTTTTTTTGGATGTCTCTATAATAATATTAGTAATAATATAGTAATAATATTAGATAATATATACACTACACGAACGCAAAATACGTATATACACTTATAGTTAGTTAGTCACTCACGACACATAAAATTATTTTTAACACGGCGTTCTACCGTCCATCCTATCGAGCTACCACGGAATCGTCGCTTCAATATATGGACAAATTGTATCTAGTCGATCCTGAACCTGAAAAAGTCCTAGTGCGCGTTACTAGGCTCGACCAGTGGCGTACAGCTTAAAAAATACGGTTTATACTTTAATTATCATTGAGTTGTATAGTGCCAACCCTGAGTTGTCGCACACTTTCCGAACCCTAATTGTAAAATTATGATTAAAGATAATAATAATACGTTTTTATACAACTTTGATGACTTTACGTTACGTTACTCAGTCCATTTAATAGATAGGTACTAATAGATAGATAATAAGGAAGCATACATTTAAGAGAGCCCAATTCCACGACTCTTCGTAGAGATACTAACAATTCAAAATTTGTTTCGTTACCATATGAATCTAAATTCACCCGCGGACTAGATAAAGTTTTTAAAAATATTAATATCAATTAGAAAAAAAAATCTAAAATCTAAAAATATCTAAATAAAAAAATAAATAAATAAAGAGAAAAATAAATATCAATTAGGTTTATAATTCTAAAAATAAACTACAAACGCTTTTGGGCAACCCCAAAGATAAAATCGACAATAACGAAGAGTCTGGAATATACGAAATAAGTTGTAAAAATTGTGATCACAAGTATATTGGGCAAACAAAAAGATCTAATTTGACTAGATTTAAAGAATGGACATGGCTCATTTAAAATGTGACAGAATGGAAAAATCTTGTGTTGACCAACATGCTTTTGACGACAACCATAGGATAGACAAAACTAATTTAAAATTAATTAGAAATGTAACTAACAGTAGACAGTTGGATGCTTTTGAAAGTTTAGAAATCATAAAATGTAACAGTGGTATGAATAAGGACAATAGTCCAATACCCAACAGACCACTGTTCAGTGAACCGCGACGGTAAATGAAGTATAAAATGAGCAAGTGTGTAGTTTAAAATTAGGTTTAATCTTCTCCTGAAGATGCGAACTTAGTTGGTCAAACGCGCGTCGTGAAAATTATAGTATATAGTTCGGTATTTCGTTTGTTGTTTCTACGCCGAATGTTCCAGCACCCACTCCAGAATATGCTCCATGTTGTGTATAAACGCTTTGTCGTTTAAAGATGTAGATTTTCCAACCCTGTACACGCTCCGATACTCTATCGCTGTGTTTTGATTGAAGCCATTTAATATTAAAATGACACACCCACGCCTTGTTACGACCAGAACGCCCACACGTCGTACATATTTTACGAATATGAATGCATAATAAAACCGAAACGTCGCGAAGACGCAAGCCGTAGGTTTACTTTTACGTCCAGGAATTCGCGTGTTGCCGCGCACTTCTTATTGGAAAGTCAAAATTGAGTTGTAAATATTTAACGAGAATTACGTCGGCTGTGAGCCGGAGATAAATTGTTAAAAAGAGGCCGAAAAAGAGATGATATATTGGACAAGCGAGACTGCGAGTGTGTTAATATGTATGTGTCTTTCTTCTCGGTACACGAGGTGGTAGTATAAAATATTCAGGGAAACTACAAATGAGCCTCATAAAAAACGAAGGTATTAAATGCCTTATTTATTTTCTTTATTTTCAAAATAAACATATAATTCCTGTAGTACTTACATACAATTGCAGGAAACTAATGAAGTAATTAGAATGACCGAAACGTAGTTCCATAATACGAAAATTTGGAAAAATAGAAATGTAACTTTTACCAGGCAATGGTCATAAGACTTAACTTGTTGCGTTTTTAATGTCTCTTTTGAGATCCCTCTATTACGGAAACCCAATCGAATTTTTATTGCCTTTTGTGCACCTACACTATCGAGTATTAAAACGATTCCATAAAATAAAAATATTGGTGGCATTATTAATAAATGCTGTTCACTCCGTTGAAATTTGTTGTCATGATGTATTCTATATTTCATTATTATGAAAAAAAAAACACATACAATCTCTGTAAAAAATATTCCAGTAGTTGATTACCATTATATGTAAATAGCAGAATTATTGTCGCTCAATGATTTCTAAATCAAAGATGAAATCGTTGTGACCAAAATAGTTTAAGGGGGTACACTACCCTAGCACTTTTGAAAAATTGATTTTTTTAGCTTAAAATGTCTCTTAACATCATGAAAATTACGTGGAAAAGTTTTATGTATGGGAGAAACCTGTAAGAGCTCGAATTTTGAATATAGCGCGATCCCTTTCGCTGCTCTATGCGAGCGCAATCTAAATACCATTGTTGGTATCGAGAATTGGAGCATCTGTCCTTGTCCGGTGAAGCAAAAAAAGGCCAGGATCGATTCACAATCACTAAGAAAAGAAAAGCAGGAGAAGGAGGTCAATATCAAAGGTCAATTGTATGGTGCAGGCGTTGCAGATTAAAACTTTCAACGCGTTTTTCTGGAAACGTGAAATTTCAAGTCGGCCGGAGCAATATCTCGAACAATTTCTATTTGATTGGCTTGTAATTTTAACTGGATATTCAAAACTAGTTTCTCCACAACAGTACGTAGGATTTTTTTGTTATATTGCATAGGTAAATTGTTATTAACAATTTTCGAGCGATTTTTGTTCGTCTTTTAGAACTTTTTTTCAAAGACACGCCATATCTGCAAAAATCACCTATTGAACCTAATAACATGCTAAATCGAAATTTTCCTCGCTCATCGCTCGAGTTATCGGTCCGGCCATGGAGCCATAAAAAAAAAGATGCCTTGGGAAAACTACTGAGACGCCGCCATTTTGTTTCTGACAGCTCTAAAAAAAATTACAAACACACTTCAATACTTGTACAATGAATGTCTTTTTACCGAATTTCGATATCTTGTTTAGTTTCTTTGAAAATAAATCCCAAAATTTGCTTGATTTTTCGGCCTCTAGGGTGGTGTACCCCCTTAAGTGATTTATTTGATGGATTTATTTTAACAGTTCACGATTGATTTTCAATGGAACAAAATCATCCATATTTTCATATCATATATACTCACTTGATTAAAAATCGCAACACCCAGTATTAGTTAAGCAATATATTTTAAATTTTCAACAAAACATTTCAACGTTATCTTGGTATTTTTTTTATTTTTGTTAAACATAAACGAACTTTTTTCAGTCCCAGCTTGTAATTTCTATAGTAAACAATGTAAACATTATTTACGACGCCTAAAATTCGAGAAACTCCTAACCCTATTTGTATGAGGGAGGCCAGATTTTCTTAGGGAACTGCCAACTGCGTAGACCGTAACGTGAAAATGTTACGTGATAAAAGTTTAAAACTATTTTCCGTAAAAAAACGCTATCCATGAAATTTTAATAAAATCGAGTTCTAGAGGGGTATTAACCAATCATATTGTGTTATACCAGTGTTATGTGTGACATACAGGGGTTTTTGAATTTATGTGATATTTTTGGTTAAACTTTTCATACATAGAAATGTTTTTTCCGAAATGGTTCAGTCAGTCAAACAGATCGTTTCAAGATTTCTCTTTAACCCTTTAACATCAAAACTACAGTTTTTGTATATATCCTCTCTTTAGCAACGTGCCAAGTACAAAAAACGATGGAAAAAAATCTGGAAATGCCTTTCCGAGTATTTTTGGGGGTCCTCTTTCGAATGACACCAACAAAAAAATTGATAAAAGTTGAACCTTGCCCCTGTTTTTGGCCATTTAAGTTGAAAAGAGCACGATTTTCAGGTATTTTTTTTTGTAACATTTTCGACAGAAAACTACGGGAAAAGTGCATTCGAGAGTTGTACTGAAAAGTTATGTACTTAGAAAAAAATAATTCCAGCATGGGGTGTCCAATATCTTGGACAAAAGGACACATTGGACGGGGAAACATTCATAATTTTTTTACTAACACTCATAATTTTTTTACCTGAAGAACTTTGGGGCAAAAGTTTAGAGAACAAAAAGTGTTCAGATTCATCCAAAGAGCACGCCTGATTTTTTTTTCAGAATTTTTGGTCACGTTTTGGCCATTTTGAAATTTTTTTCCAAATACGAGCTCTAAGGCGACTATTTCCGATTTGCCCTTTTTTTGGTCAAACTGTAAAAAAAATGTCAATTCGCCTTAGAGCTTGTATTCAGAAAAACATTTCAAAATCGTCATTTTTGGTACGATAATACTTTGTTAAGTATGCATAATTCAAGACACTCATTATTTCAGAATTTTTGAAGACGATTTGGCAATTTTACCGATTAGCCATTTTCTGAACCCCCCAAACCCACCATGAAATTTTAGGAAAGACCATTTTGTGAAATCTGCTAACGGGAAAATGGACCAACTGGGCCAAAATTTTTGTTGAGAATTTTTTCTTTTGACTCTTCAAGCGAGGTGTGTAATTTTTTTCAGAATTTTTGGAGTCATTTTCGGATTTTTGAAAAAAATGGCCAAATTGAAAATGGCCAAAACGTCAACAGGTTCAAGAATTTTTTTGGGCAAAACCTCCTGGACACGATTTAAGGGAGACGTGCGAATTTTTCCAGAATTTTCGGTCTTTCCTGCAATTTTGGGTTTAGGCCAATTTTTGGAACATTTAAATGAAAAAAATGGACAATTTGGGGACAGCCATTTCGTCGCAGACTCTATTGAGTATGAGCCAAGAACACGTGTATTTTTCCCAGATGTCTGGAAACGATTGTGAAATTTTAGGAAAGACTATTTCTTGAAACTTTCTAACGGGAAAATGACCAAACTGGGCCAAATTTTTTGTTGAGAAATTTGTTTAGGCCTCTTCAATCGAGGTGTGTAATTTTTTTTCAGAATTTTTGGAGCCATTTTCGGATTTTTTGAAAAAAATGTAATGACCAAAACGTGACCAAAAATTCTGAAAAAAATCAGGCGTGCTCTTTGGATGAATCTGAACACATTTTGTTCTCTAAACTTTTGCCCCAAAGTTCTCCAGGTTTGAGTAAAAAAAATTATAAAAGTTTCCCCTGACAATGTGTCCAATTTTTTTTAAGTACATAACTTTTCAGTACAACTCTCGAATGTTTTCCCGTAGTTTTCTGTCGAAAGAAATTTTTTTTTCCAGTCAAGAATCATGTTACAAAAAAAAATGTACCTGAAAAATCGTGCTTTTTTCAATTTAAATGGCAAAAAACAGGGGTAAGCTTCTACTATTATGAATTTTTTTGGTGCCATTCGAAAGAGCACGCCCAAAAATACTCAGAAAGGCATTTCCCGATTTTTTTCCATCGTTTCTTGTACTTGGGCACGTTGCTAAAGAGAGGATATACAAAAACTGAAGTTTTGACGTTAAAGGGTTAATATGAATCCAAGAAATTTTAAAATGATTTAATACTTTCGGAGTTATGCACGATTTTTTAAAAACATCGCAATTTTATTTTTATAGCGATATCTTTTCATACAATCACCTTCAACTTGGGCTTATTATACGCAGAATTTTACAAGCCATAATCCCATCAGAAGCAAAAAAATATTGTATTATGAATTATGTATATGTAGATATGTTTACCAGAAATACACAAAACCATGCAAGATTTCTCCTTTTATATCTATTATAATAAACAAAATAATATCGACGCAGTGGGGCAGGTCGCACCAACTTTATTCCAAAAAATTACTTCAGAACATCGTTCCAACCAAAATCTGCCGTGATGAAATCACTGTCGCATTTCATTAGTAAACCATTTGAAATTCTCAAACGACTAATGACTTATTCACGAGAGCTCCAACTACCTAAAATTACGTTAGCTGAATTCAAGGTATACATGGCAGATTATTCAGTGACTTGTTAAAGTTGCCATTAGGGACCAGCAAATGTTAATATCGTAAGTGCCTTTTAGCAATACGGTTTCAAGCAAGGTAAATTAGGTTTTTTTAACCGAAAACGTATGTTGCCTGAATATATGTCAATTAATATAAATGAATCTTAAGTAGCTAGTAAAAATATAACAAAAAGTATACAAGTATGAAGTATTCGAATAAAAAACTGGACGTTTTCCACGAAATACCGAACTACTACACTTTTCTCGACGCGCGTTTCGCCAACCAAGTTGGCATCTTCAGGAGAAGATTAAAACTAAATTCTAGTCTACACCTTGCACTATTTATACCAAATTTGTTGCCACGGTTCACTGAACCGTAACTGTCTTTGTTTATCAGAGCAAACAGTGGACTGGTAGGTATCGGACCATTGTCCTTATTCATACTATTGTTACACTTAATGATTTCTAAACTTTCAAAAGCATCCAACTGTCTACTGTTTGTTACATTTCTAATTAATTTTAAATTATTTATATCTATCCTATGGTTGTTGTCGAAAGCATGTTGGGCAACACAAGATTTTTCAGTTCTGCCATATTTCAAATGAGCCATGTGTTCTTTAAATCTAGTCAATATAGATCTTTTTGTTTGCCCAATATACTTTTGATCACAATCTTTACAACTTATTTCGTATATTCCTGACTTTTCGTTATTGTTGATTTTGTCTTTGGGGTTACCCAAAAGCGTCTGTAGTTTATTTTTAGAATTATAAACCAAATTGATATTAATATTTTTAAAAATCTTATCTAAATTCACCCGCGGACTAGATAAGATTTTTAAAAATATTAATATCAATTTGGTTTATAATTCTAAAAATAAACTACAGACGCTTTTGGATAACCCCAAAGACAAAATCAACAATAACGAAAAGTCAGGAATATACGAAATAAGTTGTAAAGATTGTGATCAAAAGTATATTGGGCAAACAAAAAGATCTATATTGACTAGATTTAAAGAACACATGGCTCATTTGAAATATGGCAGAACTGAAAAATCTTGTGTTGCCCAACATGCTTTCGACAACAACCATAGGATAGATATAAATAATTTAAAATTAATTAGAAATGTAACAAACAGTAGACAGTTGGATGCTTTTGAAAGTTTAGAAATCATTAAGTGTAACAATAGTATGAATAAGGACAATGGTCCGATACCTACCAGTCCACTGTTTGCTCTGATAAACAAAGACAGTTACGGTTCAGTGAACCGTGGCAACAAATTTGGTATAAATAGTGCAAGTGTGTAGACTAGAATTTAGTTTTAATCTTCTCCTGAAGATGCCAACTTGGTTGGCGAAACGCGCGTCGAGAAAAGTGTAGTAGTTCGGTGTTTCGTGGAAAACGTCCAGTTTTTTGTTTCTACGCCGAAGGTTCCAGTACCCCCTCCAGAAGTATTCGAATATGAGGTCAGAATTAGCTGATCAGTTAGAAATTTTGACATAACCTCAAGAAACACCTAAAAAACGCCAAAAAATCCAAAACAGGTTAATTAAAAGCTTAATCCAAAATTTTTAAACCTAATATAACCTGAAACAAGAACATTAAACCGAAAACCTAAACCTACTCTAAATTAAGACAATAACTGTTAAATTCCTAAAGCAAGAACTATTAAGGTTTAGAGTTCTCTGTGTAAATTCATGGATTAGAATATACTACATTTAAAGTTCTTGCATTCGATTTTGTTAGATCTAGAGTTTTTTAGAGATCTAAATTTCTTTGTGGAAAATGATTGCCTTGTTCTTAGTAAAGTCGATGTTCTGAAATATCGAAAAAAAAATCAACGATAAAATAAAATAAAAAAAATATATTTCTTGTTATTATAAATATGTAAATTGTAAATATAAATATGTAACATATTCTAACAATAAGATAGGAACTTTACACAAATAACTCTAAACCTTAACAGTTGCTAGGAACTTAAAAGTTCTCGTCTTAATTTATAATAGGTTTAAGTTTTTGGTTTAAAGTTCATGTCTCAGGTTATGTTAGGTTAAGAATTCTTAGTTTAAAGTTCTTGGTGTAAAGCTCTTGCCTTGTGTTATTGTTAAGTTTAAAATTTTTGGCTAAAGCTTTTGATTTATCTGTTTTGGATTCATGGTCATTGTTTCGTGTTTTTTGAGGTTATGTCGAAATTTCTTATTGATCCGCTAATTCTGACCTCGGATTCAGTGTCAGCACCTCAAATTACGTATTGATATAGTGATCAACTAATTTATCCCTTTTATTTATCGGAGAATTTAAGGTTTTTTGAGGTTATGTCAGTATTTCTAACAGATTGGCCAATTCTAACCTCAGATTCAGCCTCAACGTCCCAAAATAGGTATGGAAATGGTGATCAATTGAGGAGCTTGCTGCAAGAACAAGGCAGCTCCATTTTCAACGCGTGACGAGGTTAGCTGCTTATACTTTCGATAAAAATATTAGACGTTATGTAACGCAAATTCGACGCAGCTCAGCATATGTCAGGATGTATACTCCATGCACTGAGATGTGTGGAATTTGTGTTAAATAACGCCTAAAATTTGTATCGAAATTATAAGCAGCTAACCTCGTCACGCGTTGAAAATGGAGCTGCCTTGTTCTTGCAGCAAGCTCCTCAATTCGTTTATAATTTATATTTACTTGTTTAAGATTTTTCGGGCATGCAAAAATGCAAGAGCCAATCGGACAAAACGGGCATCGGATTCATGTGTAGCTAGTAAAAATGTATGAGAATACATAGATTTGCCTTCTGGCACTCGACTTTTTTTTTGTGTGCCTTTGTTATTAAGACTTAAACTTTGTTAAACTTCACAACTTCACAGCTAAAAAAATAATATTACATAGACTGTTTAACATACATAGTATATTACATAAACTGCGGAGTTTTCAAGAACGACGAAAATATGACTATCGTAAATCTTTCCCCTTTTTACCTCGTAAGTACAACGCGTGGGAAAACGTTCATATGCCGTCGCCTTCTTCGTACAACGCAGTAGATACTTTCCAATTCCAATTCTGGCGTGTAATAGCAATAATTACTATTAATAATGTTTACATGGAGGCAGGTATGGACTTATTTTTCGTTGTCTGGCGGCTAGTCGGGGCATTAATTACTGCTTAATAACGCACTGACTGTGTGTAGGAGACGGAAAAAATGTGAGTACTGACCTCGTTTCTTGGCACCCTGCGGCGAGAAGTCTCACCCACAACAAAACGACGTTAAAAAAAAAACAATGTATTATTGTTGATTGAGGCCTACAGTATTGCTAAATGTTTCATTGTTTCATTGTACCTGGTGAGTGACTGACAATTGACTCTCTTTTATTACCCTTGAAAATAGAACTTTTCAAGAAAACTGCAGAAGGCCTTAGATAATATATGTGGCTTGGTAGAACAAGAAGTGCCAAAGTCACTTTTTGGAGTTATTGAGATGGGTATTTAAATATGGCAAAAAAAATAATATGAACGTGTATTTTTCATAAATAAACTATTTAAGTCTTCCCCAATTTGTAAACCATACATACTTATGAAATTAACAAGTGTATATGTAATTTATTAGACTTAAGTTTTATATACAAGTTATTTTATATGTAAAATATTTTATACAAGTCCTAAGTACCTTCTGATTGTCAAGAAACAATGAAGTAAACGTTCAATAGTCCGACCAATGCAATCCTATACAAATTCTATAGACGACTTTGGCAACATTGAAGGCTAGTTGGGCATTACTATGTCTCAGAAGTCCTCTAAACACTGTTTTTTTTTGACGAGAAATATGAGGTCCATAACGCTAGACCTCATAGAGTTAAAACGCCGCAAAATTATACAATGAATAATATATTTTTTCAGCTTTCTAGAAGTCTGTATACCGGATGGAATTTTCTCTATTATATGAAGATAAAAATCGGTATATTAAATATTTTTATTTTTCAGAAATTAAATTAAACATTTACAATGTGTTTCTTCCCTATCTCAATAATTTTGTCAGAAAACCTATTTCAGGAAATAACTGTATCGATCAAAATTAATAATATATAATGTGTCATAATATTTCTTTTTACTCTGCAGAGATAAACCTAGTCATAAACTCTACACAAAATTTATGAAATCCACAAAAATTGTGTAAAATAAAACATCACTAAATTACGCAAATTTTCAACATAACAAATCTGCTTGTACCGAAAACCAACAGTGACACATCTTGTACCAAGCCACAAAGTACAGAGTATATATATTGTTATGGAGCCACAGCGAAACTACCGATTCTTTGGGTAAAAATATTATGATTTAACCAAACTTACCTTAGTCCCAAGTTTTCTGTCATATAGAAAAAAAAGTTTTCTGTCATAATATGGAAAAATCAATAGTTTCAATAAAAACATATATATTCTAAAGCTCAAAAAAATCACACTATTTTTAATGTCATGCTGCAGAGCGCGCCCTCTACAATTTACATCGAACTGATTGGCAAATTAAAATTCCTCTCCTCAAACAACCCCCAATCACCAAATTTTGTAAAAAAAAATGCTTTTTAACGAAGTTATTTACGGAAATCGAAACTTTGACACCCTGTATCCTGGTTACCAACAACTTTTGGAGTAAAAGAAATTTGGTTTTAATCGTAATATATTTTTTTTTTATAAAGAAGCGGTAGCTTGGCTTTGGGCTTCGCTTCCCCTTAATAATTGGATACTCTTGATAGACATCCGAAACCAAGGGCAGGCGGCCTATACCATGTATTTTTAAGTGCTAATATCTCAACAACTATTAGAGATAACCTCCCAAAGTTTTATAACGCTGTATTAAAAAATGTGATATTTCTCCAGTCCGTTTTTGGACTAATATTGAATGGAGTGTTTCAATACAACAAATGGACCAATTGCACCTCACTCCATAAAATGTTATCGTTAAGTATTAACTGTGGTAGAAGATTGGCCAATTCTAGATCAATCACCCAGGCAGACAATCAGATCAAATTACCACAAGAAAACTAAGAGATAAAGCTGAAAAAAAATATTTTCGGATTTTTTTAACTATTGGATACGTCATAACTTTTCATGGCGTTTTAAAAGTATGTATTAACAATTTAAAGCAACACAATTTTTTCACTACTATTGAATTTTATTAAATGAGCTGAGATAATATATCGGATATTTAAAAATAAATGTTCGATTTCTGGTAAAAAATCATTCATTTTGTCAGTTGTGGATATGTTTTGACTATATTTTGCTGCATTATTTTCTTAAAAAAAAAGCATGTGAATCTATTTACCCTAAGTTATCTGTTAGAGCGTACATGTTGAACGTCTGTAGGATAAAGTTGAAACTTTTAATAAACTTGACAGAAAATGTCAGAACCAGAAATCCTCAATGTATTGACGTTTGCTTTTTTCTTTTACAGGTAAGTTGCTATTTCTACGCATGAATACGCCTGGTTTGGTGGTAAGTTGAAAGCATTTATAAAGGCTCCCCAAAATTCTTATATCATAATTCTTATAAAAGTGATTTTTCATATTTATGTAATTTGTTCACAGAATATGTCTATTTCACATAAGCCTGTAACTTGAAAGTATAAAAAGAACCCTTCACAAATTATAGCTGTAATTTGTGGAACGCTTGGAGATACTGTGATCAATAAAAAATATTTTATTGTTCACACTATTATTAGATAATAAATAATACCTACCATTACTAGATAATATTGCATTTGATAAAAATAATAGAACAACGCAATATAAATGGTTCTTTTGTGGCATTAAGTAATTCTTTATATTTTCTTGTTATTTTCTAGAATTATATTTTATATAATGTGTTATTTCTTTATTCAAATTCTCATTTTAGGAACAGCGTTGATTGAATGAATTATGACTCATTCATTATGAAAATTACACGAAACAAAAGCTTCTTATTTAAATCTAAACATCAAATATGGAAACATTAAACAGTTAATAGGCGACGTACCTGCACTTATAAAATTTATCGTTAAGTTATGCTTATTGCAAAGACTACAACGGCTTATTGCATTTTCAGCTAGCAAGGTAGCAACCAATCAGATAGCTGACATGCACTGATGCATTTTCATTACTAGGTACATCTATCCGCCGAACCAATTATATACATACATACAGTCATTCAAAAAAGTCTCCATACACTAGTCTTTTTTTCAATATTCTTCTTAAAACATTTTATTTCAACAAGAAAAAAATTAAAAGATATTAGCAACAAGAAACTATGTCAAAAAAGTCTCCATACACTAACATTTCTTAAGATAAATCGCTCTAAAAACTTTCTTAAAGTCTACAATACCAACTACATACACCACTGCAATCACCATAGAACATCTGTGGGAAGAATTAGAGCGTCGCGTGAGAAAACACCAAGTTAGAAATAGAGAAGACTTCAAAAATAGGATAAGAGAAGAGTGGGAAAACATTTCACAAGAAGTTGCAAGAAAGCTTGTATTAAGTCTTCCAAAAAGGCTTAATGCCATTATTAAAGCAAATGGCAATTGTACAAAATATTAGACTTTAAGAAAGTTGCGATTTATCATATGAAATGTTAGTGTATGGAGGAGACCTTTTTGACATACTTTCTTGTTGCTAATACCGTTTAATTTTTTTATTTAAATAAAATGTTTTAAACAATTTTATTTGTATTTTTATTACTCCTAAGGAGATTTTCGATATATACTTCAAAGATATTTCGAATTAAATTTAAACAAACAAATAAAAAACAAACTATGAAGAATATTGAAAAAAAGACTAGTGTATGGAGACTTTTTTGACTGACTGTATGTACAATCGTGTTCAGATAGGCCTTTTACTCTTTCTGTACGTCTTTCTGATCTCTGTAATCCTATAATCCATCAGTTTCTTGTCATCTTAAAAAATAAACTCTTAAATTGTAGCGTTAACGTTCGATTGAAGCGAGTTCAAAAGGTAAAAACTCCTCAAAGCTACCATAAGTCTGTTAGCACAAAATTATTTACGGGTCCATAAAACCTTAAACGAGGCGTTGATAACCCCGCGAGTAAAATTAGTAAATTCCACGATCGAGCGGGGCGTAAATTTATGTCCTACGGGAATCGCTACCTTCCTAAACGATAAAACTCCGGTCACGTGTACAGCGTCGATTTCACTAGCACACAAAAAAAGAAAAGTGGTCATTACTTTTGACCAGACCCATCTAGGGTTATGTATTTCGATGCGCTGAATCCGAATTTGAGGTCAGTTTAACCCGTACACCCTCAAAATTTTGAGTAAATTGCAAAAACCGCTAAAAACCGCTAAAAATAGCAAAAAAATGCAGTTATGCAAGCGAGAAAATTTTTACGAACTAGATCAAGTATGTTTATTATGTATTTCGATGCGCTGAATCCGAATCTGACGTTGATATAGTTCGTCAACCCTCCAAATTTAGAATAAATTGCAAGAAACCGCTGAAAATCGCTAAAAATCGTGAAAATTGAAGTTATGAAAACGAAAAAAAATTTCGAACTAGATCATGTGTGTTTTTTGTGTATTTTGATACGCTGAATCCAAATCACAAGTTGATTTAGCTGATAGACCCTCCAAAAATTATAATAAAGTGCGAATAACCGTTGAAAATTGCTAAAAAATCGTGAAAAATTGCAATTATGCAAACGAAAAAAAAATTTCTTAAACTAAATCAAGTATTTTTCTTATGTATTTTGATTCGCTGAATTCAAATCCGAAGTCGGTTTGGCTTGTAAACCAAGCCAACTTGTTGCCAACTTTAAATAAAATGCGAAAAAACGCTAAAAATAGCAAAAAATCGTAAAAAACAGTCATGAATTAGTAGATAATATCAAAAAATAGTATTGTTCTTACTCACAGTAATAAACAAACCATGATTCCTTTCAAATTATACTATAATATCTATAGATTGTAATTAGAATTAAAAAAAAACGACCTTCCTTGATTTTCCACTATTCTTCGCTTGTATCGAACTCTTTTTTCTTCAAATGTTCTATGCAGTAGGTTTCTCTTTCGTTTTCTATTTTCTCTCGTTACTTCTCTCTTTAAAGTCCAGCAAAAATCGGCCATCATGTTGACATTCCATATTCCTTGATACCAATTCTCCATTTCACTTATGTCTTGATGAAATCGTTCTAATTCTTCACTGTAGTTGATACAAGCGAAGAACAGTGTAAAATCAAGGAAGGTCGTTTTTTTTTAATTTAAATTACAATCTATGAGGAATCATGGTTTGTTTATTACTGTGAGTAAGAACAATACTATTTTTTGATATTATCTACTACTTCATGACTATTTTTTACGATTTTGGCTATTTTTAAAGTTTTTTTCGCAATTTATTTTAAGTTGGAGGGTGTACAAGCCAAACCAACTTCGGATTTGAATTCAGCGCATCAAAATACATAAGAAAAATACTTGATTTAGTTTTTTTTTTCGTTTGCATAATTGCAATTTTTCACGATTTCTTATCAATTTTCAGCGGTTATTCGCCATTTACTCTAACTTTGAAGGGTCTACCAGCTAAATCAACTTGTGATTTGGATTCAGCGCATCAAAATACACAAAAAACATACTAGATCTAGTTCGAAAAAAATTTTTCGTTTTCATAGCGTTTTCATAAATTTTTACAATTTTTAGCGTTTTTTTGCAATTTACTCTAAATTTGGAGGGTTGACAAGCTAACTCAACTTCAGATTCGGATTCAGCGCATCGAAATACATAATAAACATACTTGATCTAGTTCGTAAAAAAATTTATCGCTTGCATAACTGCATTTTTTTGCCATTTTTAGCGATTTTTAGCGTTTTTTTGCAATTTACTCAAAATTTTGAGGGTGTACGGGTTAAACCGACCTCAAATTCGGATTCAGTGCATCGAAATACATAACCCTAGATGGGTCTGGTCAAAAGTAATGACCACTTTTTTTTTTGTGTGCCGGTGTTTTTAAAGCGCCAGATATACCGAATGACACGCGATTTTTTGCACCCTCCATTGATTCCTTGCTTTACAATATATTTTTTTAATATTGGCGTTTTTGTACGATAATCATTACGAAATGAGTTGTAGAAACTGCAATAATTACTGTTTACTATTATTAAATAATACTGAAGAGGGATAATATATTGTTACGTATTTCTCCTTAAATGATTCACTCCTTTAATTCCAAACACGTTTATTAACACTTTACAATTCGTCGACCTTATCTCTGTTACATCCAAATCACAACTAACTAACTCCTAGCAACCACACCAGTATTTATAATATTTACATCTTCTAGAAAATTCGTTTGACATCTAGAATATTTAATATGACATTCCATACAATTCTTTACTAACAGCTAGTGTATAAACTAAATTGACTTAATATATAAACTATAAAACTTAATAAATGTCAGCTGTCACAAATGTCACTTTTACAAATGTCACATTGCTCCCCTCTTTAAGGTTATTCGTCCCGAATAACACTGTCTTCAGTCCTAGGCGGCGGATCTTCGACAACAAACCAATCGGGTGGATTATGTCCTGTATATCTTGCGAGTCTCTCCAAATGGACCACCTTCGGCTTGCTTCTTGGAGATAGCTGGATGCGGTAGACCAGGTCGTTGATTTTCCTTATTATGGTGTACGGGCCTTCCCAGTTGCTCTGAAGCTTTGGACTTTTCCTTTCGTCCTTTTTGGGGGCGTACAACCATACTGCATCACCAGGTTTAAATGCAGTCTCTGTTGATGTAGTGTCGAGACGCTGCTTCATTTTGTCGCTGTGAATTTTCAGCTTCTCCCTGGCAAATCGGTGGATCTGGTCCATTCTCTCTCTCAAATTCTCTACAAATTCTGGCAGAGATCGTTCCTGATTTTCCTCTAGTGGACGGCCAAGTATGAGGTCAGTAGGCAGTTTCATTTCTCTTCCAGAGGTCAGCATAGACGGAGTGTAGGTAGTCGACTCATGCTGGGAACTTCGATATGACAGCAAAAACAGAGGCACCAATTTGTCCCAGTCCCTTTGATTTTCAGACACGAATTTAGACAGGTAGTGGCATATGGTTCTGTTATGGCGTTCAACCATGCCATTCGACTGGGGATGAAGCGCAGTTGTTCGGGTTTTCTTGATGCCCATTGTTTTCATCACTTCTTGCCACAGCTCTGATTCAGAAATTTCTTCCTTGATCGGAATGCAGTTCGAGGGGCACTCCATGTCTAGCTATGACATTCTCGATGAACGCTTCGGCTACAGTTTCTGCTTCTTGATTGGGAAGGGGTACTGCTTACTTGATTGGGTATTGCGTACTTGATTGGGAAGGGGTAAATAGTCCATTACCACCATCAAGTACTTATTGCCACGGTCGGTTACAGGTAATGGTCCAAGAATGTCCACTGCTACCCTTTCGAATGGTGCTCCGGATAAGTACTGCACCATTTTACCACGGCTTCTTGTGTTTGGTCCCTTTGGCAGAGCACAAATCACATCTCTTACACCATTCTTCTACGTCTCGGCGACAGTTTACCCAATAAAATCGGTCCCTTACTCGAGCCAAAGTCCTGGTTACTCCAAAATGTCCTCCGGATGGGCTGCGTGAAGCTCTTCTAGCACTTGGTGGATTCTTGCTTTAGGCAAGACCAACTGGTAGACTGCGGATACTCCATCGGGGCTCTCCCACTTCCGATGCAGTAGGCCATCGCGAAGACAAAGGGAATTCCATTGAGCCCAGTATCCCTTTATAGTCGTACCATATCTGGAAACTTCCTGCCAAGTTGGTCGAACTCCATTCTTTACCCAGTTCCGGATTAATTTGAGGTCACTGTCTTTTCTTCTGGCTCTTCTTTAATTCCTCCGAGGACCATTCATCTTCAACCTGTATTGTTGTTGCCATTAACAGTTCATTACAGGCCTCGTATGAAGATTCTTTCGTCTCAATCTTCTGGCAGTAGCGACATTTCTGTTCTAAACACGGTCTTCTCGATAATGTGTCTGCATTACCATGTGTTTTTCCACTCCGGTGCATTATTTTGAAATTATACTGTTGTAGTCTCTCCATCCATCTAGCAACTTGTCCCTCCGGGTTCTTAAAATTCATAATCCACTGGAGGGCGTTATGATCTGTCCTAATTAGAAAGTGTCTTCCATAGAGGTAACTGTGAAAATGCTCCAAAGATTTGATGATGGCCAGTAATTCTTTTCTCGTAACACAGTAATTTCTTTCAGCCTTGCCTAGTGTCTTGCTGAAATAGGCGATTACCTTTTTCTTCTTTGTCTTGAACCTGGGATAAGACTGATCCAATTCCATGTTGAGAGGCATCACAATCCAAAATAAACATTCCATCTTGTTTAGGGTATGCCAGAATTGGTGCTGTAGTTAGGCGCTTCTTCAGTTCTGTGAAAGCTTGCTGGCAGTCTGGAGTCCAATCGAAGGTAACATTATTTTCAGTGAGCCGATGTAGTGGCTTGGCAATTTTTCCGAAATCCTTTACAAATTTCCTATAGTATGTGCAGAGTCCAAGAAAACTTCTTACTTGACGTTTATCTCTGGGTCGTGGCCATTCTTTGATTGCAGATATCTTCCTGGGGTCGGTTTGAATTCCTTCGGCGGATACTATGTGTCCTAGAAATTCCACTTGTTTTTGAAACAGGGAACATTTCTTTGGATTCAACTGTAGGTTGGCATTTCTGAATCTATTGAAGATATCCTCCAAATTTTTAAGATGTTCTTCAAATGATTTCCCCATTACAATGACGTCGTCAAGGTATACCAAGCAAGTTTTCCACGTCATTCCTCTGAGTACTAACTCCATCAGTCTCTCAAAAGTGGCCGGTGCATTACAAAGACCAAATGGCATAACTTTGAATTGATAAAGTCCGGTACCAGCAGAGAATGCTGTTTTCTCTTTATCATCGGGATGAACTTCGACTTGCCAATATCCACTCTTCAAGTCCAACGTTGAAAACCATTTTGACTCTGAAAGTGTGTTCAGGGTGTCGTCGATTCGGGAGGTAGAGGATAACTGTCTTTCCTAGTCACATTGTTCAGCTTCCGATAGTCCACGCAGAATCTTGTTGTGCCATCTTTCTTCGTAACTAAAACAACGGGTGAAGACCATGGGCTCGATGACTCCTCGATGACACCTTCTTTTCAGCATTTTATCGATCATTCCGGTAACTTCATTCTGTTTAGTGAATGGTAGTCTTCTTGGAGCTTGCTTTATCGGTGGGTTATTGCCGGTGTCTATGCGATGTTGAACCAGACTTGTTCTGCCGGTGATGTTTCCATTGGCAAATACATCTTGATATCTGTCGAGGAACTGTCTAGCTTTTCTAGCTTCTTCCGGTTCCAGATGAGCAGCATTTTTGAGCAAAGATTCTGTAATAGTTGGATCACGTACCCTTGCTTGATTCGTCCGAGCTTGGTTGACTTCCTCGCATTTAACTATCTTTTCGACTGGTTCACAACGTCCCAATACTTCATTCTTCTTAAGAATAATCTTTTTGTTTGATATATTGGCAATCCTTACTGGAATTTGGTTATTAATTTGTACTAGACTTCTTGCAACCAATAAGCCATCGTTCCGTTCTCTGGCCTCGACTATTCCAGTACTCAAACCTTTCAGTATGCATAAGGCTTGAAATGTTGTAACGGAGTAGCTGGTGAGGTCGAACAATCTCCTGAATCGGCTATTGAAGTACGATGTAATTGGTGCTCTAGCCCTTCTATCTTTTCCAGTATTTCTTTTTGTACCTGCCGTTTGGTGTCCTCTAATCTTCTTTCGAGTCTTCTTTCGATTTCTTCCCTATTCTCCTGAAACTCCTTCTCAATTCTATTGACTTTTTGGCCTACCTGGTCAATCTGCCGTTCCACGCCATCAATCCTCCCAGTAAAATGCATTCAACCTGGTGTTTATTATTTGTTGAGACTCGCAAATTTCCTGATGACGCCTCTCCGCCTCGTCTCGGTCCTCTTGTCGTCGTCGTTCATCCTCCAGTCGTCGCTTTTCATCCTCTTGTGTCGCTTTTCTTCTCCTTGTTGCAAAAATTTTAGTATCTCACTCACATCCATCGTCGTCGTTTCCTCGTCGTATCTTGTTGCCCTCGTATTCACCATATACAATTTTTCCTCTTCAAATTCTTCGATAATCCCACCAATTCACCAAATGTTACGCAACCATTTCTCCTTAAATGATTCACTCCTTTAATTCCAAACACGTTTATTAACACTTTACAATTCGTCGACCTTATCTCTGTTACATCCAAATCACAACTAACTAACTCCTAGCAACCACACCAGTATTTATAATATTTACATCTTCTAGAAAATTCGTTTGACATCTAGAATATTTAATATGACATTCCATACAATTCTTTACTAACAGCTAGTGTATAAACTAAATTGACTTAATATATAAACTATAAAACTTAATAAATGTCAGCTGTCACAAATGTCACTTTTACAAATGTCACAATATTGTACTAACAAAACGCTCAACTTCTACCATATTTAAAGACTTTTACACATACCAATTTATTGCACAATACATTGTAGAATTTATTTTTCAATAAATTGTCCAATTTTAGTAACTGTTTACACTTTGCAATATTTGTAACAATTTATTGGCCAATTTCAACACTGCCAACTATCAATGACGAAAATCTAGGAGTTATCATAGGTTTGTCCCCAGAAGAGAAATCGCTTATCTTATTATGAGGTTGGTACAATTAAATAAATGTAAAAAGTTACTAAATATCCCTAAAATTGGCCAAGAAATTAGAGTAACTTCTAAATTCTACAATTTATTGTGGACAATAAATTGGGAGCAATTTGTGTTTTACACGTATTCCAATAAATTGAAGGTCAACTTGTACAATTTATTGTGAGAAAAATTGGTGTGTGTAAAAGTCATAAGTAACTTATAACCATTTCAAATAAATACTAATGCAGCAATTCCGCGTTGCTCATTCAAGCTTATAGAGTAAATATTTACAAAAATCTATGGTCATTTCTACGAGAAAAAAATCGGTCATTATCGAAAATATTCATTAAAGTTTCACAAAACTCTAATTGATAATATGGATCATCTTCGTTGAGCTCGTGGATTAGTTTTTTTCTTATATGGACGAGATCTTTCTTTTTAAAATCTTTCATATAGATGATTTTTTAAATTCTTTATCCAATGCTGTCTCTTGAGTTGGTTTATGAGGAAATTCTTCAATGGACAAACAAAAGTTTCTTACGTGTCACAGTGGTCAATTTTGCGATTCTAGTAGGACAAAATTATTTACACAAAAAAACGTGTTTATTTTGATAAAATATAATTTATTTTGAAAGTTTGAGGTAATTACTGTGTCATATATAGCACATAAATAAATAAATAAAAAAATAAATACATAATAAAAAGTACAAAGTTCCATAAAATGAGACAAATAGTTCATAGCTACAAATGTTTAATACAAATAAATGGAATATTAAATAAAGTAATCTCATCACTATCAGAACTCCCATCGGAACCCCATTTAAAAATTATTTCAACATCGTTTAGTTCAGCTTTATTCTGCTCTAACACGACCCCGTTGCACTTCACAAATCCGTCTCGTAATATGTTCTATTAAAGATTATAAATCCACTTCAGCAGCTGTTTCTGTAACTACGACATTTTCCGGATAGCACTTTGCCTTGGCTCCAATCAGGAAAGGATATGATGGACATACCTTGGAGCCAATACTTTTTAGGCGTTGTTGCACAGCAATATACGATCTTTTGGTAATTTTTCCCGTCTAAATAAATGCTTCTTTATTATTTAGCTTTCGCCCTGTAGTATCAGGGGAGTGAAACGACTTCTTGATACGTGTAGCACGTTTCGGAGAAGTAGATACCATTTCTTTTAGCAATGTTGCTGCATCACGTTTACCCTCAGACTGTAAACTTGCTTGAGCCGCATAAATCAATTCTTTAGTAGTGCTTGTCTCTAGCAATGGCTGTATTTTGCGTCTTTTGGTCTTTTCACATGATTGTTCAAATGATTTTTTTGGCCTCCTGGACCACTTGAACTGGAAGCTGCAGGTTGGCTCTGAACATCCGGTATATATGGTTGTAATATGGTTGTAATATTGTTTTGTGTTTATTTAAAAACTTCTCCTTATTTCGATAACATTCTGCCCATCTTTGAGACAATTTATATATGACGATTTTTTTGTTCATAAGAACATCTTCTAAGTTAGCATCAGGGGTTGCAAGATTGAAGTAATTAAAAATATATGAATACATCTTCATATTTCTTTTGCCCTTTTCCGGTTTGCTAACCCATATCTCGAACAGGCTTCTGCGATGTATGACATACGTTTCTAAAATTAAGGATAAAATAATTAGACGCACTTAGACGCAGGCATTTTTTTTGTAATTTGGTAGAGTAAGTTACAGGCAATCTATGGACAAAAAGATCAACGCGGAAGAAAGCGGAAATCAAATTGTAGCTCTCGAGAAACTAATATTGCAGAAAGAAGTAGCTCTCGAGAGCTAATATTGCAGAAAATGTAAAATTTTTACAGAACCAACTATAACCGACAATTTTCTGATTTAAACACAAAAAAAAACACAAGTTGTTTTATACCAAAATAAAGGACGTACCTTCCACTAAATTTTCCATCGAGAACCAATTCAGTTCACACAAAATAAACGGAGATTCAACTGCACACATTAGGGTCAAGTAGACTACTAAAATATTCTCAAGCAAGTAGCTGGTTTTATACATATTTCAACCCTCGTTAAGGGTCATACAAATCATAATCACAATCATAACATAGTATAAAACAAAGTCGCTTCCCGCTGTCTGTCCTCCCTAACTACCTATGTATGCTTAGATCTTTAAAAATACGCAACGGATTTTGATGCGGTTTTTTTTAATAGATAGAGTGATTCAAGTGGAAGGTTTATATGTATAATACATGCATAATATAGTAGAGAAACACTGATAATTTTAGAGGTTTCTAATGTGATGTCGTAAATAAACACATTTTTTGCGCTTACATTGCAAACGCTGGCTGAACCCGACGAGATAGATCAAAATAATGTACTACAGTATTGTACACCTTAAAAAGGTCTACAAAAAAGTCCGCGATGGTATATGTCTATCTCTTGGGGATAACCCACAATAATCATTTTTTATCCTTTACTTTTTACGAGAAATATTGGCTTATTTACGAAGCGATTTTAAGCAATACAGCATTAATCCTTATCCAATTAGGTACCTTAAATACATTGTGCATTTAATATAGATCAATATGGCCCTTTACAGCATGTAATTTAAATTAATATTTTCGAAGATATTACAGATTTAAAATACAGGGACATAGCGGTTGCGGCGGTACCGGCCGGCGGCGCGTGCCTATAAATAGCGCGTAGAGGGCCTGCTTTTTTTTTAATAGATAGAGTGATTCAAGAGGAAGGTTTGTATGTATAATACATGCATAATATAGTAGAGAAACAATGATCATTTTAGAGGTTTGTGATGTCGTAAACCGTGCGAAGCCGGGGCGGGTCGCTAGTTTATAATATAATAATAAATGTTACAGCATTAAATACCTTAATGGGTCTATTATACATTATTAAGGAAACAATTTAATTCTGAGAACATGAGTTTTTGGAATTTTGTCCTCCTAGAATCGCAAAATTGACCACTGTGCGTGTCCTGCTTCCCTAAATTTCCTTTCAACTCCCGGTAGATTGAGTTTATATTTGAATATCAGTATATTTGGTATTAAATATTTTGCTAACCTCTTGAGTCCCAGTTTGATCACCACATCCCATCATGATTAAATAAACTGCTCGTCAAAATTAGTGTAACACTTTTTAGATGAACGCCATCTGCGTTCTCTTCGGGATAGTGACTTGCGGATTATATAATTTTGATTGCCTATAGGCTTGATTTTAATGCCCCGAAGTTACTGCGCTGGGGTTTAAAGAGTTCACACCCCAAAAACCAACGCCATGTCGAAATATGAATTCACAAGAATGTTGCGGCAGTTCAAGTTTGGGGTGCCACAGCTTGCATTCTCCTCTCCCAGCTCTGTGATAACCCAAGCGCCCCTCCAGACCACCCCTTCGGACCACCTCGATTCATCCGTCTCCTTCAATTCGTCTTTTGGGTCCCATGGCGCTCTTTTTTTAACTCCCCTCCAAAATCTTTTTGAGTGCGTGAAAATTCCTGAAAAGTGGCTCGTTGGGTAGGCGCAACCCTTCTTTTGCACTTGCGTGAACCAATCACGAAATTCGTAAGAAGTGCTCGGTGCGCGCAGTCTTTTGTGCAATTTTGTGAATTCGTATTTCGACATGGGGTTGGTTTTTTGGGGCGTGGACGGCGAACTTTTAAGCCACAACATAGCAACTTAGGTACGTCATATCAAATAATATATTCAAAAAACTCAATGATATACAGGGTGTTCTATAAGAAAAACGTTGATGATATTTATCTACTACATGAGTGACCCTGTATACCTTAATACCTTACTTACCTACCATGTCAAAAAATGCGCAACTATAAACAAATATTGACGTGATCAAGGATTTTTCTGAAACATTTTTCTTTCAATTTTTATGGAATTTATGCGCGACTTTTGGCTCTCACTACATTTGTAAATCTGTAAAAAAAATACAAATTTAATTTCATTAAGTACATAATTTATTTCCTTCAAACATCGTTCTTTATAGATGCTATTTCGACGTGTGATGTTAAATATTAAAATCGTTCGCGAAATTAGGTGCGTTTCAGTTTACTCAAAAACTTCCCGGAGCTAATACTGTTCTTGGTCAAGGGCGGCCGGCTGCGAATACAACACGACCGATCCAAAACCGGCTCCGGTGAAAACTTCCCTTTTCCGGATCGAATCGCACACACCGACTAAAACGAAAAAACTAATACGTATAAATAGTTGGCGAGTCATCGATCCCGGTCGCGACGTTATGTGTTCAACAACCCCTCGGACGTTTTTTCACGACTTTCCACCGGCTATTCCATTCCGGGCCTGCCCCGGCCGGCAAAAACGAAATTTATGGCCCGCAACGCGAATGCAGGCGCATCTCGTGACGCCCTGTTATGTCTATGGGGTTTTTATGGTCGTTTTATTCCTTCGGCGATTAGCACGTTCATATCGGTTGGTTTCTGGTTTTATTATGCTTAGAGCTGGGCCAATAATTGATTTTGCAAATACCGATTCATATTTAAATACCTTTTAATTTAAATCCTTTTTTATAAATACTTCTAATTACCTACTCAAATACTTTTATTTATGTCCAGAAAGTATAAACCGTATTTTTAAGCGCCTTATAAATTATGTACGCATGTATTTCTTGCCCGTGCATATGTACGCCACTGACCGTCTCTAGTAACGCGCACTGGGACTCTTCCCGAAGCGGGATTGATGGAAGTTTATATGCAATTTATCCATATAGCATAGCCAGCGTTCCCTTGTTCGAATTAGTAGTAACCCGACGCGCGACGGACGAACGGAAGAACGCCGAGTTTAAAAATAATTTTATGTGTCATGAGTGATTAACTAACAAACGTGTTTATTTACGTACATACGTATTATCTGATTTTGTGTGGATTTTTGCAATAATGGCACAGTCATTACCATTTGTGAATAGATGTGGAAGATTTGATTGAAAATTACGCCGATTTTACAATAGATGTTCTGCTGGTACGAATTTTAGGTGTTTCAGATATTTTGCCCAAAATATTGAGAGTAAGCGGGTTTTGTAAACAAAGGCTAAAAGTATAGAAATTTAAAATTCGTAATAATAAAGCATTTGACGTTATGATTTGAGTTATTAGACCCAAATTAAAAGATATAATAGCAAAATATTTGAAATCAAAATTTTCGAAACTGAATGAAAATTTTCAAAAAAATTGTTTGCTCCACTAGAAGATCCTAGAAACTATAAAGTTACTAAATTTTATACTACTCTTTTTTGAACCTATGATTCAAATTGAACGATTTCTTTTTAATTGTAAGTTTTTAATTTAATAATGTTGGTGTTCTCATTAGTTATTAACAAAAGGTTAATTTTTCTGTTCCACTAGAGGTATTACGCGATAATATAGATTATTTAAAAAAATATATCTGTAATAAAACAACAGAGATAATGCAACGAACCAAAATCTATAACGTTAGGAAAGATAAAGCCACAGTTTAGATACAATATGTTTACAGTTTAGGTACAATATGTTTCGGTTCTTAGTATACCCCACAGGGTGACAATTACTTTTGAATAAGAGACGCCGTTTTAATATACATAAAGAGTATGTGTAAGGCTGACATCGGCCGGTTGCGAAAAATGACAAATTTTACACTTCTCGTTCTAATGACTAGCGTAGCGTGGTGAGAGGACCGGTTTTATTCCCTCACTACGTTCGATGCGCATGCGGTTGCTTCTTATCTGTTGTCTTACTTCCGTTTGTCCTTTTTCATAACTGGCCAATGTCGGCTTTAGACACACGGTATAATAAAACAAAGATGTGGCAAATAACATTCCACACAAACAGAGCTGCTTCCCAAAAGGAAAAATTTCAGACAAATTACAACCTAAATGCCCCCCTTTTTTATTTTCTTCGCATGATGAAAGTGTTTCTTAGGAGCTAATTATGGAAAGGTAGACCTATTTTAGGTCCAAAAAATTTTCCACTCAGCTAGGTATGGAAAAAATCCTGTTTTTTTCCGTTTTATTTTTCTCGGGTTTAACTATCTAAAAAATCTGAAAAAATTCATGAGTACAGAAAATATGATTAATTTTATGTAAAATGTTTTTCAAGCTCATTCAAGGTCATTATGACCTCTGAAAAAATTAGCCAAACTTTAAAAATCCCATATCTTTTAACCAAAAATATTTAAAATATATTATAAAAAAATATAAAATATATTTTTAATATGTTATATTTTTAACTGTTTTTTACTACCTCTGATTTTTTTGAGTGGTGGGTCATGCCTAAAAGTGCGAAAAATCGATTTTTTTGTCCGTGAAACGACTTAAAACGGCTTAATATCACCATTTTATAGTGTCCTGATTTTTTCTTGCACTAAAAAAGGACTCAAATGACTTCAAACAAATAAAAAATATGTTCACTAAAAATAGATAAGAAAAAAATTCCACATCGAAACTAGTAGTTTTTATATTTTTTAATTGTTTGATGTCATTTGAGTCCTTTTAATGCAGAAAAAAATCAGGACACTATAAAATGATGATTTTAAGCCGTTTTAAGTCGTTTCACGGACAAAAAATTGATTTTTCGCACTTTTGGGCATGACCCACCACTCAGAAAATCTGAAAAAATTTGAGGTAGTAAAAAACAGTTAAAAATATAACATTAAAAACCTGAGCCTGGCGCTTTTTGTGGTTAAAAGATATGGGATTTTTTAAAATTTGAATATTTTTTAGAGGTCATAATGACTTTGAATGCGCTTGAAAAAAATGTTACATAAAATTAATCATATTCTGTACTCATGAATTTTTCATATTTTTTCGACAGTTAAAAACCGAGAAAAAACGTAAAAAACACGGGGTTTTCCATACCTAGCAGAGAGGAAAATTTTTTGGACCTAAAATTCGGTCTACCTTTCATAATTAGCCCCTAAGAAACACTTTTCATCATGTGAAGAAAATAAAAAAAAAAAGGGAGCATTTCACCATATTTATGGGGGATACCCTTTGTTTTGTCTCTTACGCGTATCGTAAACTCCATCTGAAATATCCTGTATATACATAAAAACTGTTTAATCTTCATTTTAAAATAAAATATTTTAACTACCAAATGTTTTATAATCCAAACTGCTGCCAGTAAAATTAGTTAAACGTCTAAATAAAGTGCTGATATCAACATTTAAATATTAACTTTAAGTTATAAACGAATAAATTAGTTAATCAGGATTCATTCGGAGAGTAGATATAAATCGTCGTTTTATATATATGTATCTACATTATTGCCGTAACGCTTTCATTAACACAATCTTAAGTTAGTAAAATGGATTTCAACATCTAATGTCTTCATAATAAGCCCGAGATATTCCGTAGGAGCGACTACAAGAATACAATTCTCGTCCAGCATTTACTCGTACGTCCACCATAAAGCGGAATATCCTGCAGTTATACAGATACGACCGTGTGTTACCATTAATCTGGTTTAACACACTCTGTGGCTACATTATATATTACGTATACCGTTCGGGGGCAATTTACATTCATTTTTCCGAATGCTGTTTGCTCTAATTAAAGACGAAACCGTCACAAGCAACATACCTCGTTCTTCTAGCCAGTACCGGATCCGAGAAATTTATAGAATTCTCAAATGCAGCTCATTTTTATTAATACACTGTAAAATAGTGAAACATGTAGAATAATTCCTGTAGACTGAGTGTAAAAAATAGTGCAAACTCAATAATAGATTCGAATGAACCAAAAAAAAAAAACATCAATCTGGCTATGAATGAGGGGAGATGGAAATAGCGATTATGTCGAAGGAAGTGCCAGACTAGAGTAGGGCGGAAGAATACATCTAGTTCTGCCAATAGTTTATTAACCTTTTTAAAAACGATGCTGTCATCGAACAAGTTTTTTTTACTGATAAGGCTTGGTTCTAAGACTCGGACCAAGTTAACTGTCAGAATATGAACTTTGGGGTGCAGATAACCCTCTTTTTTATAATTAAATTCCACTTCATGACACAAAAAATTGTGAGTCAAGCTGTAAGCAGAATGAGAATTGTTGGACCCATTTTTTTTTTTTAACGGAACACTGAATACAGACAGGTGTCATTCAGAAATCTTAACACATTTTGTACAAATGCTGCATAACGACAAATTGCAAGAATGTTATATTCAACATTTTTTCTCAGGCCTTATCTAAAAAATTATATTTTTGAAAGTCCCGTTGGCGATATGGAAGACCTTCATTGTCAATAAAATTGAAGAAATTAATGGAACACCAAACAACAATTTTTTTTTTTATTTTTTCAAAGATATAGTACTATTTTTCAAGTTTTTTATTTCTATTTTTTATATACCCGATAAAAATGCCCATCACAGCCTTGACTATTCAATAAAATTATAAACTGAAGATTCACAATGGAAATACGTCTATCTTGCTCGGCCAACTTCGATGACATTTTTTTTAATGGCTCGTTAATTTTCACACAAAAATACATATCAGATTTTTAATTTTAACTTTTAAAAATGCATTCTATAATCTAATTGACATTACGTGGTCTTACAAGTTCCTTGATATATATTTTAGTAATGCCTATCTCATCTTAATAGGAGAGACATGATTCTGTAGGGAAAAGTTTTCTGAATTAAGCTGTTAAATCTAGAGACGATATTGCTTCTTTTAGCATTCTAGCTGCTAGCCCGGGTTTCCTGAATGATTAAATTGTCTTTTAAGTGATATACCGTCTAAGTAACATAAATGTTGAGTGTTATCGTTATTCTACATTTTCGTGACGATTGCACTGTTGCAATATTCAGATATTTCAGTGTTAGTATTTCACTATTATTAAGTGAACATCCTTCCTATAATCCAGATCTGGTACCATGTGGTTTCGATCTGTTTTGCCTTATCAAAGTTAAACTCAAGATGCATAATTTTGCTCATAAATAATAAATTATTCAATATGTGATAAGACTAATATTTAAAATGTGGGAAGAAATTTTTTAATACCTAGAGTTCCTTCGTATGAAAACGTCTATAGAATGTAGCGAAAATAATTGTACATATGTATATGTATGTGAACGTAGGCAAGTCACAGTTAATATTACTGACTGAAATTTAGAATTTCAGACACCGAGAAGGCTTAAGAATATAAATGCATCATACACGGCAATACCCGGAAACCACCGAGTCATGCTACATTTGTTATTTAGCTTTCTCTATCTAACTCCATCAAATTATATTTCATTGTTTTCAGATCTGTTTTCGTCTATTTCAGCACTTATTAAAGCATTAAATAAGTAAATTGAAAAAGTGAAAATCTTGAGAAGCTAAGTACTTATTTATATTATAAGAATATTTCTAATGTCCGCGCATTTTTCAAAACGCTTTTCATTTGTTGGCCTTTTTATTTTGACATTTTCAATGTTTTATTTGGGGCGTCTGCGTTCTCGACATATTTCCTAATTATCAATCATAAAGAAGCAACTAAAATACGGCAGCTACATGGTTTCGTACAAACCTGGCCATTATGTACAGGAAAGTGTATTTTCATTTGGCTCAGGCATTTCTTAATGCGCGATAGTAAACTTAACCTCCAAGGAGCAGCGTTTAATTCGAGCGGACGTCGGTCTGGATTTATTTCGGGCGTTTAAATTTACGAGGGCATTTATAGCCCGGCGAATAGATAGACACAATGGCAAAGGCCAAGAGGATATTCCTTTTCATTTCGCGAGAGTCCTTTTAATTAAAGAGCAAAATACGCTGGAGATTTTACACTCTGATACGCGAATTTATTTTTTGCCTTACATTGGTTTTAAAACCGATAGCTTGTGGTTTATTCGGTTCCGGAATTTGATCGTTAATAGTTCAGTAATAAAGTCGTTTCAGGTGGAGTTTTTCTACACACGAGATTTGAAAAATTGGTATCTTCGTGAATTTTGCGGTATATTTCCCAAAGTGTAAGTTTTCCACCATCTCATCTCATATTTCGTACATGTAGATCATTTTGGAAGATCAAACTAAATTAGAAAATGTAGTCAAAATCAAACCACATTTTATAATTATATTCCACTGCGAGTATAATATAATATGAATCAATATGAATCGAGTCCTCCAAGAAGAAGCACCAACAGACTAATTCCTATTTCAATAATACCTTGAGACAGGATCGCACAAGACGATAAATACCACTGCTATAACTGTTTCAGAAATATCCCGAACCACCATACGTATGTTGACCAAATATTTGTTTTGGGTAATCAAAGGCAGCTTGAATCCGATAAACTCTTGCTTCATATGTACATATGTACACCAGCAACCACTGGCCACGATTTATCGCTTCACATACTCAAACTTTTTTTAAAAAACTTTCCGCCCATGAATTTAAACAGTGACAGTTTACCATGGAAAATAAAGACCCACTTGACTTTCAGTCGCGACAGGCACATATTATGTATGAATCTATTAATTTGTCATAATCCTGGATAAGACTGAAGAATGAACAATAATGGACTAATTCCCACGTATTTCCAGACTTCAGTCTAGATTTGCTCACTTAAATAGTGGACTAAATACCATCACCTCTAATTTTCAGAAATATCCCGAACTAGCAGATATTGACCAACCACTTGTTTTGGATCACTAGAAGCGGCTTGAGTCTAATTCACTCTTGCTTCATTATACGCTCACCAGTACGCTTACCATGCACCTTCATATCATGCGCTCAAATGTTTTGGAACAATATTTTCTTGGCATACTTTATTTTCTTTGTTTTGTCTTAGAATTTCGATAGTTGGTTTTCAACGCTGTCAATTTTCCTTGCAACCACCATTGTTAAAAATGAGTATATACTGAATTTGTGCACCAAATTGTCTTTCTAACTCGTAACCAGAGATGGGTGTCGACTTTTTATTGTCGACCTCGACGTCAACAATACGTCGAGAATGTCAACAATGTCGACAATGAGTAAATACTGAAAGAAGTTGGGTTATTTTTATTTCTTGATATTTTGGTGTTGTTTGTCGTAGTTTCTTACAGTTTTTCTCATCCCATTAATGCAAATGTGGTTTTAAAAGAAAAGCGGTCGAAAGTATAACAAAACTTTTTAAAGATTTTAAATTTGAATTAAAAAATAAACAGCAAGAATGTCGCTAAGTGCAATTTCTGTAAGGCTGTTTTAAAAACCTCTGGATCAGCAAGGTTACAAAGTTACAGGTAACTAAACGAATATTTTTGTTGCACGACATACTTATTTAATTATGAGTCTAGTGCTCAACGTTTTGCCATTCCTTGCTTCAGATTTAAATTGTCATTTGGCATATATCGACCCTGGACCATAGACATTCTGGTCCAACGTTCTGTGGTTATGAGCTAGCTTGGCGCAGTGGTGTTAAAATTGAAGGTTGTCGGTTCCAATCTTGTTACAGTTTTTTTTGCGTATTAATGGAATTTGGACTGTTTATAATTATTGGTTATTAGGTATATACGGTGTCAATTCGAAAACGAACAGCATTTAATATTGCCTAAACTAATGACAGTATCAAAATTTGGCGAAACGTCAATGTACATATCAAGGGGGACAACTTTTTGAGGCATTTGTTGTCGTACTACTTTCAACCCCCTGACCCCTAAGGCACCTACACCTAAAATTTTTAATGGTAACCCCTATTTCTTTTGCCATTTTTGAGTTTCTTGTACAATTCTAGATCAATTCTAGTATTTTTTTTTCAAAATTGAAGTACTTAACCTCACGAATGTGTGAAATGTATTTATTTCCTAAATTGACATAATGCAACTTTTGAAAGGGGTTACATTCACTGACCCAAAAACTAGGTACAAAATTATTTCGTTTATATACATTTCACCGCTACAAAACACGAAATAATTTAAAATTTTTGGCCGTCTTCGAACCTCGTGGTGAACTAAATGGTGAAATTTATGCCGAAATGTTAGACAGACTCTTATAATTCATGAGGTGAAAAATCAAAGAGACGCCCATGGAAATCTTGCTCTAGATGAACATTTGCTGCACTTCCAACAGGATGGAGCACCTCCTCATTATGTACGCCCAGTAAGAAAGTGGTTGGATAATCATTATCGGGAGCAGTGGATTGGTAGGAGAGGACCCATTGAATGGCCAGCTAGGTCACCAGATCTGACACCTCTCGATTTCTTCCTATGGGGTCACTTGAATTCAGTTGTATTCAAAACTCAACCAGATTCAATTGAACAACTGCAGCAAAGAATTGTACAAGAATGTAGGGCTATTTTACCTGAAACTCTTCAACACGTCCGCGAATAGTTTGAATATCGGCTGTACTTATGCTTAGAAACCAATGGAACTTATGAGGTTCATGAGGTTAACCACCTCAATTTTGACAAAAAAGAAATATGGGACTTATCTAGAATTGTACAAGAAACTCAAAAATGGCAAAATATATAGGGGTTGACATTTAAAATTTTATGGGTAGGTGCCCTGGGGGTTAAGGGGTTGAAATGAATACGACAACAAATGCCTTAAAAGTTGCCCCCTTGATATGTCAATTCGCCAAATTTTGATACTGTCACTAGTTTAGGCAATATTAAATGCTGTTCGTTATTAAATTAAATAAAATGTTTCAAATTGACCCAGTGTATGATAACATGTATTAGTAGTATTAGCAGTTTGTTCATTTGTATGAGTTCTGGAAGTATTTTAAGTAGTTTAGTACATTGTCGACATTGTTCTCCACGTATTAAAAATTGTTGACCACGAAATCAAAGTCGACGCGTCGATACAATTGTCGACATGACTTGTCGACCTGTTTTTGTCAAATGCCACGGAAGTAATTTCAACATTTCTTCAGGGTCCTACCCTGTAGCAACGACCAGGCAAAAACTCCCTTTTCGTGAACACTTAAGAGGATATTAAGCTAATATTCTCTCATTTGCCTTCTTACATTCAGAGCCGCTTTTGGTGCCTATTGCATTTTATTGCAATTTAGATCACAGAAAGCGATGACACGGACCTGATTAAACGTGACGCTTAATCAAGGCACAATTACGTGTCCCTGACCTTTCGGGCGGCAGCGAAGAGGCACAGGCGTTGAATAAGGAATTGCATTTAATTAACGCCATAAGAGGGCGCCCTAAACGAGTTATGGCATAAATTAGATTTTCTGCCGTCCCCTAATTGCCTATTAGGAACAGTTGAATCTGAAAATTATAGCCATTCGTTTTTGCATTTAAAATCACTTATATTTTCAGTCGCGTACGTCTTGGATTTTTTATTACTGCTAAATCTGGAAGGACGAAAGAAAGAATTTTCCAAAAATGCATCCGATCTTCATGAAATTTTGTATACTAGGATTTCGGTATTGCTGACTGAATCTTGTACTGAATGTTTCGACAACATTTTCAAAATTTAAATAAATTATTGTATTATCGCATTAACTTTCAGAACTGATTTTTGCAAGAGTGGTATCATTTATGACAAACATCGGTCGGCCACTTTATTTTTTTAAATATTGATTCAGATTCGAATTCCCCGACCCCGAAAACTCAAGAACACAGATTTTCGCAAGGGTGACGTAATTTTTGACAGTCAGTCGGCCATTTTAAAAACATTGGCTCGCAATTCGATTTTAGGCGTTACGACAGAAATAAAGGCCCCGACGCTGAATTTTAAAATTCTGTGACGTAGCCACTCGTTGTATCGAAGCGCGCTACGCTCAAACGCCCCACTGCGTGCCCCAACTGTGTTTATCAATCGCCGGTCAGTGTTTTTATCACTACAGTTCGGAAATTTGTGCTACAACGCAGGGCTCGACACTATAAAACTGTATGATAATGAAAGTATAAACCGGATTTTTAAGTGCCTTGTAAATTATATACGCGTGTATTTCTTACCCCTGCATACCCACGCCACTGACCGATCCTTCTCGATGTCCCGGGACTCACGTCTGCGCGCTAGTACGCCGATCTCATGCGGGAACGCTGGATAGGAAACTCCTAATTATCACCTGTTCGGAGTAACGACCTGTGTTTGATTTGCGTTTAACGACCTGCTGTGTTTCTTTGTATTTGTCGGTGCAAGTAACTAAAAAACAACGTGCGCTGGGTCCCAATGCAAAGCGAACTGGAAAGGTGAACCTAATGTGCATGTGATTAAATTTGCTATATATCTGTGCAGACAATGGATGTTATCCCTCGCAAGAATTTTCAACCAACAGAACGTCACAAGGTTTATGAACTGCATTTTCCTAAAGAAAAAATAATATTTTCTTCAACCTTTTATTATTCCAAATCTGACGAAAGTATTACAGTAGATTTAAAGCACTTCAATCTTTACAACACTTTATTAAAAAATTACTGTTTTAAAACTAACGACCGATCAAATATTAAAAAAAAAAACAAAAGCAGACAATTATCCACATTTAACAAGTAAGACAAACCGACTTTGCTACAATTTTTTAGATCCATTGGTGTGTAAAACATGTCATTTTTAAATAGTTTATAATATTTATGCGGAAGTTTTTGCTTGGGATTTTTATTTTCTTTTCATAAAAGCCGGAATCCCTTCAAATTTGCAATTAAAAACAAATTCTAAACGGCTTATTCGCATCTGTATGTCGCTACACGATTGCATTACCATACAACGAAGTGTGACGTCACTCGTACAGCACCGGGGCCTTCATCTACGCGTGTGACGTTTTAGGCCAGATTTTCGGGGACCACTGTGCGTCGATTTGAGATTTGAGAGTCCCGGTACGGATCAGAGAGCCGAGCGTATAAGTTCAGTTTAAATAAATAAGGTCGAGGAGTTAATGCCACCGAGCCGGCGGCGCACGGTGATCGATTTTCATCGAAAATTGGACAAAAATCTACATTCAAGCCAATTTTAAAGCAAAATGGACGTTTTTGGGCGCACATTGTTCTTTGTGCAATTGTCTACAATATGTGATACCACTTTTTTCGATTAAAATAATTGGCCGACCTGGCCAGACCTCCAAAGTTGGTGATTTTTCCAAAAAAATTCATTTTTTCGCTGCAACTTCGTCGATAATCAATCGTCAATTTTTTTGAAAATGATAAATAGTTTGACTTTAAACATTAAAAAGATTAAAACATGAGGGTTAAGCAATGCTACAAGCTTATTTCATGACGAATTTTATGAAGAAAATAAAAATAGTTCAAAGATAAACATGAGGAAGCTAAAAACAAAACTATTTTCATTTCGTTTTTAGTTTCGTTTATTTATTAATAACAAAAAAAATAAAAAAAGGAACTTGAAACATTTTTTTGTATGATATCCTTTAGAATATTTCTTTGCATTTTTACAATATATTTTACATAAATTATTTTACGTACTTTTGAAGTAAATTGAAAAACCACTACCAAGTGCTTGGCACATTGCTTTCTCATGTTTTCAACTTTATGCAACGCATTGTTTTTTAATTTGACGAATTGCTGTATAAAACATATGAAAATAATGGTTGTTCAACATTTCTCTATCTAAAAAAATTCGAATCATGAAATCGAGCTTGTAAATAAAAATGAGTCTATTTTTAAACCCTTGTAACTTTTGATACAAGATACCTTGTGATTTTTGATCCGAGTGACGTTTGTTAATGTTTAAAAGTCAAAATATAGCTTTTTTTATGCACTTTCAAGAAAAATATTGTTTAACTTTGTAGCTTGATTATCGACGAAGTTGCAGCGAAAAAATATTTTTTTTTGGAAAATTCACCAACTTTGGAGGTCTGGCAAGGTCGGCCAATTATTTTAATCGAAAAAAGCGGTATCATATATTGTAGACAATTGCTCGAAGAACAATTTGAGCCCAAAAACGTCCATTTTGCTTTAAAATAGGCTTGAATGTAGATTTTTTGTCCAATTTTCGATGAAAATCGATCACCGTGCGGCGCGGCGCATAGCTGACGAAATGAACACACGGACACCTACGCGAGAAAGTATGTAGAGAGAGAGTGAACGCCGCCACATACGATTCAGCCGCCAACCCGTAGATATAGGTACGCACGTAAGTTCAATGCACATGGTCGCAAGTTCAAGGCCTCCCCGTAATTTCGTTTCGAAATAGAAAATACTTATCGGGCTTATTTACCGCATTCGTTATCCGTAAAACGTTAATTTTACGACGGGGCCTGTAAAAGGCGAAAAATCCACTCGCGCGAGATCGGTTTTATACGCCAATAAACCACTTTTTCCGGCGATGGTTTGTCGACGGCCTAAACGGATTTTCTGCATACCGCGGTTTATTTACTCGACTACGAAACGTGTATATTATACATACCTATATCCAACAGGTAAATCTCAAATGTACAGTCAGCAACGAAAGTCATCATACGCCGATTTTCTGAAGTTGCTTACTTCGGATCACGCTGTACTACAGTATTGTTTTTTGCTTCTGATAAGATTACAGCTTGTGAAATTCTGCGTCTAATAAGCCCAAGTTGAAGGACATACGTCGATTGAAAATATGTCGCTAAAAAAAGGAAAACTGTGATGTTTTCAAAAAAAACAATAACTCCAAAATATGTAACCATTTTCAAAGTTCTGGGACTCATATTAAAGGGAAATCCTCAAGGGTAGCTATCTGACTAACTCAGCCTTTCTGGGAAACTCTTTCCTAGACATGAACAATTTATAAAGTGAAAACCAAAAACATCATAAAAATTCAAAGCTCTACCATCCTAATAACGGTTTTCGGAATAATCATGAAGTTTTAATAAAACACAGCTAGTTCTAGAGGAATATTAATCCTTTAATTTTTTAGAGATATGTGTGGCGTACAGGGCTTTCGATAACAATTCAATTGTTATTTTATTTTTGGTTCATCTCTAGAAATTTTTAATATCTAGGAAATTATTGTCCAAAATAGCTCAATTAATCAGATAGATAATTTAATGAATCAGTTAATCTGAAGATTTCCTTTAAAATGTGTCTAAAAACATTAAAACTATTTTAATGTTTTCGCAGTTATTTTTTATCGACATCTTTTCACACAATCGATATCATCTTCACCTTGAGTTTATTAAACGCAGAATTTCACAATTTGTAATTCTATCAAAAGCAAAAAAACCCTCTATCGAGTCCACCACAACGTAAGATTAGACTCGTAATCCGTCATGTAATTGACGGAAGGACATATGAGAGAGACCAAAGAGATAGAAGTAAAAATGTGTTAATAATGTACAGCTATGTGCAAAAAAAATAGCACCATAGTGAATACTGAAATTAACTCCATAATCACGTATTGACTGCTCTGCTATATACATTCAAAAGTGTTCTCAAGATATTTGTTTGAGATCCACGGAGTTTCTGAAACTAATGAAGTCCGGAAAATTCTCGTTTCGGTAGGGGAAATCCCTGTTTCTATAAATAAAATCAATATTGACCTGTGTAAAATAATAGCACCAATTCAGTCTATGATAGCAGTTCAAAGTCCGTAACATCTAACCATCTTTCAGCATAGAACAATGAAGTCAAAGGTAAAATAATATAAGCCTATAGTTAATATCTGAATTGAATTTTAATTTAATTTAAATATTAAATGGGTCGTGGAAAACATTGGACGAAAGAAGAACGTTTGTTCATAAACAAATTATTGGCTAAAGGGAAAACATACAAATTTATTAGGGAAGTGGTCGGATGTTCTAATAAAATGATCAGTAATGCCAAGAAATTTAAAGAAAAAGAAGAAAAAAGAGGCCGAAAGAAAATTTTTAACTGAACATCTTTAACTGATGAAAGAAGCATCCTAAGACTAACAAAAAAATCCTTTTATAACGTCAACTCAAATTAAAAAGGAATTAAATCTGTAGACACATCTACAATAAGAAGACTCATAGAGAAAAACTGGATGGCCAGAACTCCTAGGAAAGTACCGTTACTCAACAAAAAAACATCTTCATGACAGAATCAAGTTCGCTTGGGAACATTTAAACTGGCCTCTCGCACAATGGCCAAATATCCTCTGGACCGATGAGTCGAAAATTGAGTTATTTGGGACTCCAGGCTGTAGAACATTTGTCCGCAGACCAACAAGAGATGAACTTAAACCCCAATATACAGTCAAGACCGTTAAACATGGCGGAGCAAAAATTTATGTGTGGGGTTCTTTCTCGTATCATGGTACTGGGCCAATATTTTGGATCAAGCCTACGATAACCGCATTAGTCTACGTTGATATAATGAGAGAAGTAATGTTGCCCTATGTGGACTAGAATATGCCGCTCAGATGAGTCTTACAGCAGGACAATGATCCAAAACATATCAACAGACTAGCAAAAAGGCTTTTTTTGCACAAAATCGAGTTCAGGTTATGGAATGGCCCGCTCAGTCACCAGATCTGAACCCAATTGAAAATCTTTGGACAGCTGTTAAAAAAAGATATTTTTAAAGCAAAACCGAAGAATACAGAAGAATTATGGGATGCTGTGCAATCAGCGTGGGAGACTATTCCATTACAGCGTTGTCAAGCGCTGGTTGACTGTGCCACGACGTTGTGCTGCTGTTTTGAAAAACAAAGCTTATACAACAAGGTATTAATATGTTACAGTTTAACTTTTTAATTTTATTTGATTCCTTGTACAGTAATTTGTATGTTTCACGAGCGGTGCTATTTTTTTGCACAGTAAAAACTTGAGATATTATAAGTTAATGAATGTGCTACGTTTATTTTTAGTTTATTTGGAACAATATGTACATATAATGTTTTGGTATATAATTACTCTTTTGTAATAAAAATCTAAACAGATGCAACTAAGGCTTGCCTTTTATATTTTATGTTTTTAATGTAAAATACAGTCGGCGCTATTTTTATGCATATGCATTTCTTATTGTTAAACGTGAGGGATTTGGTTGTAGAAGGATTTGGCTGTAGAAGGAAAATTATCGTTCTACAACTCTAACATTAAAGGTGCAAATTCAAAATAGTTCACTTGGACAAAGGACGACACACCACGCACATTATTTTCACAAATTTCGCACGGTTGTCTATTGTCACTAACATCAGTTCATTATTATTTTTTACATCTACAAAGGACAATGCACGTGTTACTATTTCTATAGCTTTAGCCGTTGTTTGCAAAACCCGTTTACTAGCTATCAATATCGGGGGCGACATATCTAAAACACCTAAAATTCGTATTAGGACATTAACGACCTTATTACCGCAAAAATATGTTGCCTCGTCCACTGTCTGCCGCAGAAATTTATTGTGTATGTCTGCTTTGATATTTCCCAAGGCACGTTGACATGTCTTCTGTAAATATGTTTTACGCAATCTATGACTATCAAGCGATGGAAAATCGGATCAATATTTGACAAAAAAAACATCTAAAATAAATAATGACAACGTTCCTCGAAAGGCTACATGCGAAAAACATTATGCATAAATCAAAACCGTCTCCAAGATGCCCACCACCCAATGCATCCTTATCTTGGACACATGGAGATAACGTTTTGGGCACAATTCGAATATCTGGTATAAATATGTGAATAAATATCCTACAAAACGTTTTCAAATCATTCATCATCTCCTAAACTGCTTTCGAGTTCTTGTTTTGCCTACCTCCGGGGTATCCAGTTGCATGTCCGACTCTAGACCTTGTGTAAAACACAGTCTAATTGTTTACATCATAAAAAATTGTATCAAAACATATTTTTTGCCGTATCTAACTACACATTTCCATTAAAACATTTTTTCTGCATAACAATTGTTCTTCAAGAATTTATATTTACTCCACATAATTTATAATACCCAACTCGGGAAGTCAACTTAAAATTAATGCAATTCTAACTGTCCGGTCTTTAAATTATCCCTGAATGATCCTTAAACGGGCATAATAAATGAACAAATCATTACAAATAGCCCTAGGTTATCCAACAATTCTCCTTCCGAGTGCTACCGACGATGAAGCAATTATTTACATAATTATACCGTAAACAACCACTAAAGGTCACGTTTCAGTTCAACAGACTTTTTTTACTTGTGACAACGTTTAATTGCTCGTCAAATGCCTGACGTTCGTCGAGTGGAAGACAAGGCGTCTAGCTTCTGTTTATGTACTTTTTTTTTGAAGTATCAGTTCAACAAGGATTTTTTTATATGCGCACCTGCTATGCTATTATGCTTTTTTTACTAGGGCAAAACATGTAAAGATAACAGTGAGTGAAAATTGTTTAGACATCGAATTATGAGGTTAAAAAAAATGAAAACAGTGGACCAAATAATATACATAGTCAGAATTACTGATTACCGTAAATGTAAAAGTGGAACAAACTATTGCCATTGGTAGACACAGACTCTTGGTACTCTCATACAGTTCAAACTATTTAAGGGGGTACACCACCCTAGAGGCCAAAAAATCAAGCAAATTTTGGAAATTTTTTCAAATAAACTAAACAAAATTCGAAATTCGGTAAAAAACATTTATTATACAAGTATTGAAGTGTGTTTGTAATTTTTTTAGAGCTGTCAGAAACAAAATGGCGGCTTCTCAATAGTTTTCCCAAGGCATCTTTTTTTTATGGCTCCATGGCCGGACCGATAACTCCTGCATTTAAAGATAGAGCGATGAGCCAGGAAAATTTCGATTTAGTATATCAGGCTCAACAGTACGGAGGATTTTTTTTAAATTGATTTTTGCAGATTTTGCGTGTCTTTGAAAGACAAGTTCGAAAAAACGAACAAAAATCGCATGAAAATTGTTAATAACAATTGACCTATGCAATATAACGAAAAAATCCTACGTACTGTTGTGGAGAAACTAGTTTTTAATATTCAGTTAAAATTTCAAGCCAATCGAATAAAAATTGTTCGAGAGAGTTCGGCCGACTTGAAATTTCACGTTTCGAGTTTAGTTTTAATCTTAAGCGGTTTTTATGGCATGACTTATTGCAACCTTGAAGTTTTTCATTCTTCAATGTTTTTTATTGCTTGTCTTTCAAAATGCCAGCAAAAACCATATTAAAAAAAATGTAACCATGATTTTACTAGCTCACTACTAAAGTAGCTTAAGTGAGGCTTATTTTTATTTGCAAAAAAATATATTTCTTAAGTCAGATTTTTTGTGAACCTGGTACCTAAAAAAATGAACTCGTCCTAAAAATATAACTTCGAAACTGTAAAAAAAAGTCATTATAAAATATTCTGAATCTAAAGACGTTACCTGATCTTTAATAAAAATGTGGCTAATTTTAGTCCAAAAAAATCGTAGAAGGCTAGAAATGTGAATTCAAAACAATTGGTGCATTGATGATATGCAGTTTTCCACAACCCATACAACAAGAGAAAACCTGATTAAATCAGACTTCAAATTTTCAAGTTTTTATTAACTGGTTTCCATCTTAACTGAGACACTCTATACTCGTATGTAAATATTGTTACGAACGCTGGGCCAGTCCGCCCCTGCCTCCTCGATACCAGCCGACCGCGTCGTCTGATAGACGTATGTGGAAGCGCCTGGAGAGATCGCGGCGGCTCGCGAAGTCGAACTGCCCGGAAGCTTCGAGATATGTCCGCAAGGAGATATAACGCGGGGTTTCGACGCGGGACAGTTTAGTTCCTATTTGAATAGCGGCGCGGCTTTCCGTTCAACGCTCTAATATAAATTGTATAAAAATAAATTAGTGTAGTTAAATAGTGTTAGCCCGTAGTTGTAATAATTAAATAAATAGTGTTAGTTTAAAAGTGCGAATTTAATTTTTCACACCTCACGAACCCGAAATAAATAAAACGTTACAATATGTTAGATGTTAGAGGGGACATTCACATGGCTCTTTTCATTGTCTTTTTGGTCTTCTCATTTTATTTTATAGCCAAACCCGCGGGATGCATTCCAATTCACACAATGTAATATCTAATATTCGCGTTGAATTGTCAACGCATTATAACCTAAAATTGATGATGTTGGGTTACTGAACGCACGAATTGGGTTATTCTTAAGGCATCATGCGTCAAAAACTCAGTACGCTGTAAGTATTCAAAATGTTGACGGTGTTACAGAAGACCAATAAAATCCAAGCCGATATACTCATACATACGTAATTTGGAGCCTGACGTTGATGATTCTATGTAACTTAAAATATTATAGATATTTGATCCAAACGTCAACCTATCTGAAACTTTAAACATATCATCTTCAAATAGCAGTTTTAACTGTCTCAAAATCAAAATGGCAATGAACAAAACTACTGAAGTACAAAATCATGTGTCAAAAATTACTAAATCCATGTACTTCAAATGTTGCAAGATTGTATCAAAGTCTTTTAGAATCGTTATATGGTTGTGACACGATTTATTGACAATGATATGTTGAATTTTTCATACGCATGATCAGATTTATTAGATCACACTGTAAAAAAAATAAGCAAAAAGCAGGTGAAAATGTGTGGGGCTTACAACTCTCGATAGATTCGAGTATGGAAATCATTTTCGAAGCAATATGCTGATAATCTCGTCGAAAGCATGCCTTGAAGGTGCCAAGCTATAATAATCGACATCAGCAGAGACTGGACCATCTATTAATAAGTTTACATTTAAGAAAACACTATTGATGTTCAATTTACGTAAAAAAAAAACGTTTTCCCACAAAATATACCATATAAGCTCTTACTAGGCAGACTGTGTTTGAAGGGGTGATATATTTTTGAACATACATGTACAGTACAACCTCGATAATCCGAACTAATTATTGCAAAGGGTTGTTCGGACTATCGATTTTTTCGGATTATCAAAAAAATATCTTAAAGTATATATTTTTTTTAGTTGGTTGTTCAGATAAATTTGAATCAAAACATTCTAAACGAAAAGTCGTGGTAGAAAATACAATGCTTACATAGTAACATAATGGAAATAAAATAAACTCACCCCATATGTCAAGGGTTCAGTCGAAAAGTTGCCTACCGCACAAATTTGAATGTTTAATTCTATGTTTTTTTCTATATTTTTAATTAATGTAAAGCAAACTTTAATTTACTTAGTCTGTACATTGTACATATTATTATCCTATTAATGTAAATTCATGAATCGTTCAACATGCGCAAAAATGGTGCCAAAACTCCTCACTCCCGAGTAAAAGGAATTAAGAATGAACATGTGCGCTGACATTCTAAACAACACTGACACTGATCTAGGCTTGTTAGATATGGTGACACTGAAGGAGATAAGATTCGAAAGGGTGGAAGCGGTTAAAGCAAAAGCGACGAAGGTTCTGAACCAGCTGACACAAGCGGACTTCCAGCACTGCTTTCAACAATGGAAACGTCGTATGGAGCGGTAAAGAGATCGCCCACGAGACTACAATGAAGGCGAAAAAGTTGCTACTGTCAATGATAACGAATAAAAATTATTATGACAGCAGTTCGTTTATTTAATAGCTACACCTCGTATGGAACATTATATATCCAAAAAATGACGACGACTTTTAACGATAAGACTTCGCGTGCAACACTATTGAATGCGTTTTATTCGAACGCTCATGATTACCTATGTAGCACGAGATTGCAGTTTGAAATTTTGTTTTGCCTTTTCGACTTACCCGCAAGACTAGTTCGCGTTTTCCATGTGGCCGTTACGGAAATGTTAATGGGCTTGCGTGTGGGAGATTTACAGGCTAAACGTGCCGATTAGAAATCAAAAAAAGTTCAGCTCACGACAGATCTTTAAAAACAGAATACACATCGTACGTATGTATGAAGGTACTTATAGCCGATCGGGCCTGATTTGAACTGATTTTGAATTATTTTTGAACGAATCGTTGATCAAGGTGTATATCTAGTAATAAAAAAGGCTAAATATTTGGTTAAACGTGATTTTAAGTTAGGAAGTATTTGGAACAAAAACTACGTAGGTACATATTCCACCAATAACCTGACACTTAAAAAAAAGAAAATGTAAATATATTTATCAAATATTTTCCACAGGGTTCTCTCGAAGCACAAAACAATTTTCCATGGTAGACATATCAGCTGTTTCATATTTGACTAATCTATGACTATCCTAGGAAACTGATAATATTAAAGAATTGTTAAATAAATGTACGGGTATGATGAAATTTCTCTCCTATTAGCAGAAATGACATGAAATTTTTGGAATATTAAAAATAAATTTTACATACCAGAAAAAAAATCTAGTTCCGCTGAAAGAAGTGTGGCTAATAATCGAACTGATGCTGCTATCGACGCGCTGCGTGCGTATCGCGACAAATTTAAACAGAACTGTGTCTGGGGATACTTTCCTGATCCTGAGCTCGCTGGACAAGCCAATGGGTCGCTCAGTTTGACTGTAGCAGTCGTTTGAATTAGTCTACGCACCAGTGACGCGTCGAAAAAATGTTAAGTGTTCACATGGAGCAACAGGTTAACCTCAAGTTTCTTGTTAAACTGGAGAACATTTTTACAGAAGCTTATGCAATGTTAAAAGAAGTGTACGGTAATTAATTTTTATCCCGCACACAAGTTTTTGAATGGTTTAAAGGGTTTAGAGAGGGACGTGAAACGGCCAAAGACGATCCGCGCCCCGGACGGCGCTCAACGTCAAAAACGAACCAAAACATTGAAAAAAAATGGTAAATTAATCCGTGAAGATCGTCGTCTAAGCATCCTAGGGCTTGCTGAAATAACAGGAATCGACAAAGAATATGTTCGCCAGATTTTGCATGAATCGTTCAACATGCGCAAAAATGGTGCCAAAACTCCTCACTCCCGAGTAAAAGGAATCAAGAATGCACATTTGCGTTGACATTCTAAACAACATGACACTGATCCAGACTTGTTAGACACGGTGATTACTTGTAATGAAAGTGTGGAAGCGGTTAAAGCAAAAGCGACGGAGGTTCTGAACCAGCTGACAGAAGCGGACTTCCAGCACTGCTTTCAACTGCGGTGTAGAGATCGCCAAGGGGAGTACATTGAAGGCGAAAAAGTTGTCACTGTAATTGGTAACGAAAAAAAAGTGTTATGACAGCAGTTAGGTTATTTAATAGCCATCCCTTGTATTTTAATTATAGCTATAAATCGATTGTATTAAAATAAAATAACAATTTGAACCTACAAAAAAAATTATAGTTCAACTGAAAGCTATACCAAATTATACTCTCTGCAAAAAACTTTTTGAGGTGTCGCGACAAGTAGCGTCTTTAAGACATTTTTTTTATGATTGAATTAATTTTGAGTGCAGGGAATAAAAGTTATTTATCTTTCACAAAAATTAATTTACCTCAGCCGTTTCTGAGAAAAAAACTCACTTTCTATGATAAATCGATCACCCTATACAAGATGGTCTTGAAAAATGTTGGTATATTAAAACCTGTAAATGTACACAATTTATTGGATCATACAGTAAACCTTCAAAAAAAATTAAATGACGGTTATTATTCTAATTATGAAAGTTTATATGTGCGAAATTACAATGAAAACCTCAATTTGTTCGTCACCCCATACCAGTGGCGGTGCGTGATATTTCAGTTAGCCATATCTTGAAAACGACGCATGGGACCCACTTCACTTTTTAGGTGATGACTATACACCTCTTACAGAAAGGATTTTATAGTGAAAAAATCGTCAGCAAAGTTTGCGAAAAAATTTTCAAAAACACTGGAGCACTCCCTGGTTCTCAGTAACGCTCTGTGGGATATTTGCAGTATATTTTTTTTCATAATCTAGAAACAAATATAAGGAGACGTTTTTCGATTTGTTGCAAAATATTTTTTCTTCAAAAAGTTATGGCCATTTTAATTTTAATTTTATAGGAACATTTTGTTTCCCAAAATTAAAATTGTTTCAAAAAAACTTTTTGAAACAAAAATATTTTGTAACAAATCGAAAAACGTCTCCTTATATTTGTTTCTAGATTATGAAAAAAAATATACTGCAAATATCCCACAGAGCGTTACTGAGAACCCAGGGAGTGCTCCAGTGTTTTTGAAAATTTTTTCGCAAACTTTGCTGACGGTTTTTTCACTATAAATCCTTTCTGTAAGAGGTGCATAGTCATCACCTAAAAAGTGTAGTGGGTCCCATGCGTCGTTTTCAAGATATGGCTAACTGAAATATCACGCACCGCCACTGCCCCATACTAAAAGGCATCTTAAAATTGGATAATTTCTATGACTATTTTTAAAACAAGGCAATAAATATCTTCGTGCCCGCCCCTGCCCTGGCTCTATATTTTTTTCGTGTTACGGAAAAAGACGGCTCAAGTCTACAACCATCATCTGCCGGTGAAATTCCCGCCCCCAACTTTAAACGAACTGCACGTTTCCTGCTCCTAACAAAGGGTTACTTACAATCTATAAGTGGCGTTCCCTTCCAAGGACTGGAAGCACCGAACGGAACTGACTGAAAAACCATAACAAGTAAACCGGAACCTCGTAGACGTTCAAAGGATTTCACGCGATGAACAAAAAAATGTTTTTCTCAAACGTAGCTTTTACGGTGCCGGAAAAAACATAGTATTAATACAGGGAGGCTTTCGATAAAATGAAATAAACGAGAAAAACCCAAGTATGAACTGAATATTGTCAATATTTTTAATTATATACTTAAAATGGTTCGCCTTGGACCTCTGTAAAAAAATGAAGCGGTTTTGATACAAGCTGAAACATGGTTATTAAGCAGAACTTGACCCCAAAAGGTCCAGTTTCAACTTGAAAATTATTTTTCTTTTACACCTATTTTTTTCACTTATCCTGGGACACAAGGTATATCTGCATAAACGAGGTGTGACTATTAAATAACCGAAGTGATGTTGCTACCAGCGCGCGTGCGAGCGTGTCGCGACAAGTTTGCACAGAACTGTGTCTGGTGATACTTTTCCCACCATGAGCTCGCTGGACAAGGCAGTGGGTCGCTCAGTCTTACTGTAGCAGTTGTCTGAATTAGTCTACGCACCAGTGACGTGTCGAAAAAATGTTTAGTGTTCATATAGAGCAACGGGTTAATCTCAAGTTTCTTGTTAAACTGGGGAAAACTTTTACAGAAGCTAATGTAATTTTAGAAGAAGTGTACGGGAATGAATATTTATCCCACACACAAGTTTTTGAATGGTTTAAACGGTTTAAAGAGGGACGTGAAGCGACCGAAGATGATCCGCGCCCCCGGCCGACCCTCAACGTCAAAAACGGACGAAATCATTGAAAAAATTGGTAAATTAAACCGCGAAGATCGTCGTCTAAGCATCCGAGGGTTTGCTGAAATAACAGGAATCGACAAAATAATGTTTCGCCAGATTTTGCATGGATCGTTCAACATGCGCAAGTTTGCGCAAATTGGCCAAAACTCCTCATTCCCGAGCAAAAAGAATCAAGAATGAACATTTGCGCTGGCATTCTAAACAACATTGACACTGATGCAGGCTTGTTAGACAGGGTGACTACTTTTGATGAACCGTGTTTTCTTTTCTTACGACCCCGAAACAAAGCGTGGAAGCGGTTAAGGGGCACACCTAGTGTGACCGCCTAAAAAAAGGTGAGTTTTTGGGAATTAAAAAAAAAAAAAGTACTGCATCATATGTTTTCAAATTTTGAGGATATATTTGTACATAAATAATATATCCATAATCATAAATAAATATCATACCTAGAGCTAATCTGCTTTTCCAGGTCCATACAGTCCTTCCTCTTCTTCAAAAACCGCCTGTTGAAATCCTATTATAATGATATACGATGACCAGTGGCGGATTTACATAAGGGCACTTTGGGCACGTGCCCGGGGGCCCCCAAAAATTGAATAACCCATTTTTTTTGTCTCCTACATTTTCGAAAAATCATATAACGTGGAACATACACATACACATTGATCATTCAAATTCGGGAGAATATATTATTTAATAATCGATATATAATTAGATAATAAAATAAATGATTTTATTACAAGGGGGCCCCCACAGAATTTGATTTTCTTACAAGGGGGCCCCCACAGCCTTCGTGCCCAAGGGCCCGTTAAGTATAAATCCGGCGCTGACGATGACGACAGAGCCCAAACAATAACTCAGGTAGGCCCCGTAGCAAACGTAACTTTCTAACCGATGAGCGGCTACTCTTTAGAAGGCTGTAGTTCAAAAACTATTTGAGATACGCATGTGAAATTTTAGTATGTTATTTTTAAAGGTATAGACTATCGAAATATGCAAAAACAAAAAATTGATTTTTTCCAAAGTTTCACACTAGGTGTGCCCTTAAAGCAAAAGCGACGGAGGTTCTGAACCAGCTGACAGAAGCGGACTTCCAGCACTGCTTTCAACAATGAAAAAGTCGTATGTGTAGCGGAGCGGTGTAGAGACCGCCAAGGGGAGTACATTGAAGGTGAAAAATACTACTGTAATTGGTAACGAATAAAAAGTGTTATGACAGCAGTTCGGTTATTTAATAGCCACACCTCGTACATACGCTCATGGATACTAACGTTACTCAATCCTATTAATTTTTGTTACATCAAATCATGAATAGTCATCTTCTTTCCGGATTCCTAGAACGGAACGAAAAACTTTGGACGCTGCAGTCTTACATGAGTCAGCTGGTGCTTTGTTTGTGAATAGCGCTCTATAGCGAATGCCTTCAATTTTTTTGCCGTACGTCGTTATACAATGCGAATTCTTCAGGTTCGAGACGATAATCTAAATACCGGAATTCTTACGAAATATTCCACAATGATGATAGTGATTGTCTACGGCCGCGAGCGATGCCGTGCTATCTGATGGTAAAAATTTTGCGCGGTGTACTTTGCAGTGCCCTTGGTGCATAGACGTATGTATGTAAATGCGACAGCGACGACATTGCCGTGCCGATGGGTGATCTTTTTTGGGGCCAAGAAAAAAAATTATTCGGCCAAGAAAAAATATATTATTTAAACTCTTTCTAATGTTCTCTTGCGACTAACCAAGCGGTACAGCTTTTACAAGGAACTGCTCTGTCGACCACCCCCCTCCACACAAGGAAAAAATGAAAAACATACAGATTAAATTTCCGTCACATTGAACCATTTAAAATATAAACTACTCGCCAAACGGAGCTAACACTTTTTGATAAGCGACGTTTGCGTTCTACTAATGCTAGCAACTTTGAAAATGTCCCGTAATCGCTATGCTGGCGCTGTGGTTTAAGGAGTTGCCGTTCTCACCCCAAAGACAAACCTCATGTCGAAGTTTAAGATCACATGATTCTGACGACAATTCAAGAACCGTTAGGATGGGCTATAAACGACGCTGGCAAGTAAAAACACTATCAAGGCACACATTAGGACCTCCCAACAAATCTTGAGCGTTTGGTCGGTATGCCATCCTTTCAAGTCTTTTCCAGCTCCCGTGAGTCACCTCTCTGCAATTATGCTGGGTTTTGTTTGCTCTGACCACTCTTGGGCAATTCCATTGATCCAAATGCTGCCAAATCAATTGCTCTGGGATGTCACAATTCGTTTTCACCTTTTGGCAAACTCAAACACCTCTTCAGGCCACCCCCAGACCAATCCTCCACCCACCCCCACTGGTTCCATCTCTGCTGGAGGCTGCGTGGGATATCGGTTGGTCTCAACTTCATGTCTAGGAATCAAATGAAGACTCTCGAAGTTGACTGAACCCACTACCGACCAAAAATGAAATTCTATCAGTAACTCACCCGCTGCAAATTTTGTTCGCTGAAGGGTTGTAAACAGGTCTCTACGTATGAGGTGACTCAGAAAGTCTTCCAGAGAATGTTCGGACCCTTTACAATCCACACTAATTCTGTCTTCTTCAAATCCTCATTTGCGGTCCATTATCCTTTTTTTTGATCCTCTATAAAAAATTTTCAGTGTTTGAAGGCGCAACCGTTCCCCTGGGTTTGTGAAAATCGACAAAGATTAAATACGTAGAAGATGATCATAAATAAAATAAATAATAACAGAGATAAAAGAGGATAAATGGGACTGCAGTCACAAAAATTTATGGGTCGCCCTCCCTTAAAACCCCATGTAGAAGTGTGTTTCAACTATTTGCACCAACTCTTGGGACAGCCTGTAGAACTGAGGAACTAACCTACGAATAGAACAGTTTGAGACCACCTAACAATGAATTTAAAAAAAAGCACGAAATCAGATCAACTGCTGCTCTCTGCCCCTTTTAGCGTACTCGTGGCGCCGCCCCTGGTCTAGACGTAACATTCCCGATAAGGACACGCAAAGGCATCCTGCCCAGTGAGGTGCGACGGTCGTGCATGTCTGTGTGTTGTGGGACTATTCATCACAACAATGAGTCTCGTTTTTTTTACCTGTAAAACTTTCTGCTCAGCCTCCCATCGGTAAGAATCTATTAATGCGCTCTTTGACGACGAACAAAGCTAATAAACATCGATAAACCGAGAGTATTGCCTTCGTTTTTGTGACCCTTAAGGAGAAATGAATCTATTTTTTGACGCGACGGGTGCGACTAATGATTTGAGATGATGACGGTGTGTTCGGAGAGGTGTGGTTTTTATGTCAAACTGGTTATAGCGGCATTTTAGAAAAACGGGAATTAAAATTTCTTAGAAATGAACGGGGGAGATTGTTTTGAGGCAGTAACAACTGAAGTTGATGATACAAGCACAACTTTCCAGGATTTACGCTTCCAGTTTATTTTAATTCCACTCTTAAATTACATTTTGTGAACTACACACTACTGCCAGTCAAAGTAGCGTCACGTATCCTTACTGATTCATTTTATATAGAGCCATCCAAAAAAAAAAAACGTCATCAAAGATGGCCAAGAAAAAAAAGAGGTATTTCTATTCTTAATCGAATTTATAACCTTATTTACTTGTCAAGACTGTCACATCATATGACAGCCAGTGTCTATTTTACAATTTGTGACAGTCACTTGTAAAAAGTTTGACATAACCGAAAAGCTTAGACATGACCGCTATTTCCATCTCACTCGTTCATAGCCAGAGTTGATGACGTTTTTTTTTTTGGATGTATAGTAATACTACGGTTATTACGATAATTCTGTTTTATCCATGTTTCTGATAAGTATATTTCACTGCGAATGAATGGAAATATGAGTTTATGTATACCGCGATATATACTCTCTACATTGCCATCTTACCATCTAATTCAGCGACTGGTAGAGATGTTCTAATTTGCTAAACGAATTATTAAGTTAACTACATATTTACCAACTGTAAGGCTAATAACGAAGTCAATTTGGCTTAAAATTGCCGGAGGCACCTTACAGGCTAGACTGAGTAATTGTAGACGTATAAAATAGTACAATCTAGGACAGATATTACAAACATATTCACTGATTATTTCAATATTAGATAGATACCTGGATATACAAACGTATTATCTAAATTACCACGAATTAAGATATTTCACCTACAAAAGCTTAAAACTAAGCAAAAAAAATAGACATCAAGTAGGTACCTACACAACAAATGCCTATTTTGTATGACATCAACTACAATGATAAAACCTAGAATTTACTGTCGCTTACTCGTAGTCTTTCTTCTATATTCTCCTCCTCCTCTTCATTTTCTCCCTACAATCCCACAACTCCCGGATAGTTATGTTTTTTCGTCATACAATTTCTACATCTCATTATGCTAGCGCTACACTGTTCTTGACCAAATAGTTATTTCTTGCTAGTTACCAGTATATTGCTTACCCGTTCTTTTGTGCGTAGTACTAGAATAACCGATACTGATACTAATAATAATAATCTGATACTAGAAAATTAGAGTTTCATAGTTTTTGATAGTATAAAAATAGGATTATGGGTTCCATTTTTACGAGGTGTGTAAATTCGGAGACGGGACTTGGAAGGGCGGTAGGTTAACATGTAATGCACCTTCAGTGCCAGTTAGTCATTTGTTGATTCTTTGTGACTGTTTTCGTAAACCGGTCTTTTCTAGACATTAATTTTGAGCAACGGTGTGCTACCAGGTTTTGCTTCACTTTTGCAAAATTTCAACACGCCTATGGAGACAGTGTTTTTTCATGAGTTCAGGTTTTTCGGTGGTTTAAGGCATTCTCAGAAGGAAGAGAGTCGATTGAAGATGAACCACGCAGCAGAAGACCTTCATCTTCAAGAACCGATGAAAATGTCGATAGAATACGGGAACTTGTTCGTTCAGTGATCGTTGGTTGACGACAAGAATGATCGGGGAAGAGTTAAATTTGAATCACACCACTGTTCATCAGATTTTGACTAATGAATTGGGGATGAGAAAAATCTGCGCAAAAATTATGTCTGAGATTCCCTTTAATCGAAATACCGGTTTGAAAAACCTTAACTGCAGTAAGTAAACCTTAAAAATTCCATAAATGAAGCCTTGTCAAACACCGTGTGAGGCAATTCAGCAACGGTAATTGCATCCCATAACTCTAAACTCCTTCAAACGGCAAGGTGCTAGCTTGACAGACGCGTATTTATATACATACATATTTAACGAACGGGTTTCACGAGTTTTGCGCTTGCACTTTACAACATGCCTTACCTTTACTCAAGATTTAAGCAGTATTTTTCAATGACAAATTTACAACTTATGTTATATTAAATGACTACTGGTTATTGGTTTCATAAACTTACTATTTCGTTGAGATTATATTGGTGGTTTTTTTTTTTTCGTCAAAAGCGTTTATTCCCAAAATAGAAATTACTTTTCATATAACACAAATAACAACTAAAATATATTTTCATAGAACTTTCCTAGTTTAAAATTTTTGGTATTGGACTGAAATTAGAAAAATTATTAGTTTTTAAGGACAAAAATCCCAAAAGCCATAGTTTTTTCAACTTTTCGACTAGGCAAGAGATCTATTGCTAACCGTGTTAAGCTGAATTTATCATAGACAGAACGTCGACAACGAAGATAATTGTATATTTATATAAGAATGAAATGTTACCATGTGTCAGTAAGTAAATCACAAAATAAAAACATGAAATTGGTCAAGAGTAGCCACGTGAGTAATATACTTAAATACACTAGGCGCAGAAATTAAGGGAGATAAAAAAATCCATTTTTTTAGGATATTTGGAAAATGGATTTATTAGGAAAATGGTGGTAGAGAAAAGATAAAAAGAAATCGAAGCTCCAAGTTTCTAGTTTTTGGATCTTGAGTTTAAATTTGATATACTGCATATTTTCAACCTTAAAGTACCCGAAACCCTGATAGTTTCAAAGCGTGGCGATTTTTTTATCGTGCTCGGAATGGTTGAATTCGTCATTTGTGCTGAAAATCAATATCGATTTTGATCAAAATCGATTTTTCATTTTTTATTCATTTTTCAAGTTAAACATGTTTTTTTAGTTAAGTTATCAATAAGTTAAGTTAGTCAAGTTAAACGTATTTTCATTATCAATAAACGTTAATTATTGTAAAAAAATATATACAAAAATTCCTATCCATTATTTGCAAAGTTATGCCAAGTTATGTAAATATCCCTCTTATTAAATATTATGCAATTTTTTACATCTCTATCAATGAACAATTTCACTTCGAACATTTTTTTAGCAAAAACCAATTACTACAGCTTAAAAGGATACTTTTCAGTTTTCAAAACCCTACTTTAATTTTCTGTACGTTCATTATTTCCCGATTAATTAATTACCAAATTCAAAAATGAATGTTTTGCTTTGAACGGCGATAACTCGGAGAAAAATCATCGTATAGGGCTCGAAAACAAGTCAAATTAAGGAGAATTAAATTGTGTAGTAGAGGTTTATGACGAAATTGTCGAAACAAAAAATTATTGAGGTCCATAGACCTCTTATAGGACAAGTAAACATTCCGAAAAAATATATTTTCGATGGTTTTCTTAATTACTCAAAATCTGCGTACGCTAAAAAATGTTAAACTCAAGACCCAAAAACTAGAAACCTGGAGCTTCGATTTCCTTTTTTTTTTTTTCTTTTCTTATAACCATTTTTCGCCATGTTACAGCTCTTTGAAAATCACTTAGAAATTTGAGATTTTTTATATCCCTTAATTTCTGCGCCTAATATATTTATGTGTTTTATTAATAATTACATTTAGTCCAAATACGAACAAATTATTTGTATAAATAGAGTTAATTAACAACCACAGAGCAACAATATATTAAGGCAAATTTCATCGTAATTAATAGTCCGCAATAGATACATATATTTCTGTTATCATTTATAAACACCCGTGATCCCTTATGGAAACTGCATCAATATATAGACATCCAAAAAAAAAAAACATCATCAAAGTTGGCCGAGAAAAAAAGACGTATTTCTATTCTTAATCGAATTTATAACCTTATGTACTTATCAGGACTGTCACATCATATGACAGAATCTGTTTAATTGACAAATTGTGACAATCACTTGTCAAAAGTTTGACATAACCGAAAAGCTTAGACATGACCGCTATTTCCATCTCTCTCGTTCATAGCCAGAGTTGATGACGTTTTTTTGGATGTCTCTATATTTACGATTAACCGCATACGGGCGCAATCTACAAATTCAATACCCGACATAAACATCTGCATAATAATCGTTTTGATGAGTAATTCCACCACGGTTAACGATCAGTCCATAAAATGCTCCTTTGACCAACAAACATTTGGCATTTTTTCTCCGGGCAGCTGAAACGAAAGTGTGTGCGTGTAAACTGTATAAAGATTGATTGCGATTGATTCTGCCGTTTCATTACGTCCGTATGGGGCCGTTTAACGGGTGGCTCCAGTAAATATACAGAGGAATAAAGTTTTATTGGAAGATGGCGGCATGCTTAGTAGTCAGCTGCAGGGTCTTATTTTTTTATAGATTTAGTTCAGTCACTTCACATCGGTAGGTGGTTATTAAGCTTGAAGTAAATAGACTTAATTTGTACATCGCATGTTATTTTTACTTTTATCAAGAACATAAGCAAATCATTTACTATAACAGGCGTGTTTTCTAAAATCATTTCAATGGTAAAAAATTTCACGGGTTTTTCAATGGTTCAGAAGTAAGATAACATCTACATAGACTAAGACATGGTCTTATCATCTTAGTCTTCGAGAATGTTGATTTTAAATAATCCACAGATGTCTATTTTTTCACCACCTACAAAATTCATGACTCTAATGGTAGGATTCCAGCAACGTGGAAGATTATTCCATACTTCAATTATCTGCTCAATCTAATCGAATGTTTTCTCCAAGATATTGTCTGTCAAACTAAAACACTATTACTATCAGTAAAAGTAGGAATATGTAATACACCAGAAGTTCAAAATAATATTTCAAAGGCACAAAACCTAGTCCTCTTCAAGATCCACCAAGTGCATAAAGCATAAGCTGAACACGACTTTACAATGCGATATAATACATAGAATTGCAAAAAAAATGTTGGAAAAAATAAAACAGTACCAATGTTTTATCGGAAAAACTTGACTTGGTAGAAAATTTAGAACTAGAGCTGGAGCATATTGTATTAACTCTAGAACTATAATCTCTTCTAATCTGGGTAAAAATACAAAAGATTTTCTGCCAGATGTACAAGTCATCGAACTGTGACCCGGAAGACTGATCCATAGGAGTCACAAAACATATTTTTTCTGATAATCAAGCAGCGCTCAAATCTCTTGGCTCCTGACGTTTTCAAGAACAATATGGATCTACCAAAAGGTTCTAACCGAAGTGGACAGAAACCATAAATTGACATTAGTCTTTATAGGTGGTCACTCTAGCATGGAGGACAATGAAACTGCTAACTCCTTGGCAAGAGAAGGATTGCTGACAATGTTTATAGGACCAAAACCTGTGCTTGGAATATCAACCAGTTTAGTTAAAGTTAAAAACAACAATCAAGACTGGTAAGAGAAAAACTGACGAGTGCAACAATCAAGAGTAACTCATTCAAATTCGTTTATCACACACCCAATGCCAACAAGAAGTACACAAATATCAGAGCTAAGTAGGTATATCCTAAATACTCTACTAGGCTATCACCTACACCTACTGAGCGTAGCAAGAAACATTGAATGTTGTCTTTGTTTGGAAGACGACAAAACCGAAAACATGTGTACCTGCCCAGCTACAACAAAAATCAGGTTTACAGTATTTGATACAGTAACCATTGCGAAACCTCGGCCATTCTAGTAGCGTGATCGACTAAACTTAGGTGAAATATAAGTAAGAGATGAGCCACAAGCCACAATAGACGCGATAGATGACACACGTAGTTTTAATTAATGCAATACATCATAATCATAACATAGTATAAAACAAAGTCGCTTCCCGCTTCTGTCCCTTTATCTTAGATCTTTACGCACGTTTTTTTTTAATAGATAGAGATTCAAGAGGAAGGTTTATATATAATCATAAATTAGAGAAACACTGATAATTTTAGAGTCTAATGTTTGTACCGGGCGAAGCCGGAGCGGGCCTAGTTCTTAATAAGTTAAAACCTCACTTCCAATACTACCAATCTTCAGTCAATAAACTTTCGCAATTTACTGTCCGAGATTTATCCATAAAATTTCGTCACGTTAACCGACCTGGGCGTGCTCCTCAGTTTCTCGTCCGCCGAAGAAGAGCTGGTTGGCCCGCTCGTATCTCGTCGCGCATATCTAACGAATTCGTGTACGCTTTATCGGCACGTAGAATTTCGAAAACGGGCACGCGGTGACGAGTAGCGACCGGGCCCCTTTTCTGGCGGCCACACAAGAAGAGCAGCCACCCAACCTTGGTCGCCCGCGTCAGCCCATCAAACCTTCACGACGGTGATCGATTATTGCTCGCCGAAACGAGATCGCACGTTTAACTGTTGCATTCATGAGAAGCGGAGGAATAACAATAAAGGCGCAGTTACTACTGGGGCGTGTAAAAAACCGAATTGCAGCGCCATAAAATTTGTTGGTTACAGTACACGCGTCAGTATGTGCAATATTATGGATGCGGGTCTGTCAAATTTCGTAAAGTGTCGAGGTTCCACAACGATCTATTCTAAACCCCTTATTGTTTAGTCTTATCCATATAAGATATCGCATTGGATAGCTTGAGTTAATATTCCAATTTTCAAATGACAACTATCCAGTTTCTGAGTTGTTCACTTCGTGACTTTTCTCAATTTTTGCTATTTTAGTCAAATGGCAGTCAAAACTCTTTAATCAAAACTCTAGTATCACAGATCCCGTATTGCACGTACCCTCAAGGAAACTAGATGCTAAAACCTCAGCTCTGGTCGACAAAGACTTCGACGAACTACTAACGTTGAAGAAGGTGATGCTAGATGCTTCGTTTCGATATTTCATGTACAAGCATAAGGTAAACATTGCGGAGCAACAATTTTATCCATTTCACGTTATGTGCAAAATATGTTACCAGGAGATTCAGAAATTCCTCAGAAAATTCAGAGAAATTCAGAGCAGAAATTCCTGTCAATGATTAATTCGACAATACATACGAGATCCTAACTTCTTGAGGTGCCTGTTAATTGCTAATTAATCTTGGTTTACTAAAAGTGGCATTACTACTTTTCGAAACACCGATACTTGAAGCGAAGAAAACCCTCATATAACTGCTACTACGCATTATGTACATACCTTTTCATTAAATGTCTGGTGTGGTTGGTCTTCTTGGTGACAATCTCATCGGCCCCTTCTTTTTACCAACAAGTCTTTGAGGAAGACTTGCATTTTTTGCAAAATAATCTACATTAGGTTCTAGATGTGACACCCACTAGGTAGAGAATGTTTTTTGTTCATGACGCTTCCCCTGCTCACTGTTCTCATATTGTCACTGATTAGTTAAACACAACATATGGTAACCGATAGATTGGTAGAAACTGACCTGTTAAATAGTCACCACGATCTCCCGATCTAATGCCGTTAGATAATTTTTTTCTGGGACTGGATGAAACCTAGGGTTTATTCTACGTCTTTTGGTCCGCAAGAGCTAAGCAATCGCATCGTGAAAGCCGCAGCAACGACGAATGATCATCCTGATGCTATAAGACTTGCAAGAGAAGCATGGATTTATCGTGCTGAATGCTGTGTTCAACAAAACGGATACCACTTTCAACAGTTAATCTGAATATTTTATTGTTAAATAAAATATTTTCACAATCCGACGTCTCGGTAATAAATATATTTCGAGACATATTTTCATATGAACTTTTTTGTTTATTTCGTACTGAAGAAGACATTCCTGTATGAGTTCGTGCAACTCAAAAACACCCTGTATAATGTACACAAGTAAAATAAGTTCCCATGTGTATTATTCTAGCAACATTCCTAAGAAAATCGCCTTCGGACTTGGTGTTTTAATTCTTTTTTGTTTATAAAAAATTCATTTACATGATAGAGTTCTACCGCCTATCGATTTGCTACTGTGACTCTTCTTCTACTCTTGTCTTCGTTCTCGACTAGCGTCTCGCAGCACGCCATTAAGCTATCTTAATCTCTAATATCGCTTTTTTCTACCGCGTGTGCTGAACGCTTCATTCATTAACTTCTAAGATACATGATACTGCATTTTTATTCAATTTATCTTCTTCGCTCTCTCCGAGAGCCATCCGTCTAGCAAATCTCTTTCGTTAAGGAGCAAATAACTTAACGCTTAAATAACAAACGTAATGCTAAACAAACAGATGAAATTAACATAAGACGTTGCTTATTATTATACTCGTATATTATTACTACTGGTTCTCAAAGGCTTTTATTTTCGCCATATGGTTTACCCGATTCTTGAAAATCTACTTCTTAGTCTAAAAGCTAGCAACGATTTTGAGAGATAATTTTAGGAAAGCTGGTTTTTTGATATGTTTTTCCTTACCCTCTCTCGATTGCCATGCGGGCCATCTGGCTGCCGGTAGACGTTGCGTTTCCTTGTGCACATACTACCTGTACAGGTAAAAATATTGATTTTCTAAATCATTTTAAGATTTGTTTTTTTTTTCAATGATTTTTAAAAACTATAAACAACATAATATTTATTATTACCATATTTTTTTATTGTTGATAATAATATGCCAGATGCTATTTTTTATAACAAAAAAAAAACATACAAATGTTTTAACAACAAAATACTTTTCCAGATATACCCTGTACAAATAACTGCCATTTATGCCCTGAAACGTTTTTCGAAATCGAACCAAAACTGAATGATAAATACTGAACAGACACCTTGTTTCGATTTTTCGTCACAGATCTATTCTATCAATGATTGTCTCTTGTCTCGACATTAATGCTCCATTTTGCCTACTAAAAAATATATTTACACTTGTAGGTGTAGAACAGTGAAATAAGTTAATTAATACAAGTAACATCTAAAGACCCAATTATCAACTCTACTTTTAATCAGCAGTTCAAACTAAGCGATGAGTATTTACCGGACTGTAAAACTGGCCAGTTTAACACACTGTAGTTGTGGAATTAGTTTCCCAAGATTACTAATTACTGTCTAATCCTAAGACACCAACGAATAATTTTATTTCCCTTCAATGATGTCTGAAAAAAAGACAGTATTTGAAGAAGCTAGATAATTTTGTGCAAAAAGCTTTGCACTCTTTTTCCAAATGAAAAATAAATGAAAATAAAAAACTAAGAACACGCTACATAAAGTACATTAGAAGTGTTCCAAATCACATCTTACAAGTTTAATTGGCTTTAAAATATGACAAGATTCACAAGTAACAGATGACACAAATGTCTTTATATTAGCATGGATTTAAAATTCAAATCAAAAATCAAATGTGAGAAACATTTTTTCTAGCATATTGTTGTATGAAGTTTACTCGTTTTGTCAGTATCAGCAGATTATTTTCTACGTCAAAAAACTCATTTAAGGGCAGGCTCTCATCTAGCGACCTAAAAATTAAATGATTTTCTTGATTTTTTTTTTTCATAAAAGGAAGTAAATAAACAACCCAGGGTTTTTGACACTTATTTAATGAGTTTTAAAGTACAGAAAAAATATTGTATACAAAAATAATGACGTGGTAATTAGTTATTTGTTTGGTAATGTGACCGTCCGAAAAAAAGGTGTCCAACTGGTGGGAAATGCAGCACTTGTAAAAATTATCTGAATTCAAAATTTCAAAAATATTTGTAAAATATATAATATTTGTGGGAGCTTATACCAATAATATCAATAAAAAGTCGAAAATTAATAAAATGGCGGACATGCGAATTTTCGGTACCGATTTTTCAAAAATTTTTTTCGCTCTTTAAAGAATTATAATAAAAAAATTAATAGCAAAATGCATCTTTTGATAGGTATAAGCTCCCATAAATTTAATTTATTTTAAAATAAAAAAAAAATGAAATCCATTGATTAGTTTTTGAGTTACGTTCCCACCAGTTTCAAAAACATGGTTTTGAGTAAAATGCATTTAAAGATTTGGTTAAAGATTTTTTTGAAAGCAACGACTAATTAACTTTCTAAACTTTTTTAATCATAGTCAACATTTTGATGGTACTTCAGGTAATTACACTTACCATAGAATCCATGATATAGGCGCGTATTTCAAAAATCGTAAGATAAAATACGGTACGATAAAAATCTATGTTTGCGTAATTTTTCGTTAAAAGGTGGGTTCCACTATTATGCAATATTTTTTTTATAACATTGTTTTCGATAAAATCGTTTTGGGGACATTTCTACACATAATAAGATGTCAAGAAATACAAAAAAAAAAACATTTTTTGGTCAAGTTTCATAAGAACCTCCCCTTAAGTAAAAGAATCACTTTCACCTGTGAAGGAGTTGTATAAGGCGTCTAGCAAAACTGAGAAGAACCCATACCTGAACACAGAAAAAATAATACCTATTTTCGTTATCAGATGTGACCAGTCAACACGTTGACAATACATTTGTCACGCTTATTGCTTACAAACGTGGCACGATTTTCTGAGATAAAAAATATTCTGTAAGGGCACCCTGCCGACGGCTGGATACATTTATAAGACACCTGCGCGTCATGAATTTAGAAAATTTACGGCTCGAAACGTTCTGCGATTCTTCAGAATCTGGTGTGTGTCGATGGAGTTCGCACAGAAATATTTCCTCTTCATTTCCTGATTACCTGTAATGATGTTAAACCACAGTTAATATGCGCTTTATTACCTTTCAGGCGTAACGCGACAACCATTCACAGCTTCTCACGATCACATATCATTATGACTCCGTAGAAAATAAAGGGTGTTTCAAATGTTTCCTTACAGTTACATGAGTACAATCGTGCAGCGAAAATGGGGCTGTATGTCGACGCCTGTGGCGGTTCACTGCCTCGTCAATTAGCACGTTTATTATTCAAAATCGATATACATATGTCATTAACTCTGACTCGTCGAAATAATTGAATGCGATAGAGAGGCTCATTAATACAATTATTTTGCTTCAGTGAGTAACCGCTAAATACAACTGCCTATTATTTAATTGTAATGATTAGAGCTCGGAGGTCAATAATAATAGACGCGTACTTTACCAGAGGCGGCTCCTCTTATACAGGGTGTCCTCTAATTAATGGTGCACATCAAAACCACATATTTCTTATATCAAAATATTAGTAATTAACCAAACATACCTTAATCCAAAAGTTGATAATAACTAAGATACAAGGTGTCAAAGTTGAAATTTGGTTTTCATTCTTTTTTTAATAAATTCTAAATAAATAGGAATAATGGCACGAAATTAGAGATTCGGGGGGTTTTTGAGGCGAGAAAGTCAAATTCGTTCATACATTTGACGTCACTAATAGAGGGCTCCACCTATGGCACATCGAGCTTGTTTCAAAGGACACAACTATTTTGCGGTTCACTGTATCGCTTTGACTATTAAAGACATTGATTCTTCTACATTTTTTACGTAGAGTAAATATCTCGAAATCGGTTAATCCTAGCGACTCCAACAAAGTGGACCTTTTTTACGTAAAAAATGTAAAAGAATCGATGTCTTTAATAGTCAAAGAGATACAGTGAACGGCAAAATAGTTGTGTCCTTTTAAACATGCTCGATGTGCTATACGTGGCGCCCTCTATTAGGGACGTCAAATGTATGAACGAATTTGACTTTCTCGCCTCAAAAAACCCCCGAATCACTAATTTCGTGCAATTATTCTTATTTATTCAGAATTTATTAAAAAAAAAAAGGAAAACTAAATTTCAAATTTGACACCCTGTATCTTGTTTATTATCAACTTTTGGAATAAGGTATGTTTAGTTAATTACTAATATTTTGACATAAGAAATATGTGGTTTTGATGTGTACCATTAATTAGAGGACACCCTGTATATGTGATGGTGATTGTTGTAGCCCAACTAATCGGCAAAGGAACCATAGTTACAAGACACATAACTTGCATACATACGGTAACCGACGCTATACAGTGTCGGTACTGCCAGTTGACTTTCCATAAATTATCAATAACACGGATTAAATTAGTACATGCCATTTTTAGTCGCCGACCAGCCGCCTTCACGTAGCATCCGTCATTAGCAGCTGGACAAATTGTCTGAACTCGGGGTGATCTAATTTGGCGAATGGAATATTACACGCTACCATTTTGACTAAATTCAAGTTATATTGTCTCTGTGTCTCGTGCACTCACACCACCACTTACATGAGCTTTATGTTTGTCTGTAACAACATTATGCAACTTAGATGTTTTTACGTGCCGTCAGTACACTGTCACACACGGTACAACGAAGTTTCCTGCTTAAAGGTCAGTTCCGCAAAATTGTTTTGTTTAACCAACGCTCCAACGTAACATGCGACGGACGCTGTCCCGACATTTTTGCAAATTTATTCGGCGTTTCGTGCACACGAATGTTGCATCGACCAACGCAGTTCTACTAATACTAATTTTTGGTAGTGTTGGTATTTTCATAAAAGGAAAAAACCACCGTGCAATCATGTACTTAACAAGTTTAAAACGAAGAGTAACACGATTCAAATCTAGGAAATGTATGGCGAATTAGGGAATTTTGATTCCACTAACATCCATGTTTTCAATGTCATATGTAAAACATATTTTTGAACATCTTTTTGAACATCTTACTTATCAATACATTCATATCCTGTTATATTTGGTAATACCTATTTGATTAACCAAAAAGGTAATTTATTGGGAATTTTGATATATCTGTAAAGACGAGATATCGTGGACCCTAACATAACCGTATTAAGGGGAAGCAGGCAGCGATGGCGGCTGACGGAATTGGAAATTATTAGAAGGCTATAACAACAAAAAAAGCTCAAAACGAAATTTGCAAGAAAAAAAGAATTTAAAAAACTGTCTCGCCAAAAAAATTGTGGAAACGGCTTGCAAAATTTGCGAAATATTGGATCACTGACAGGCGTATTCAGATTTTTCACAAAAAAAAATCGCAAATAATTTCTTGAATTTCAGGCACAAATCACCTTGGTTTTTATAAGTAAAACTTTTATCTTTAAACCTCGCATTAAAAAAAATATCCTCTGAAAATCGGACAATAAATATTTTTTTATAATAGTGTCCAATGGATTTTGAAATGGGTCATGCCATAGACAGAGCCATATCGACAAACGGATGAAGCCAATTGGAGTTTAGAGCGAGGTCCAGCCTAGTAGACTCATTTAGTCGTTTGTAGAATTTGCTTGGTGAACATCTTCGGTTGTTTAGTAAATTTAATTTTCATAAACCGAAAAATAATAGGTAAATGCATAGTAATGGACTGTAAAACAAAACTGAATATATATGTACGTGATTTGAAACGAAGCATTTCTTTGTTTAAATAAGTTAAAATATGATTTAATAAACACTGATCGACTGAAACGATTGATTAGGCTCGCATACTTTCGTAATTGCAGAGTATACTTACAGTTTATGTGTCCGTGATCGCGTTGCTACTGAATAGCGATAAAATTGTGAATTTTTATTAAGTTCAAGTACATAACTTAAAAACTATCGATTAATCTGAAGTATTTTATTCTCCAATGTAATGCGTTTCAATGTTAACTGTTTATTGTTAAAACTTTTATGATTTATACATTAACATTTTTTTATTTTCCTAAATATGACCCTGTTTAAGTAGGTGGAGTTCGTGTTTCTTTCCACGCGTCTCACCCCCGGAATTTGGTTTCACTTATTCTCATATAGAAGATACGCGCTTTGCCTAATTGGTATGTGGGTTGCACTGTGTGTTTTTATCTCATTGTGTCATTAAAACCGCTATCTTCAAAGGCAATGAACGGTACAAAAAAATATTCCCAACTATATATTATTACTTGTCCTACATCCGATGAAAAACTCCTTTCTTGCAAAACTTACATCATTTCCAAGTCGGGCAACACATCCAAATGATATCACGGAACTTTTATATTGGGTTTCGGGCGTGTAGTCGACAACTCCGAGATGCAATTTTATGAATATCTCCCGTCCCCGAAAAAGTCGGATAAACGAAGTTATAAAGCTCCTAAAAACTCGTGCCCTAATGGGATTTTCCCGCTCGGCGCTCCAACGGTCTGCCCTAACGTTCGCTTGACGACGCAAAAATGTTTAACGGCTCGGCATTTAAAAAAGAAACCGGCGAATCGTGGTTAGTGGCATTGAATTCATAACGGTTTTGTTCTACTTTCTGACGCCTCTTCGAAACACCCACTCTTTATTTCGCAAAGTTATTTACTAGTTTGTAACACTTGCAAATGTGAGAGCCTAATATTCATACCTAATTCGTACGCTGAAGAAAATATTGTCCGTATTAACCAATAAATGGTGGTCAATCTGTTTTTTACATAACAAGTAAATAACAAAAGTTACAATGTATGAAGTGTGTAAATTAAGTATTGAGACTTAATTTACACTTAAGATTTTTTATTTTTTATTCGAATAGAATTATAATTCAGTATTTTCTCCTTCAAAATAACTTCCTTGGGAAGGCACACAACGCTGGAGACGGTTCTTCCATTCCTCATAACAGTGCTGGAACTCATATACTGGAATAGCCTTCAGCTGGTCGGTTACAGCCGATTGAATGTTTTCTATTGTCCCAAAATGACGTCCCTTGAGGTGATTTTTCAATCTCCGGAAGAGAAAAGAGTCACAACGATTCAAGCCACGCAAATAAGGAGGTTGAGGAGTCACAAGAATGTTTTTACTGGCTCAAAACTCGTTTACTGAAATGATTGTGTGACACGGCACATTGTCGTGATGCAACATCGTGTTTCATCATCCAGATGCAACATCCAACATACATCCTTGATGTTTGGTCTCACACAAATGTTCCTTTTTCGAAGTTTTTCAAGAACCTCTCTGTAAAAGTGTTGATTTACTGTTTGGCCTGGAAGCACTCTTTGACACACCAAACTCTTTGTGGACAATTCCCTCAATCTATGCTATCAACTAGATTGTGGGAATTTGCTAAAAAGCAAATCAGCAAGCATTTGCTCTTCGACTTGCTCATTCTTGCTTTATTGGGTCTTGGAGAGCTTGAAGCGTGCCATTCCATGCTTTGGAGCTTGGTTTCCGGGTCGTACTCAAACACCAAAGTCTCATCACCAGTAACGACACGTTCCATAAAATGGGGATGATTTTTTCATCATGGAGACTCGCAAAATGCCGCCCTACGTCACCTATCAATTTCTAGAAGTTCTTAGTGACAAACTAAGTGGTATGGGAAAAGTGCAGATATTTTCTTAAATCAATATCGCAAGTACCAACAGATACCTCAGTTAATTGTGAAACAACTCGAATATAAGTTTTACGAGCATTCTCCACAACATTTTATCGGACGTTTTCTACTAACTCGGGAGTACGTTTTATTGGTCGGCCACTAGCTTCTTTTCTTCCTACACTTCCTGTTTCTCGAAAAACACTCACACAACGTCGCATTGCAGACTGGAAAGTACTGTAATCGAACATTACATCATGGAACTCATTGCTAAAACTCTTCTAAATAATCTTCCATTGAATATGTCCATTCATCTTCTACTTTTCACCCGTTTCTGAAGTATGATTTGAGCATAAAAAGTTACGTATAAATTCAACTTGTAAAGTAACGAAAATGATCTAATGACAGAAAGACGGATTACTGACAGTAGACAGTGGACACATAGTGACAATTGTACAAAAAGCACCCGCAACAAGAAACGACATACCTTCAAATTTCCATAAACCCTTTGACTTGTTTTTTTTTTTTTTTTTAAAGTACGATATTTTGGTTGATTAAAATTTGCTGATTTGAGTCAATAAAAACGATGTATTTCCTTAAAGTTACGCGAAAAAAAAAAAAAAAAAAAAAAAAAAAAAATTTTTACCCCCGCGGGGGGGCCCCCCCGGGGGGCCCCCCCGGGGCGGGGGGGGGGGGGGGGGGTTTTTTTTTTTTTTTGTCGGGGGGCCCGGGGGGGCGTAATTAATTTTTTTTTTGAAAACCCTTTTTTTTTACACTTGAGAAAACCCGAGAAACCCAGAACATTACCAAATCCGAATGAACATTACCTTCTTTTCATTCCAGCTTTTTATTTCTGAGCCTGCAACTGAACATACCTATCGAAAAATAATAGCAAAACAAACATTCAAACGATACTTGAAAAACAAAATTCAAAAAACCTTCACGAAAATCTTGGTAATTGCTTCCAAAATAATTCCCACTTATTTTTCCTTAATTACTAAGTAAATCCAGTCTTTTGGTTCTTGCGTCTTTTTCGAAGTTTCGAAATCTGTTCAAGTTATCAAAAAAATTCAAAGTTATGGAATTCTTATTTTATACCAGCAACATAGGCCCAGTTTTACAATTGAGAATTAAAATTTTAATTAGGTAATTGTAGGTACCTTGTAGTTAATAGTGAATCGATTTTCTTCGGGTTTTGCAATCAGAAATTAATGTTTAATTAGCTGTTTTATATTTATTATATGTTTAATCTCACATAATCTGTTAAATTAAAATGTTGGCTATCCTGTAATTTCTCATTATTTCAAATTTTCGTGGTTATTTGAACTAAAATATCAACTGTGAAGACAAATAATGTTCTGTGTCCAAATCCATTCTTTATTATGGTTACGTTTTTTATTGCGTGTTTTTTGCGTAATAACATTAGTACCCGTCGTGGTAATAGCTGAAATGATAATTAACTACAACAATAAAATTAACGAACCATTGTAAAACATTATTTTTACTTTAATTGTCAATTAGTCCTTAATTTGAAATTAACTAAACTTACATAGAAGAATAACAATATTTGTATGGACCTTGAATAAGTTCTCTCGTTGTTTTTTTTTTGTGAAAATGAATGCTTTATATAAAGTATGTGGTAAAAAACATGTCACTCAAAGTATTGCCGATAATTAGCCACTACTTTCTCCCGTCTTTCTGGCAGCATATGAATTCTACTTCGGAAAAACGACAGGTCTTTTGAGGCTATCCAAGAATCGACCCTTGTTTTGGTATCTTCATAAGAATGGAAGTGCTGCTCAGCCAGGCCGTGTGCCGTCGAACGAAATAAGTGACAATCGGAAGGGGCGAATAAGTGACAATACGGCGGGTGGGGCAGGGCTTCCCATTTAAGCGTTTCCAAGTAGGTTTTTACCGGTTTTGCAACATATGGCCGAGCGTTGTCATGTAACAAAATTAGGACTCGACTCAAACGCATCAATTGCAGCCGATAGTGATCTCCCGTGATAGTTTCATTTAGTTTAAGCAGCTCATAATAAATTACACCCTGCTGATCGCACCAAATGCAGAAGAGAAGCTTCGAATTGTGGATATTTGGCTTTGCGGATGATATTGACGCACGGCCGGGCTTACCCTACGATCTTTTACGCTTAGGGTTATCGTACTGTATCCACTTTTCATCGCCAGTCACGATACGACGCAAAAAACTTTTCCTTTTGAAGCAGCAGTTCACACGTGAGAAAGCGCCGTCCGACGTCCCTCGGCTTCAACTCATACGGTTGCTTCTGGATCATTCCTAATGCGTTCACACGTTCCAAAAGTGTTGTGTCATCTACTCGTAATGATTTTGCTAGTTCCGCAGCGTCTGACATGGGTCTTCATTAAGTAATTCCTTCAATTCTTCAAACTTTTTCGGTGCGCCAGAGCGTTCTTTATCTCCAAGATCAAAATCATTATCTTTTAAGCGTCGAAACCAGTCTATCCATGTCGTTTCTGACATAGCATGCTCGCCGTACGTTTCGACAAGAATTCTGTATGCTTCAGCTGCAGATTTCTTTTGAATAAAATAGTGCAATCAAATTCCCCAGAAATACTCTTTACTTGGCACAAAACTCGACATTTTTAGAACAAAGAAAAAAAAGTTGTTTACACTGTGGCGAACTAACATACACTGAAGTTCAAGCTTACCGACAGTACTTCCTTGTAGATGCGTTACCATCTGAAATTACATACACATAGTCCTGGTGCTATCATCTGTTAGGAAACAACAAGAACTTATTCAAGGTCCTGATATTTACTAGGTAACCATGCAAGTAATTTTAAACACTTTTCCAAGATCTTCTAGTAAGGCAAATATTTCTTGAAGAAGGTTTTTCATAAGTTTTATTTGAAGTTTCTTTTGCTATTTAGGTATAGCCTTCTATTTAGGTCTAGTAATTACTGACAGCGTCAAGATCATCGTCATTTGTGCACATTCTATGCTAGTTCTGCCGTAACGTTTTCCTATTAACATCTTCTTCTTCTTCTGTAGCCGAAAGCGACATCGGCACTTTCGCCCTCATCAAGGACCACTATGCCGCCAAGCAGGACTTCGACACGAACCTGTTTTCGGCGGAGAACCGACCGGCGGCGCTGCGAGCGCTATACGACGCCGCCACCAAGACGCCCGTCCACCTCATGCGCCAGCTGGACAGGTGGCGTCGCGACGGCCACCGCACCTCCAGATTCTTCATGTGCACGCCGGTGCTGGGCGCCAAGCGGAGGAGGATCAGGAGCAAGGTGGACATCGACATCGAGACGAGCATGGTGAGTTTCCGTTTTCGCGCTATTGAAGTGATAAGGGCTCCAAACATGGGAGACGTCCGTGTCTTTAACGTGGTCCCAAACATGGACCACGCATTTAAAGTTTAGATCTCGGTTTAGATTCAGTGAAGTATACAAAAATGTACAAATATAGTGGATGTTCCGTTTAAAATAACGACGTTGTGTAACAGTTATAAGAAATGGAGCACCTTGTAAGATTAGAAATATTTTACGAATATGCACCACATCATGTTAGGCAACTTTTACTTGAAACATTTTTTCTTAAATTTACAATAACGGAGTTATGGAAGAAACCACCTTAAATGCAAGCGACGAACGATTACCTAATTAGTAATAAGCATAAATTAGTACTAAGTAAGATTGAAGTATCAAAACTTAACCAAGCGATTATAATTATTATTCGTTGTAATTAAATGTCTTAAGGAACTACCTAACCTTTTGTAATGTCAGTAATTACTCGTATTTCTCGTAAATACTATCGATTTCTAGCTTCGAGATGCACGCTAAATAATTAAAAGCTTCTCTGTCTTTCATTATTATTAGAAAGTTGAAAGCATACGTCAAATTACGCCCAGTGAATATCAAGACATCACAAAGACGCTAATCACACTGTTGAGTGTTACAAGGTTGCGTTCAAATGGTTCCAGTAACACGAAACCATTCCTACCACAATTGATTATTACTGAAAACGTGACACTTTCCATTCAAAGAGATTTCAATTGTTCTACTTTATTCATTAAGCATCCATTAGCAGTAGGCCTTATCTAGAACATTTTGGTCTGGTTGGTTGGTTTAATATTTTCATATATACCAATATTCATCAAACCAATTGTCATGGAAATTTTCGACAGTAGGCGTGGAAAATATTACGTCACAGAAGCCACTATCCAATAATATTTACCGCTAACCATAACCATACCTACTCACCATATTTTAATTTATGTATTGATGCTTCAGATCTGAATGATAACAAATAGAAAGATGACACCTAAGAGATCAACAATTATCCGCAAACTATTACACTGTACTGTTAAACTATTACTGTTGGGTCCTCAAACGTCAAACCGATCCAGGCGATACAAGCGAAAAATACAACGAAATGATTTATTGATTTTATTTTATTATATTTTTATCGATACAAAATTAAGTATATTTTGAAAAAAAAGTTATTTTGCTTTTTTTGAAATCTTCGAAAATTCACTAGATTGCTTATGGTTTGGGTTTCTCATATTTTATATTCTTCTTCCCTTCTCTAAAAACTTATGGGTGATAGGTAAAAACCGAGCCCATATTTGAATTCAGCACATTACAGTAGACAAAAAAAAAAAAAAAACAGTGTTATTATTATTTAATTGGACAGAGTCGGAAGTTTAAAAGAGCTTCTTACACTGGTGAAGTTTAATATCCCAATTTTATTCCCGAATATTTTCATTTGCGTCCAGATGCAAGACCAGTTTAGCTAAAAAAAAAACGAACTAAATTTGCACAAACGGGCTTTTCAAAAATAATTTAGTTTACTTATACATATATGTATAAATTTTAATTTGTTATAGGTATAGTTCCTTTTCATATTTTATAAACCCGCAACTTTCAGAAAAATCTCCATTTAGTAAAAGACAAAAATTTCCTTGTATTTTCTTTACCTTCACATATTACTGGATCTTATAACACGCTGGCTCAAAACAGAAACGGTATCGACCGCACGAGCTCACCCGATCCCCAACCTGTTTCGCCATCACTTAAGAAGACTGCAAAATGCAAAACAATTCTGTCAGCGTGCTGGCGAAACACGTTGTGAGGCGGTGAGATTGTGCGATCGACCCCCTTTCTGTTTTGAGCCCGCGAGTTAGAAGCTCTACCAATTACCTCGTGAAATACTTCCTAATCAAATTCAAGAACTCATATGATCAATTTCCTTCACAAAATCAAATAAATCGTAACTGATGTACTTCAACGGCAACCTCAGGCAACAACATTATTAAAAATGGATGATTAATCGATCCTGATTACAGCTATCAACACCAACACCGCCATGCAACGATTCTTAAATAATTAAAGCCTTTTCCGGAGAGAAACAATTTTATCGCCGCACTTGATCTAGAGTCTTCCACGTCCGTTCTGTAATCGACGGTTCAATAATGATTGACCGACAAAATTACATACCAGCATACAACGTATCCTCCGCTATCGAAAATACCGCAGGCATCTAGTCCACTTCACGTTACTTCGGCTGTAGGTTTATTTATCAATATCGTAATTTGTTTAATTAACGCGGGATAGCTTTCCTGATGTGGACGCCTCTACAAACTTGGGCCTCTCCACAAGCTTGACAGGCCTAAGATGTAATTATTTTAGAACACCGAAAATTAAGTGTGCAATTATGAAAACGTCGTATACAGGGCCTTCAAAACTCTTGGAATGGTGATGAATTATGGAAGATGTTGAGAAAAATTGTAACTTTAAAAGGATGAAGGAAGTTTCGTAATTTCTTCACCGTAAATAAAAAAAAGCACAAAAAATAAATTGCAACAGAGACCAGATATAGAGCAACGCTATCCGGAAGTCAAAAAAAAATTAAGAATGACAGCTTTTTTATTTCTGCGCCCTGAATTTAAGAGAGCACAAATAATGAAGGGAGCTTCGTGATTTATGTGCACTGCATCACCAAGAACTCATGAGCACCTGCAAAATATTTTCCTAAGGTTATCCCAAGCCAAACTTAGTGAAGATATATTTGTTGGTACAGAAATTAGAACAACTTTAAAGGATGCCAACTGTTTGTCTGAGGTTGAAAGGCCTACATGGACATATTTTAAACAGGTGGAACAAAAAGAGGAGTACGGCGAAATATTTTTGCATGTGCATCATATATTTTGAAACTGTAACAAAATTGAACTTTTTTGACAATAAAGTTGTATTTAGCAACCCCAATGACCCCCGACAAACCCTTTAGTCACTAGTGGAACAAACCTGTAAACTAGAGTTATTGCTTATCTGATATTAGTTTGAATCATTTTATTCCGTATCAAATAATGACTGAACTTACATTTTTTGGTTACTTTCCTGTTATCCAGAACTACCTTTGTTTTTTGTGTTTTTTTTGTATCTATTTTTTTTTTTGCATATTTCGATTTGTTTTGTGATTTTTTAAATTTCTTGATATTTGGTTGAATATCTTTAAATTACCGCGTACCGAGGATGATACCTTTGCGTTCCTCCAAGAGAAGGGAATCTTGCCAGCTGAGCGAACTTGTCCAAACAATCACAAAATGAAGCTTTACTTTGGCCAAGAAATCATTTGAAAGTTCAACACCAAATCTTGCCAGAAAAAGGTCAGAATTCGAGTCGGTATGTGGTTTTTCGTTGTTGCTGCTCGCTTTTTTTTACTGTTGGGCAAAGGAGTTGACTTCAATCAAGTGGTGCGAAGAAGAGCTCGAAATGAATAAGAACACGACAGTTGATTAGAATTTGAGCAGTTGAGCCAGAAGATTGGAGACCAAGACAAAATTGTCGAGATCGATGAGTCAATCAGTTCACTAAATGTAAGAACAACGCTGACCGGGTCTTGCCATCAACAGTGGATCTGTGGTGGATTGTGTCGCGAGACAGGGAAGTGCTTTCCGGGGTGCTTTTCATGCAGGTCCGGATCGCAGCGCAAAGACTTTGACGGCCGGGATCAAGAAGCACATCAAGAAGAGCAACATTATCTACTACTGAAGAACTGGAAAAGTTCGTGGATCCAGACAGTGGAGCGCACACTCAGTCTCTCGAGCGTATGTGGGTTGAGTGAAAAAAACAGAGGCACTGCACGTCATCATTTGGAATCGTATTTGGTACAATTCATGTGGCGCAAGCATAGCGATGTAGGGGACGCCTTTCAGGCTTTTTTGGAGGCCATTGCGTCGTTCTGGCCACCCGAGACTCAAATGCAATTGTTGTTACTTGTTGAATAAATAATTTCATTAAATAAGTATTGTCAATTTTTTTTATTTTTTCCAAAGGTAGTCTGGGATAATAGGAAAGTACCAAATTTTTTATTTCTTTCATTTGCTCTTTCTTAAGCAGCTACATTATTTAACTATACATGAATGCACAACTTTCAGCACCACAGAAAAGGAGAGAAAATTAATCATTTTTTCTTTAATTCCCGACAATTTACAAACGGGTTAAAAATAGACAAAATGTATGAAGATTAATTGTGGATGTGTGTGACTTTTAAAGAAATGTGTGAGCGTACTGTGTAAATATATACTAACACACTCTTAAATCTAAATAGTAATGAATGCCTAATACGCTTCCAACTGCGGCAATTTAATATAAATATTTTGAAATAAATTCCCCGGCCGAAGACATAACGATGATCATTAATAACCTGGTGCCCACTCTTTCCGCACCGCTAACTTTCACCGCGTTATTCTGTATGTGCATTTTAATTTCATCAACACTCAGCGCTTATAATTGTGTAGTTAGGTAATGCAATAAAATGCATTATTCTTCCACTGGCTGAATAATGACTTCTAATTAAAATACAAGAGCTAGAAACTGAAACGCTGGGTACATTTTCCCACAGTAACTTAAGACCGCTTTTGGGACGGTCCAACCTATACAAAAAAAGAATGACTTGACTGAAAGAATGTAAGTACACGGTGTACTTACATGACGTCATGGTCCTCGTTTGGCGTTGATATTATTCAAAATGTTGATTTTAAATGACAATAGTTTGAAGATAAATTGCATTTTTTGCGAATAAAAAATCGTCGTAAACAATAGGGAATTCAATATATGTGATGCAACCTGTGAAAAGGTACCAGATATTGGAAAAGTGAATTTTGCGCTACAGCCCAAAACGCAGTTCCAAGTCGAAAAATAGGTACTAATTCCGGATTTCAACGGATATACAGTAAGCAACGAAAGTCATCATATACCCACTTTTTGAAGTTTGCTTAAATTCTGATAATTTGTGTATTACAGCATTGATTTTTTTTGCTTCTGACAGGATTATAGCTTGTAATATTCTGCGTCTAATAATAAGTTGAAGGCGGTATGTCGACTGTGTGAAAAGATATCGCTAAAAAAGTAAAATTTCAATGTTTTCAAAGAAACGTAAATAACTCCGAAAATAGTAAATCTCTTTCGAAGTTGTTGGATTCGTATTAAAGGGAAATCTTCAGTGTATCTATTTGACTAACTGAGTCATTTTGAAAAAAAAATTCATAGACATGAAAAAAATCTAAAGTTGAACCAAAAATATCACGAAAATTCAAAATTCTACCATCTTCAGTATCGTTTTCGTAAAAATCACTGTTCCTGAAATTTTAATAAAACACAGAGAGATCTAGAGGGATATTAATCCTAAATTTTTGTTGGAGTAATATGTGGCGTACGGGGCTTTTTTAAATTGTGATATTTTAAGTGTACGAACGATTTTTTCGTGTTCTGTTCCAAAATTTTACATGTGTTTGTCTCAAAATTACGATTTTACATATTGAAACTTTACCTGCTTTCAGTTCGAGCTATATTAACGCTACAGACTTCATTTTTTTTTAAATGAAGCGAAATTTATGCTCTATCGAAATCCGACCCCCACCCGAAAACAGTTTTTCCGACATCTGGTACCTTTTCACAGAGTGCATCACATATGTAAGCGTTATGCCACCTGTGGTCGTCCAACAAACTAATTACTGTACCATTGTTTACTGATACGTCCGTTTTCTATCTGTGTGTTGTACAATTAAAAATTAAAATATTCCTTTTATAGTACTCAGTATTGTTGTGTATCTCGCTGTTCGTCCTGAATTAAAAGGAGCCCCCATTTAACATTTCATTTTCTGAAGAAAGAAATCCGTGTTTTCATACAGAAAGTTTGCGTGGTGCATAAATTTGGTGAAAAGGATCGCATAAACATATGTAAGACTGATATTAAAAATTAAAACTGAAGATAGGAAAGCCAGTTAGTTAATATATGTACATATGAGAGTATGTTCTCTGTTTTCTTCACTTTGCTGAGTGTGACTATTTTTATCTATGTAAGTTTTAGTATTTTAAGGTTAAGGTTAATATAGAGATAATTCATGTTTGTTTCAGCCAAGGCTTAAAAAAAGCTGCAAAAGATATTGAAAAAAAAACTGCAGTGCCTTCAAAGAAATTACCTTTGCAAAAGAAATGATCATCCAGAACCCTTTGAATGAAGAAAAAAATTGCAATGAAAAACTAAATATACAGTTTGATGTCTGACATTCTACTTAAAAAATAATTAATACGTTAAACAATTTCGTAAAAACAACACAGAGATATAAGTACCCTATAGGAAATGGTTTTACTTTTTCCAAATAAACCTATCCACTCTAAAAATGTACCTTATTTATTCTCATATTATTTCTATCAAACCTAAAAAATCAAAAGAAAGCCAATAAAATTATGCCAAAAGCTTATAAACCATCAATCTTGATATACATATATCACTAATAATGCCTTAAGGTAGCAAATAATAAAACGCTACACAAAAAAAAAAAGAAGATATAAAATAAAGCAACAAACTGAACATAAGCATATCAAACACGACGTAACAATAGAGAAGTAATGTCACAGTAATTAGTTCCAACATTTTCCGCAGTGGCGCTGGCTTCTTAAATTCTGACGCCTATTGTTTTATGATTTAAAAACTCACAAAATATTTTGTAAAATTCCTACGTCAGCCGATAATGTTGCTAAGAAGAAAATTCACCTATAATATTTGGTCAATGTTCAAATCTTTTGAATTATCGATTACTTCTGGAAACTTTCTTGGACAAACCATTAAGTCTTCCACCAATAACGAATCAATATAACTATTACATCTGTATTTCCAAACCTCATATTTTGGTAAGCAATACCTCTGCATGCCCGGCAGTCACAAAGAGGCCCACCTGTGGCCTTAGAATCTTTCTTTTTTCACAAATTTTTATTTTCCTTCCGAACTTTTTTCTTTTGTTCTTAAGATCAACTAATATTAGAATGAATTTCCATTTCACTTGATGGCATCCGCCAGCGGGGCCATCATTTATCGTGAATGACCGCTCGGCCTCAGGTCGGATCACAGGCAAAGGTTTTTTTCCTGTTGTGCCCGCAGGTAATTTTAGACGTTCCGCTCGAATTTATGTACGTGTTCTCTGGTAAAATTTTTAATATTAAATTTAATTTTAATCTACTATAGGCGCACGCCGATGGATGTGAATTAAAATTTGTTACTATACTAATAACGAAAGCAATTTTAAAATTTAATAAAACACAATTAAAATCAAATAGAGAGCATTTGAATATACTAGCACAGAAAGTATACTTCCCCATAAAACTAGTATATGTATATTAATATGAGCTTGACGTAGTTTTCAGTTCAACAATGGGTGAATTGTTAGGGCATATCGCTTCCAAGAACGTGAACTATTTTCGTATCAATTCAATTTCGAAACGCCTAGGCTTTGTTGGTGGTCTGTCGGTTTATTTTTAAAATATAAGATGATAAGAAAATTTCCCTTCTACTCTACTATTTCAGTAGATTAATAACTATTTGTACAGGATCATTAATTAAATACGAATAATTTATCAGAAAAACTTATTTATTGTTATTTTCATTTAGCATTGTTTTATATACCATTACTTAACGTAATGACAATTATTAATGGATAAAGAATTTCCGATAAAATACATGTGTTATATACCTAATGAGAAAAGCCATGTGACTGTTAATATAATAATGATTTTCAGAAATCATCTGCAAATCTGCAGGTACATAAATGGAAATCATTTTGAGTAGACAGTGATATTTTACTGTTATGTATCGCTACATATTGGCCTATACCTTTAATTTACCAAATTTACCAGTTTCAAAACACTGGAAATTATTGATATTGTAACGTTTTTGCCTTCTCGGGTTCGTTTTAGTGTGAAAAATTAAACGCAATTTATTTACGAAAACAATCACGAAATAAACTACCGACTAACACTAATACTAATGTATATATAATTTATGTCGGCGTACGTTTTACAAAACACGAACCGCGCCTATTTATTTTAAAGACTGACTCTTCCGCGGCTCGACAGTGTTTTTATATTCCCCGCTAGTCAATCGAGAAACTGCTAGACAAAATCGCGGCCACACTAGTTCGTTCGCAAACATTTCAGATGTCTCTCGAAGCGACAGTGTTTACAGCTTCTTGCACCGAGAATGACGCAAGGGGCGTAAAGTCGCACATAAATTCGATAAAAATTAAAGGATATTTTTTTAGAAAAACTCTCGGACACGGCAATTAAATTTTTCATTTTCCGACATTTTGACGTAGATACTTCATTTTTTATTTTATTGACAGTTGTCAAAGATATGACGTTATCGATATTTATATGACAACATATGGCTTGTGTATACATCATTTGAAATCTCTTGTTTCACGCAGTATGCTCTTACATTTTGGCGTGATTCTAACAAGCCATTTTAAAATGGCGACCAATCAAAAGTTAAAATTCGATAAAAAACGAAGTTTATTTAAAAAATCACTCAGACACAAGACGTTCTAGAGCTATTTGCTCGGCTATTTGAGATAACACTCTCAACAGTTATTCAGAATTCCAAAAATTGGGTATAAATAATACAAAACGCATTATTAATTATTTTAATTAAATTGATTATTAAAATTAATCTTTAAACGAATTACATCCGGGTCGATGGATTGGGCGAAGGGGTCAATTCGAGTTCCCTCCTAGGTCGCCTGACCTAACCCCCATGGATTTCTTTTTGTGGAGTTATTTAAAACATAGCGTGTATGTAAATAAGCCTACTAGTAGGTATAAATGACAGAAAAAATAGAATAAGATACGAAATTCAAAAAATACTCGCTGAAGTGATAGGTAACATGGTTGAATAATTTTAATCGAGACTTGGTTACTGTCAAGAAGTCAACGGGGCACAGTTTGAATATTCATTAAATACCGGATTAGGATAGGTTGTTAAATTTGTTATTTTTATTTTTAGTGTTCTGTTTTTAATAAATAGGTTAAACAGAAATATTTAAGTTATTAAATAAGTAAGTCAGAGCTTTCAAATAATGTATCACAAGCCATATGTTGCCATTTAAGAAAAGTATCGATGGCGTCATATATTTGACAGCTGTCAATAAAAAAAAAATGAAGTACGTCAAAATATCACCAAATGAAAAATTTAATTGACGTGTCTGAGCGTTTTTCTAAAATAATATCCTTTAATTTTTATCGAATTTATGTGCGAGTTTACGCCCTCACTGTATATTTAATTATCAATGAAAAAACGAGTAGTTGATTTAAAGAGGTTCATAAAAACATCCGTACTCTAAATTTAATGTTGATATCTTAAAGCGTTCTCCAGTTATCGTGTACCGTGTAAAAAGATTACCACACCGACTGACAGACAGACAGACACAGATAGAATTTTTTTGGGCCTAAACTTATAACCTGCACGTCTTTCGGAATTTCGGACTTTTTTTCTTAATAATTTTTTTTTTTCGGCGATTTTTCTTAATACAATCATATCAGTTTCCTGGGTGTTGCATGTTAACCAGGATGGTGGGAAGTAGGGTTTCCACTTAGTTAGAATCAGATTGGTAGAGCCTGGTGTAAAATGGAATTTTTAGCGTAAGCGTTTTCCAAAAGTAATGAACTACATACCAGCCAGATTTCATTAAAATTCAAGCCGATGATATTAGTTGCGTCTGAGAGTCGGACGAACATTGATCTAGATTTACCCGGATGGAGAGTACCTACCACCCCCCCCCCCCCGTTTTCGAGGATGCTGAACACGATGCCGGTGTCAGAATGTCTCTTTGGGATTGCACAACTCCCCAAAACAGCCAAAAACCACCCCCTACATCATTTCCTTGTAAAAAAACGCCTTTTCCCCCCTTTTCGGGGATGCTGAGCACGATGGTGGTGTTGAAGATGACTTCGGACTCTTATCAACCCCTCCACCGGTCAAAACTCACCCCCGAAAGGGGCTAATTTTATTTTTTATATCAGCGACAAAACGTCTGTCACCCCGTTTTTCGAGGATGCTGAACACGGTGGTGGTGTTCAATATCCCTTGCGACCCCCAGCAACCCCTCCACCAGCCAAAACTCACTCCCGAAAGGGGTGATTTATTTATTGATTTGGGGATTGAAGGGATTTGAAAAAAAAAATCATTCACTACCATCGTGTTCAGCATCCTCGAAAGCAGAGGGGACAGACGTTTTGCCGCTGATATAAAAAAATACCCCTTTCGGGGGTGAGTTTTGACCGGTGGAGGGGTTGGTGGGGGTCGGAAATAATCTTCAATACCACCACCGTGCTCAGCATCCTCGAAAACGGAGGGGACAGACGTTTTGCCGCTGATAAAAAAAATACCCCTTTCGGGGGTGAGTTTTGGCTGGTGGAGGGGTTGGTGGGGAGTCGCAAGGGACATTGAACACCACCACCGTGTTCAGCATCCTCGAAAACGGGGCGACAGACGTTTTGTCGCTGATATAAAAAGTCGGTGATGGTCGGAAGTCATCTTTAACACCACCACTGTGCTCAGCATTCTCGAAAACGGGGGAAAAGCCGTTTTTTACAAGGAAATGCTGTAGGGGGTGGTTTTTTGGCCGTTTTAGGGGGTTGCGCAATCCCAAAGAGACATTCTGACACCGGTGTCGTGTTCGGCATGTTCGAAAACAGGGGAGGGAGGTACTCTCGATCCGGGTAAATCGAGATCATTTTTTCAGGGTTTTTTCCGACTCACAGACGCCACTATATGCAGGCTCACGCGACGCATCTTCTTCACAGAGCAAATATTTAAGCGTGCTTTAAAATACATCGCCCTTGAGTGTCCGTCCGGGCACCAATCGTACACCGGGATATAGATAGCCCACTGGCTTCCCAAATAAAGGAAATCGCCGCGATTCAAATGAGGTGCGACTTTTACGCCAAAATAGAAGCCCCAAGGGCGTTGACTTGTCGGACCCGTTCGACTTGGTAATTAACGGACCGATTATTTAAGATTACCTCACAGGCGGCCTTTAAATGTTAGAAGGCGGAATGAGATTTACGATATTAATATTAATATTAATAGAGTAGTTATA